>JAHLJT010009436.1:184309135-184591276 GCA_031308135.1 Acheta domesticus | reverse complement strand
TATACGTATCGTAACATCTTATTAAAATACTCGATTGGTTATCAAACTCGCTCCTATCGTCGCTCGATTGATAATTTTCCAATCTCGTGTTGTATTAAGATGTGTTACGATACTGATATCGTAAATAACTATTACGAAATAGCAACAAAAGTAATAAAGAAAATAAACGTATTTATGAAGAGTAATGCTGACTAATGTAGAAAAATAAAATTAAATGATACTAAAATCCCAATGCACATTTAACTAATTCGTTTTGCAAAGCTTCACATTTTAACTTCTGTGGTTCTCGTTTCAACGTTTTCTGGTTACAAATTTTAAATTAGCAAGTTGCTAAATAATTCAGAGTGCAACTTGATGAACTTTAGGGACGCGCTGTAAACTGCAACAGTTGGCCATGACCGAAACAATGTTAACTATTTATAACTATGTAATGGAGTAAATACCATTATTTTAAAACTTGTTCATATTTGACACTTTGCAACTTCACTAACGAGCAGCTCAAAGCAGAGCTGTAAATCTGACGTTAATGCAGGTTTTATGCACTCTAAAACTATATAGTAAGGGTATGAATCGATGTAACCAAAAACATTCTACTACACTTTTTAAGGAAAATGTATGAGGGAATATCATAAATAAAAAAGTAATAATGACGAATAATACGAAAATTTTTAAATTAGAAAATAATAATAGTGTATTTTTTACACATGGATGTAATTGCTATTAACAAATGTTGCATTTGCATATACCAGCCTCCTGGTGCCAAACACCTTTACAAATGCATGCCTAAATTTGTAAAACTAAAAAAATTAGTATCAATAAGTGACAGTTACGACCGAGAAGTGGTACCTTCGACACATTACTTGAGTTTATTTTCACTGATGTGGCATACAACCTACTAGGTACATAAGCATAAAGAGAACTCTAAATCTGACGCTGAATGAAGTTTGTGAGTCACAAACATAGAACACAAATAAAAAAAATAAGGAAGCAGAGACTCTCCTGTCTTTCTTTCCGACACCAGCGCCATCACATTCATTAAAATAAATTATGCATCAAAGCACAATACGAGCACGCACTCTCAGCTGAAGGAAAGGCGTCGACGAAAATAAAAAAAAGCAGCAGACGTCTTCACTACTGCAACTAGAGTACAAAGACGGCGTGCGAGGTAACAATATTCCTGGAACGGTTGGGGGTGGAGTAGGGGTATGTTTTAGCGCGTAACTCACATCCGAAATGCGCCGCGCAAATTTTTGCTCCCTAGGCAAGCAGCGGGGCGGCGGCGGAGACAGCGCTCCAGGCGAAAGCGGCAAAGAGCCAAAACGCGCATCCATTTCTTTTGAGAGCACCGCGGTTTACCTTTTCATAATGTATGCGGCTGCAGAAAAAAAAGCTTTTATTCCGAGTAATGTGATTTTTTTTCCCTCTGAGGCCCTTCCTTTGGCAGCCGTCGGGCACTTTGGCGAGGAGGCACGCACTTACGCACGGCGAGGTGCTGCAATCGCGACGCGGGCGGCGGCGCCTTGGAGAAAGGAGTCGTTGTGAGTGTAGGCAGTGCTGTGAGGAGCGGATGTGGGCGCGTCGGCGGCGCTGGTGGTTCCGGAGGCGTTGGGAGAGGGGCGTGGGGCGATTCCTGAGACTAGGAGGACATTGGCTGCTGGGAAATGGCCACAGGCATCTCGGCTGTGACAGAGCGGCGGCAGGAGGAACGACGCAGCGCAGGAACTACATTGCATAAGACCATAGTGCATCACGAGACCAGGAAGAAAAAACTAGGGAGCTTTGTATGTATAAAAATTATAAATACTTGAAATAAATAATACTTGGCGAATTGGTAAAAGAAAATTAAGAAAAGGACATACAAATACGTTTCAAGAAAAGTTTTCAGAGAAAGTTAGAAGTTCATAAATTGAAAAACGCACACGAAAAGAGATGTAGCAGAAGTAAAAATAATCATCAACTTTGAGAAAGGCAAAGTTGGTGTAGAGAAAGACAAACAAGCTAAACGGCATAAACGGCATTTGAAGTGAATGCAGAAGAGGAGGAATTGGCAAAGGAAGAAGAACGCAGAAAGGATGACAAAGCCAGAATGAAGAGGAGCGGAGCCGTGCTGGAAGAAGAGCACGCGGGAAATTCAGTGCGGAGCGCCGGGACGCAAGCGACACGAGGCAGCGCGGCGCCGGTGGCAGCGGGCGCGGTGCGGCACGCTGCTCCCGTAATGCGGCGCCATCAATAGGCGGATGCGATACGCGCGTATCCGGCACCGCCGTCTGCCACGCCGCCTACGCCCCCGCCGCCGCCTCCATCCCCTGCTTTTCCCCTGCAACTCTCTCCCGTCATCTCCCATCTCTGCCGTTCCCTGCTACCCCCTGCCACCCTCCGGCATCCCTTGCCACCACCTGTCACCCCCTACCACCTTCTGCCAGACTCTTCCATACTCTAGTCTCCCTCTGTCCACCCCCTACCACCCCTGCAACCCCCTGCCACATTGTACTACTCGTACTTCTATCCCTCTACCACACCCTGCCACATCCTGCCATTCTCTGCCATTGTCAACCACCCACCTCCATAACCTGCCATCCTCTGCCATCCCCTACCACACCTGCCACTCTTCCATCCTTTGCTACCCCTGCCATCATGTGCCACGACCTGACACCCCTACCATCGTTTACCATACTATTCCACCCTCTATCACCCTCGGTTCCCCCTGTTACTCCCTTCCACTCCATGCCACCCTGTGTCTCCTGCCACCCCTACCACTCCTTCCACTCCATATCACACCACACCACCCTCTATCGCCCCCTGCCACTCCCTATTATCATCTGCCACCCTCTATCTCCTTCAGCCACTCCTTTCCAACATCTGCTGCACCACTGACGTCTCTGCCAACTCTCCCGCCGACACTGTTACCTCTTCCGCCGATCCTACCAGCCGTACCGTTGAGTTTGCCTGCCTGCTGATGACGTCGCTTACATCGCCGCTACCTCTTTCACTGCATCTGACGTCACTACACCCATTTTCCTCTCCCATTCGTCGCACCCATTGTCTTTCTCTTAACACCTCTTCCCCTTGCCCATCTTCACTCTCGCCCTTCCGTCACCACCACTCACCCGTTCTGATTTTTTTTCCTCGCCCCCACCCTCACATCCGCCCTAACAGTCACCGCCGCGCCGTTTACTTCGGCTTCACTTTTTTCATTGTGATTTCTCTAACTATAGCTGTTTCTACAAACTAAATAAAGAGACCATCTTCTTTTATTATATGCATTTTATTTTTGAGATGCAAACCTTAACATTGCTGAAGTTGCTACTAAACGCGCCATTGATTTCGCCGACGCTGTCCCCGTTGCCGGTTCCGCCACCATCGTCTGCTGTTAAGTGCTTTGCTTGCCGTCGCAGAGCCGTAGAAGGCACTCCCTGGCATCGAGCCAGAGGCGTCGGTACATGTCAGGGCTTCTATTCTATACTCCATTCCTCGCTATATCCTCCTTATACGTTTTAGTGCAAGCACTTACGACATTATTAAAAGGCTTCTCCCGAATACACTCTGCAAAAACTGTAAGATTTCTGGAGAGTTTATTTTATTTTTGAAACGGAAGTAATTCGTCAATGGTATTATACGTTCTTTGAAATCATTATTGTAAACAAAAACTTAATGATATCAACACTTCACGAGGTGGAATTTACAGTTCAAGCAGTTTTTTCGAATAAAGTTTTTGCAAGATGAATAAACTACAAAGTAGTTAATTAAAATGATCCAACGATGAAAAGAGATAGCAACTGCACATACTTTCAAAGTACTGGAAATTAAAAGCAAAACAAAACAAATGGCATTTATCAGGCAATTAGTATCTAATTTCATAGCATCTACCAACATAAAAGGTATTGGTTAAAACCATCCAATACAGAGTCATTTCCTCTTTTAAAAAAAACTATCGCAAAACGATCAGTTTTCGAATTTGATAGCCAATATGTGTTTTCGTTGTGATATTGGAATGGATGTCCGAAATTAATAAATCGTCATATCTTCTCTAAAAAAGTTCGAGCAATAATAAAAGACCAATAACACAACCCAAAAAGAATAATAAAATATACCAATAAGAGGGGGATGTGCATATCGAAAGCGAAGGGAGTGTGGAGCGAAATAAAAATTATGTTGAGCAATCAATATGATTAGCGTATGAAAATTGTTGGGATACTAAACTGAGAAGAAGTTAAGAGTAGAAATGAAAGTTTCAAACTGTCTCACAGACAGGAAATCAGTTGGGACTCAAAAAAAGGTAGTTCTTAGGAGTACGACACAGTCGAGTCCGAGCAGCCGTGCTGTGCACATCGGGCGTCTTTTATCTACAGTGGTTTTTCGGCCGGCGCGATCTGACGGCGATAAGTGCCAAGTTCAAGTCCGCTGCAGTAGCTCAGTCTGTGGTGAGCTGTCGTGCTATGAGGTCCGCCGCGCCCGAGTTATCTCGGTTTTCAGCAAGTGAAAGTGTTTAACTCTACCGGTCGCCCCGTTGTGATCGGCTTGTGCCCCGCGGGGCAACCGCCCCAAGCGGCGGAACACAGTTATAAGTGTTTTTTTTTGTGTTTATTCAGTATTTAGTCCCGATATCGTGCAGGAGTGCTCAGTGATCAATGGAAAGTAATACCGACCCCGCCACGGGGTCTATTATATGGTAAGCATTAAATGTGGTGAACAACCAGTATTGCGAAGCCCCACAAACGGGTTTAAAACAGTTCAACTAGCTTAGAGGCAAAAATGTTCGCGATGGAACAAGAAATAGTGTTTCTACGCCTACAACTGCAACTCCAACTTCAAATTCAAATTCAACAAGGCCTTCAACGTTCCCAACTTTCAAGTACATCCATGGAAAGCATCAAACATTGCCAATACGAGTGCTCAAGACTGTGCTCCCCCAATAAACGAGTGGCCCAATTCCAAAAGGAAACGGCCATCCACAAATGAAGAAGACTCCTGTAATGAAGTACGTCAAACTTATGGTATTAATACTTCCAATAGATTTGAATCTTTACCTGAAATTGCTGATGAGGACGGTGACAAACAGTATTAAAATCCCTCCAATGAATATTTCCAAAAATCAGGACATTCTTAAACATTTTAATAACTTTATATTAGATGTTAAACAGGTAGCCAAGAAAGATTTCAGCACTAAAGTGAAAAATTATCACATTTCGATATTCTTCAACAGTACTGATGATTTCAGAAATTACAGGAAATACAGTGATTTCAAAAGGATTCAATACTTCACGTACAGAGAGCCTTCCAAAAAAATTTTGTCTGCTATGATCTATGGTCTATCCTCTATCTTACTCAAATGATGAAATTAAAAGCGAACTTTCAAAAATATATACAATAAATTCTGTCTACAGACTATATGGTAAAAAAAGAGGAGAACTCGAAATGTGTGCCATTGAATTACCTGATACTGAACTCAACAGAGAAATTTTCAAGTTGGATTGATTGTTTAACAGCATTGTTAAAATTAAACCAAGAAACAAATTAAATCACCCCATTCAGTGTAAAAATTGTCAACAGTTAAATCATACTCAAGCCAATTGTACTCAGGAACCCAGATGTGCTAGGTGTATTGAGAAACACCATTATACCAAATGTAACAAACCAAAAGGCTCACAGCCTCAGTGTGTCAACTGTCACCAAGGTCATATCGCAAATTATAGAGGATGTTCTTATTTTAAAACTAAAGTTACTACTAATAAAAATAGAACATCTAATAATTTTAATCAAAATTTCAACCCAACAGCCCTCCTCTTACTATCAGTCACATTTTCAATCAGCTCCCATAAACAATGGCCTCGCTTAACCCCCTTCCATTGCAAGAGATGCAAGAAATTTCCCTGGGCTTCCAACTCCATCCAGGGAATCACAAAATTTTTTGAGAAATACTTTTTCATCTCGTCCATTTAACACATTCAATTCAAAACCTCTCATTACAAACATCATTTCTCAGATAGTTAATTCAATAATTCCCCAAATTCAGCAAATGCTGCAAAATATGTTACCCCGTATTCTAACTAATGGATAATAAACCAAAAACAATAATTTTAAACTGGAATTCCAACGGTTTATTAAGACAAATTAATGAATTCAAACATTTCCTACATGACAGAAAAATTGACATAGCGTGTGTAACAGAAACGCATCTTAATATTAACAACAAACTAAATATTCCTGGTTATCCAAGCAAGTGGAGGAGTAGCAGTAATAATTAAAAGGAAAATAATACATTCTCATATCTTTATTCCCTCATCCAAAGACTCAGAAATGGTAGCAGTTAAGCCAAACTCTCCATAGGAGATATCATAATAATCTCAGCATAAATACCCCCAATAAACAACTTCAACTTTTAAAACATATATTTAATACAAACAAAATACTTTTGATTGGTGATTTAAATGTTAAGAATATAGCGTGGGGATGTCGACCCTCTTCTCCTCAAGGAAAAATACTGTTTAATTCAATCAACAGTAATAACTGGAATATTCATGCCCCACGTCACTTATTACCCGTATAGAGAGACAATCGATCCCGACATACTGGATATTGTAATATCGAAAAACATAAACCTACCTATTAATCAACTCACAGTACCAGCGTTGAGTTCTGATCATGACCCAGTTTGAATTAGTTTCGATAAAATTCTCCCGGAATTTAAATTTTCAAATCCACTTATAACTTGTAAAATAAATTGGATCAAATTTCAAGCTAATATCCTAAACTCAAATGAATATCCTCACAATCTACAAACAACGACTGACATAGACCTAGCTATTACTAATCTTCAAAATAACATGATTAATGCTATTCATTCATCGATTAATAAACCAATTACACGGAAAAAATACGTGTTGCCCGTCCTGCCAAAATATATCCTAGAACTAATTACTCGAAAACATCGAGTTCGAAGGCAATGGCAAATATCACGTAACCCTTCAGTTAAGCGCACACTCAATATGCTAACGCGTCAGGTTAAACATAAACTAGAAAAACTCAGATACTCACAATTCAAAAAAAATTACTTCACAATTGCAACCAAACTCTGCTTCACTCTGGTCAGCCATAAAGGTAATAACCAAAGATATAAAACATTTTACTTGTAAACCCTTAAAATCTAACAATATTATAGCTACTTCAGATGTAGAAAAAGCCGAACTGCTAGGGAAACATATTGAGAAGTCATTTACACCTAATTCTTCCTTAAACGATAATTTTACCCAAAATATAACTCAAGAATTAGCAAACCCCTTCTACACAGTGCCAGAACGAATGAAATTCATTCCTCCTTCTGAAATAATCTTTTTAATTTCAAAACTGAAAAACAAAAAATCCCCAGGTATTGATTAAAATCCCTAATTTTGTTATTAAAAAACTTCCAAAACCAATAATTTGCTCTTTGACAGCCATCTATAATGCCTGCCTACGATTAAACTACTTTCCCACCGAATGGAAAACTGCCTTAATTCTGCCTATTCCTAAACGTAAAAAAGACCATTCAAAACCGGAAAATTTTAGACCCATTAGTCTACTACCAACACTTTCAAAAATATTCGGGAAAGCTATCTTAAGTAGAATAAAGAAATTCATTGGTGATAACAATATTCTTCCCATGGCTCAAATGGGATTCTGTAACAATCACTCTACAACCCACCAACTTCTAAGACTTACTGATTACATAGCCACAAATTTTCAAAAATTCAAACATATCCTAGGTCTAATTTTAGACATAGAACAAGCTTTCGATAGAGTTTGGCATGATGGACTACTATTTAAAATGCGAACGTTTGGATTCCCCTCCTATTTGCAAGGATTAATTAAGAGCTTCCTTCTTAGTCGTAAATTTAAAGTGCAAATCAACATGGAACAATCATCAAGTCATTGCATATTGGCAGGCGTCTCTCAAGGTTCCCCTCTAGCTCCTACGCTATTTAACATATTCATTTCAGATAAGCCTAACCTATTAAACTCGGAATTATCCTTATTTGCAGATGACACTTGCATATTCACGGCCCATAAAGACCTATTAATAGGACGAGACAACCTTCAAGAGGATCTAAATATCTTAACTAACTGGTTCAACAAATTGAAAATAAAAATTAATGCATCCAAATGTCAACCTAAAATCTTTTCACTAAGAAAACTACGAAAAATTAATGATCTAAGACTAAACAATTCCCCTATTCCATGGCTGCCCCCTTCTGCTCCTGTGACATATCTAGGACTACAAATAGATCGCAGACTCACCTGGAAAAATCACATAAATTCAATAGCCAATCAAATATTTATTAAGACTTTGAAATTGTACCCATTTGTCAACAAAAAATCAAACACCAGCATTGAAACTGCAATATGCATTTTTAAATATATAATCAGACCCTGTCTAGCATATGCTTGCCAAATAAGGGGAGGTGCACCTAAATCCACATTTCATAAACTGGAAGTTATTCAAAATAGATTTCTACGCAGTGCACTAAAAGCTCCATGGTACATAAGGAACAATCAAATTCTAAACGAAGTCTCTATTGAACCCTTAAAGAAATGGATTTCCAAATTATCCTTAAGATTCTATTCATCCTTACCCTCCTGCCCCGCTACAACAATATATAAGCTTGGCAAAACTTCAAATCCTTTTCCCAGAATTAAGACTCGACATAGCAAAGATCTCCTTCATCCTCCATAATTTGCAGTCGTAATAGTCTAATTATTACTACAGACCATTTCTTCTCACATTAAGGCAGAATAGAAACTCTTTGCTGTAAATATTTATTGTTTTGTACATTTACTGTTTTTTATATTCAGTGTTAAGTTAAAAAGCAGTTAACAAGAGGTCCCACCTTGGAAGACCCTCGAAAAATTATGTAAAAGCTTATTGTAAATATTGTTAAAAACGTGTGTAAGGCAACAACTGCCGATCAAGGAGAATTATAATAAAAAGGAGTACGACACAACGAATAGATAATGACGGAATATAAGGAGAGATAAATGATAAGCACAGAATGAGTCAATATAGATTAAACTCGGTTCAGGCACAAGCAGTCGGAAAATTTTCGAGGACTAAATTTACAAATATTAACAACGATTGATCTTGTACATAAGAAAATGAGAAAGTGAGTGACGAAGAGAACACTACGTACGACGAATTCATCTGCAATGCTCGATATTACTGGAGTGTTTGCAGGTGGTACGAGTGACATTGATCGTAGAACGTCATTACCAATTAGAGCCCAAACATCTTTTCCGGAAAATGAAACATTTTCTGCTTCGATCCAGTGTAACAATCGAGCAATACTTCAAGATTGATGATAACTTCACTATTCGTGTCATCAAGTCCTTATAAACACTTACGTCAAAAGAAAACTTAGGAAGTTCTTCGAAAACCCAAGAAAAATACCAGAGACCTCAATTTATTGTAATATCTACGTAAAAGCCATTTGTGTATTTGATTCGAAACTTAGAACGAGATAAGTGTTTTATAAAATATTTTTCATCTCCATTCATCTATACCATATTAGATTGGGTGCTAGAAAATTATCAACAGTCATCTTTCGATTATTCCTAATATGATCTGGATGAAAGCAAAAAGAAAGGGGAAAATGAGAATGGTTTGAAAAGGAAAACAAGGAAAGTAGAAGAAAAAGTAGAAGAAAGGGAAAAAAGATAGAAGCATTAGTACAAGCATAGTTTAAGAAACCTGTTTTCAGAATGACAATGTAAAGGGATAATTAAAAAACAAAAATAGAGAACCGAAAAACGGTACGCAGCTGGCGCAACAGAAGGCAACATAGCGTCACATGTAAGGACACGAACTCGCGGAGATGCACGCTGGCATAGTGCGCGTGGGGCGAAGCGTCCTCCCCGGTTGGGCGCGCGCCCGATGCCTGGAACGAGTGGGTGGTGGCGGTGGCCATGGCAGTGGCGGAGGCGGCGCAGGCGGCAAAGGCGGCGGCGTAGGTGGAGGCGGCGGCGGAGAAGGAGGTGGTGGAGGCAGAGGCGGAGGCGGTGGAGGTTGCGGCGGAGGCGGCGGAGGCAGCGGCGGAGGCGGCGGCGGAGGCGGCGGCGGAGGCGGCAGCGGTGGCGACGGCTGTGGTGGCGGAGGCAGTGGTGGCAGAGGTGGCAGTGGTGGCGGAGGCAGTGGTTGCAGAGGTGGCGGTGGTGGCGGCGGCGGAGGTGGAGGCGGCGGCGACGGAGGTGGCAGCGGAGGCCAGAGCCTTGTAACGCCGCGCGTCTTAGCAGCCGACGGAGGCGCCGCGACGCGTCGCCCGCAAGTTTATGCGAGGCGGCGACGCTCGTAACTCAGGTGGCGGCCGCGCCCTCCAGCTCGCAGGCGTGCCACCATCCCGACCAGCGTCTCAACAACCTTCTAGTACGGAACCCGAGACTTCAGTGTCACGATTTTTACTGCTAAATAGAGCTTTGTAAAACACGACATACAATCATCCTTAAACGGTGTCACTCACGTATTTATCGAAATATTATGAAAGTTTATTGCTCTCTAATGCTGCTGTGTGGTGTATAAATCCACTTGCGAGGAAACTTAATTGCATTCTGAAAATTGAAAAAAAACACATTGAACGAAGATATTATCTAGTGTAAAGAAACAGAACGTCTTGGCACAAAATTCTAGTCTAGTCTGGAATAAACGTCTAGTTTTAATGTAAAAAACGCTACTTTTTAACTTTTATTATTCAATTTTTACAAAAACAAGTACACGGATTTAAATTAGCCAATATTATTAAAACTTACGAACTTGGCGACAAACACAATAAATCAATAAACCTAGGAAAACTGTTGTTGGCCTGCTAAACCTTCTTCTCGGTGTATTAATTTTGCGAAATGCAACATTTGAATATTCTAATGATTTGGAAAAAGTGTAATTTGCTTCTGTGTAATCTGTGCCAAAAATGCACCTGTACCAAAAATGCATTCTGTCCCCAAACCTAATCAAGATATAATCTTTAGTTCGACAACTTCGGATGATGATAATAATAATATATTACGTCTTAACTAAGTTATAATACACTAAGATCATTCCCAAATAAATCATTTGGGTATCGTGATAAATAAGAACAGAAAACGGGAACGCCAAACGAAGAATGCCACTTTAACTGCTTCCATAAATTATTTAAAACTGAAAAAATGTTCACTTGTAATTGTTCTTGTCACTTGAATTATACGTTACACACCACACACACACATATCCCCACGGACAACACGGCAAAAGCCACTTTTTCGACTCAGGAGCCCTAAAACGAATTTTATAACCGAAATCATTATCTGGAATGTTTGGATCGAATCCAATGACTTTTCTTTCAGACAATTTAAATTTATAGACAAAGAAAAATAAACAAAGAAGCAAGAAACAATTGCCATAATTCGAAGTAAACCAGCAAAGGGAAATGAATCCGAATGACAGCAAAGGGAAATGAATCCGAATGAAAGAAATTCGAATATATGGAAAAAAATAAATATTGTATATTCATATTTTTAACCAATATATAAAATTATAACATACTCTTAATCAAGGGTGAAACAAATATAAAAAACAAATAAACTCCATAAACATGTTTTGTAGAAATATAATAACTCTGTAACATTGCTGTCACAGTGGGAACCCTGTCACCATTTCCTAGAGCCCTGTTGTGAAGCAATTGCCACTCAAGATTTGCTCCACGAACTCACACGAACCTGTGCGGCGGCGAATGGTGGCCCCTTACGGCCGGGAGCCGCCCCACCCGAGCTCCTACAATTCCGTGGACGAACAGTTCAGGACACAGGATAAATTGAAAGGGGCCGTGGTTCCCATTCTAGTAGGTAATTTGCGCGCGGGTTTCAAATCTGACTCTGCAATTGCGTTCGTTTATATCGTTATCTTTGTTTTGGGTGGATGTAACAGAAATAAATACATGAAATGCAAACACAGAAACATTAGCTGTGTATGGATAATGCTTAGATACTTGTTTTCTACGCCAGCAGCCATTTTTCTTTAACATTACAGATTTGTAAGTTTTGACGCGAAAAGGCTTCAATATTTACAGTTAATTACTGATTAAGGAACAACACAGATGTTCCTTTCGTAATATTTCGTTCTGAAGAGTCAAACTGAGCAACCTTGTACACTGAAATTGAATTTGTCACAATGAATTTGTTCGTGCACGTACTCTGGACAACTCTTAACCATATTATATCACGTTTATTTTAATTCAGTATTTTAATTCAGTTTTATTTAAATACACTCGCAGAAAAGAACACATCGTTATTCTAAGCAACTAACTTGCTTCTATCACAGTCGTACTGATGTCTATGAGGTGCGCACGTTTCCACTGCAATGGCGGTCTTCCAATTATTTCGCAACACAGCGGTCTCAGAAAGTCTAGTTCAGTGATGTCGCGGTCCCGTATAGTGGCATTGGCACGAACTTCTCAACGCAAGTAGTGTTGGTAAAGGAAACTATCAGTAGTTACGCTGCCGTTTTCCGACAGTGATATCTTTGTCGAAAGCTACAGCAGGCAGTTCCAGCGACTTAAAGTATTTTGATCCAGATTAGGAGGAAGCGTTCCTTTATCAAAATATTGTTATAGATGCGAAATGTTTAGTGTATAATCTATTTCAAATAAAGAAGTATAACTTAAAAATACTGCGGAATGAAACAGAAGATTGAATATGAAACATGGTTTTTGAGGTAAGATCAAATTTACTACAGCGTTTGAGGCAACAATATTCAAATTAAGTAGATATATAAATAATACATGGCAAGAAATGTCCTTAAATTTAAATCCTACCTAATCGTATTTCATGTGTAAAGCGTAAATACATTCAAGACTATCAGCTGCTCTCTTGTGGCAAAGTGATTTCATCGCGCTACCCATGCCACGGACTCCAGCTCAGCGGCGCCAAGGTCTTCTACTGGTGGCTGCTGCACACGTCGTGACACCGTAGCTTGCCACGAGCTTCTCTGCGCAACTAGTGTCGGGAAAGGGAACTATTAGTAACCCCGCCGTTTTACGATAGGGATCGCGTTGTCTCTGGTGGAGTAATGAACTGCGTGGAGGGGCGACTTCGTCGCAGCACTCGTGCCACGGACTCCCGCTCGTGGCATCGACCTTGACAACACTACTCTAGCTGGTGGCATCGACCTTACCGTCACTGGTCTATTTTAATTCTATTCCAATGTTTTGGCCGCGCCACACTGCGTCGTCGCACGACTCCTCGCAGCGATTGCAGCGCCGCGCCGCGGCGAAATGTCAGCGGTCGTGCGCGGGCAACTCGGGCGCCGCGCCGTAACACACGCGCGGCTTTACGCCCACGCCACTCGCGCGCCGGAGACGCCTTCGGCCAACCGCACGGGCGGACGTAAAACGCACGGGGCGGTCGGGCGGGGCGATTCCGAGGCAAATCAGAGGGCAGGAATCCTCAGACGCATCTGAGCTCGTGCTTCTCTTTTTATTTTATTTTACCAGATCAGAGGGATTACCAATTTAGAGGTGAGCCTTATTTTTGGTGACGCTTTGGAGGTCGCGCTTACGAACTGCGCAGATGTAGTTCTATATTGCAAAATACTACGGTTTTTTATGTACGCTTATCGGTACAATGAAAAAGAAACGTACAATCTTTTAAAAAAATATATTGAATATTGTACATGCCGATTTTAATGAAATTCTTCATGAAGAAAACTTATTAATAAACTAAAATAATACTCATAAAATGACGACAGGTCAAAATTGAAGAACGATTGAAAATGCATAATACCGCAAAAAACACATAATAATTAGTATGTTCTTGGTTTGGTATCTCTTCCGTTTTGGTGAATATGGAATTGAAAATAACGAGAGTAATAAAAAATCCAGAGTATGAATAAATTACAGAAAAAGAATAATTAGAAAACAATGTTTCAATTAATAGAACATAAAATATACATGTGCACACATACCGTAAAACCCATGCTCATGTGAAGTAGATATGGAATGCACTGTTACATAGCATGTCCTGCAAACAAAAATAAAATTATTACTCGTATATAATACATATTGAGTTTTTAATGAAGGTTTCAAATTCAATATTTGTATTGTTAATATTATGCGACAATTATAAAAAAACCGTTTTTAATTGAAGACAAAATCTCCTACATTAAACACCAATATTATACGCCGAAGAAAATGTTTTAGTATGTGCAAATAATCACCTATAAGTTTTGGCACCTAATTGCTATTAAAGAATACATTTATGATCACCGCCATCATTATGGAGGTTGTATTATTTCAATAAATGTCGAGAAAAAATGAGAGCACACTATATGTATATTAAAACATGAAAGATTAAAAGGCATTTTCTTTCTTGCTCTTTTATAGAGAAGTGATTTCCAAATTCATCTAAGCCGAATGACGTTTGACGCATAAACTTTTCAACCCGTTAGCTTCTAAAGTTTAAATGAAAAGTGTGCTTATCAAAGCGTCTCAAGCGAGGAGGTGCAGGTGGTTCATAACAATTTCGAACTCGTCCAACTTCCGCTCCCTAACAGCGTTACAGCGTGACAACTAGTACCCAAATTGCTCTCTGCCGAGGGCAGCGCTCTCCACTAAACCACCTGCTCGCTGAAGGCCAATTCTCATAAAAGCAACACGGGGCGTCCTTCACGGCAAGTTGGGAGCACGCGCTCTTCTCCTGGGAGGGAGAGCGAGAGAGCGCTCTCCGTAAGTTCAGAGCTGCCACTCGACCGCACACGCGGGAGGGCGCGAGGCGACCTTCGGGAAGGTCGACCGGGAGACGTGGCTCAGAGCATCAACAGATGTCAATACAGTGCCTCAGACCGGGAGGTCCAAGGTTTCAGTCCCGACAGTGGCAGGGCTTAGTACTTTAGTTAGATAGCTATGTCGATTTCAGTCGCTGTCTGGAGAATAATTCTAGCGGCCGGCTGCTGTGATCGGTAGTTTTCCGTGGTTTCTCCGGTCAGTACCAGGGGATCTGCCGGAGTACTCTAACAAACGGGCCACGGACAGCACGCGATAGTTTCCTTCCTCTTCCTTGTCTTATTCTCACTCCTTAAATATATTTACATTCACATGCACTACACTTACTGCATGCAGGAAGATTGGTCGGGAGCTTAGAGCTTGCCCTGGCTGTGGCGGTTTCCCGCTGGTGGGAGATACCTGGTTGGGGAAAACCACACTAGTCGACGGGAAGGGCAGCGTCGGATCTCATCATCCAGCGAAAGGAGATCACCGCCACAGCTCGAAGAAAAACTATATACTACCATTATGGAACTAATGACTTTAGCAGTTGACGCGTCCAGAATCACTAATCAGTCAAGTGGGAAGTTCGAGGCGGCGCAGAAGGATTGCGGGGACGCGTACTTGTCAGGGAATTAAGCGTGGGATGAACAGATCGCGGAGGGCGACGGGGGATGGGGAAGGATGAGAGGAAGGGAGGGGGAGGAATCCTGGGAGGGAGCGCTGGGTGCGGCGCCCACGTCGACAGCTGCGCAGCGGCAAGCGTAACTAATGCAGGCGGCGGGGGTCGAGCGCGGTACGGCCGTCAGCTGCTACCCTGTGCCCTGGCCTGCCCTCCTCCGCCCTGCTGTGTCCCTGCTCCCTGCCCCTGCGGATGTCCTCCCAGAAACGCTTGCATATTGCATCCAACAGGGGTCGCCTAAGCCTGACAGGGCGTGACGGTATGCATCAAAGGGCGAAGGAGGAGGAAGCCACTGCGATCAGTGAACCACGCTCGTCGCCTTAATTTTGCAGCTAAACCACACTTGTTAGGCTCTTCAATATTTATAAGAAGAGGACCAGTGCTTTCTACTCACAATCATTTGACTGATACTAATGACTTGACCGGGCTCTTACCTAATAAGGTTTGGAAGCACTCGTAACAGAAAAACTAGAACTCGTAACAGATTTGAGAAGAGACTTGCACTTGGCGGTCTCAATTTGGTACATTTTATGGATTGCAAAAATATTTCGAACTTGTAACAAAGAAAGAATGCTAGACAAAACGTTACAGCCTAAAAGTGAAAATATTATAGCACCGATAAAGTCATTGTTTCTTTTATACAGAAATATAATGTATTTGGCATTTTGGGGCGATTGTCCAACTTTGCCGGCTAGGTAACGGTGACCCCTATACTTGAGCCTAGTTTAATTCCCAAGCTTGGGAGAGGGACTCTTAGGTAAGAGAGACATATGGCGAACATGACCTACTCCCTTCACCGTAAGTAGTAAATTCCGCCTTCCTGAGATTTTTTTGTCACACATCTACAGAAACTGAGACGAATAAATTTTAATAAATAGTTAATTATTTTTAATGTTATATTTTGTAATTGATTATATATTTGTGCAAATGACGAGTACTAAATCAGTACACGAAAATTATTCACCTGACAGAAACATGATTCATGATCAGTGAATAGCGGTGTACTTCTTAATAAACTAGTGGAGTTAAAACAGCACATACTTACTCCCCCGTACTTTCACGCATAATTACGCGAAAGGTACTCAAATTGTGTCCGTTTTTAATTAACTTCTGTAAATACAACTACGAAAATATTAAAAACAAAAAACGTTGCGTTTGCGTGCAGTTTTTAATATGAAAATTAATGGAGTGTAATTAATACTCGCAGGTAATCAATAATATCTACGCTAACAGAAATATTAAAAATTAATAAATCATTTCATAATTTCATTTTCAACATGAAACCAACCTGTAAAATAAATGGTATTCAGCGTTGACATCCAACAAAATTTCGTAGAAAATGAATATTCGTGACATGGAAGATGAGAAATCATTAACTACGTGAGCTGATATAATATTTCGATGGCAATTATTGTGAAAGTACCCGCGTTTTCTGTGCAACTATTTAGTAGCTTTCATGTAGTGCCTAATTTAAAATATGATATGCACTTTTTGTCCTTCCAAGAACATAATTATATTTTTGTGTATTCCCACATTATAAACATTTTTCTTTATAACAAATGTT
This sequence comes from Acheta domesticus, assembly GCA_031308135.1. NCBI lineage: Eukaryota > Metazoa > Arthropoda > Insecta > Orthoptera > Gryllidae > Acheta > Acheta domesticus. The sequence goes on along the minus strand of JAHLJT010009436.1, from coordinate 184,574,277 downwards.
TTATAAAAGGACATCTTACGACACATATTATGAATTATTTGTCCTTTATGGCACGAATCATTAAGTCATCACATATTCAGTCAATCGCACGGATCGAACCGTGGGGAGGAAGCCTAATAGACAATCAGAGAAGCCACTACCATTTTTTCACACCTGTGACGTCACAATAAATTTTTTTCCCAAAATTAACTTTCTCTTATAAATTTATAATGCTGTGTACAGAAAATTCATTTGTAATGTTGCTTTATTCCATTTGTACAAATTAAAAAACTTGCTCCTAACGTTGCTCGTGTTCAAAACATGTACTCATGCAGTAAATCTTAACACAATAAACTAGTTGCATAAACTACTATTATGTGCGCGTAACAACATTCTGGATTATACACAATCGGGATGAATTCCATTGATCACGTTTTGTCATTGATACACTACTCCTAAAATAAGCAACTCGTAAAACCTTTGTGTGCTGCTTTAAGCATTCACATGAATCAACTGATAAAAATAACCTAAATACTGGTAAACTTACAGAAACAACGCAAATCAAGCACATACTTATTGTTCGTAAAATAGTTTTACCTTTTGCTGCTTCATTGGAAACACCTAATAACTTATAACAAACACGGTGACGCTTGCATAAATTATGCGTAAAATGGTAAAATGTGTTTGAAGTGAACAGCGTCCACTCAAAGATGACAAAGTGCATCGCATTAAGTACTCTCTCCTCCGGGAACACATACATTATTTGTGCACTGAACAACATACATTTACCCAAAGTGTGCGACCTCATTTCGCAGAAAAGCGACGAAGAGTAGCATAACATAAATAAGCACTCAGTGATTACCCTGCCCTCGTCGAAACAGGGCACGCCATTTTTAAAACGCGTTGGCGCTGAAAAATGCACAGCTCGCCACGCGGCGGCGGCAGCAAGAACAGTGGTGGCGAGAGAGAGACAGCTTAAGTCTAACGCCTGGAGACCGCAATGCAACACTGTCGGTGCTTTTCAATTCGCTGCGAAAGCACTTAGCCGCTACACCAAAACCCCTTCCCACAGCACTTGGAGAGACGTCCCACATATGCTTTAACACGCCACTGGACGAATCCATTATCTTCTCCAATGCTACGTGCCGCAAGCGTTGTTCGTTTTACCCTCCCCCACCACCACCACCACTACCACTCTACGGCTTCGTTGATCCAAAGGTTCTAGTGTAGGAGTCCCGACGGTGGAGAATTTTTGACAGTCACATTACTGTGTTGTACTCAACCACTGCCTGAAGGAGAATTCTAGTACTTAGCTGTTTTGAGTAGTAGTTTTCTGTAGTTTCTCCGATCAACGGAGCCCGAGAAGTATCTCCACAAACACTCCTCTCCTTATTGACACACACATGCACACACATTTACGAGTATTTTTTATTAAACAATTTTCTTACACAGCGAATTAGCGCTTTACAACAGTGGTTTTAGCGTTAGCCTTATAAAAGCGAGTCCACTCCCTCTGAAGACCTCAATTTCAATTTACGTATGTGTGGTTGGGGTGATTTGGAGCAATAGTAGAGCGTTAGGAATTAATATCATTAGGTTAGAAGAGGAAGGGAGTTATAAAGGTACTCTGCATTTAATCTTGGTGAATCTGGATTGATACTCCTTTGTGCGTTGAATTTGCCAAGCCGGAAATTTCTTACGGCTGAAGACGACGGCATGGTTTGGAAATGAATTGGACCGTTGTGGGTAGATAAAATTCTCTATGGAATAATAAATCAATTATTGATTATAAAAGACACACCAAGGTGCATTTGTTTCAATACGTGTATTACTCCACTAAACATCTCGGGAGACTAGTCCGAAACATACAGCTTGTTTCAACTGGAGGCGTTACCATGCTGGGGGTATACCTGAAGTAGAAAAACCGTTAGTCGACGTGTAGGCTGGCCATAGATGTCAAGTTCCAGGACGAGAGGAACAAGACACTTCCCGGAATATAACATGCACTACACACTAGTGAGACTAATGACCTCAATAGTTGACGCATTGGAAATCAATACCCATCCAGCCCTGGTCATAGCCACGGCGATCTCAACAAATTTGCCAGAACCGACTGAAACCATTACATTTCCATAATCGTTATCAAATGGCGTTGCGCGCAGCTTTACTATAGTTTACTTCTGAAAACTACTCCTATTGATCTTCCAAGCATCCAGGTCTTCCCCCACCTCCATCACGTCATCCTCCTCATCAACTCCGCGACCGCGCAACTTCCGTCTCCGTCTCTGTATCCACCGCCGTCATCACCGCCGCCACCGCCTTCGCGAGAAATAGTTCCCCGACGACGTCATTTGTTACACTCGCTTTGAAAGATATTTCTCCGCTCGGCGTTCCGTTCTGCCGCGTCCCGACAGCGCGGCACCCTCATCTCTTTACTCCCATCCCGTCCTCCATCCTCCGTCCTGTTAGGTCGCTCGGGGAATTTCGTTCAATAAAAGTTGCCTCCCCGTCAGAACACTCCCCAAAGAAGTGACGGCGATGAATGGGGCGTGGTGCAGGTGCGGGAGGAGATACCCGGCGCCCGTTTTGCCCGGAGACGCCGCCGCCGCCGCAGTTGCTAGTCTCGTCAAGCGGAACGCCGTGTCATAAATCGTTGCGGGTGACGCAAGACAAACCGACAGCACCCGCGTGTGCGTAATTGCAACTGCAAAATTTATACATCCATGCCGCATTTTATTTGTCAGTACATCGCCATTGAATTATGTAGGATTCTCTTTGCCGCGTGCTGTGCGGTATCGTTTGTCTGGTATTTGTTGCGTGGCAACATTAAAATTAATGGAGACATTGTTTACGTGATACGTTGATATTAACTTCGTCACATATGCACCAAAATTGCAATAAATATTTTAATAAATTTAGAGCATTTTTTGATTGGATGTTTTGAACCATAACTGCAGGAATTGTGATGACGTAAGTATCGAGGAAAATATACTGTCTGGGGGTATGGAATAGTAGCTTGTTTTGTTGATACGTGGCTAAAATGTTGACAATTTGAATGTCAATTTTAATAGAGCTTTATAAATGTATTATATTTAAATATTCTTCGTAGAAAATGTGTGAGAATAGTAGAAAGTTGCACGAATGAAACTACGAGTGTATATACATATTTCTTGTCTTTTAGTTTTCTCCTAGAAGCAATATATCATCGAAGGAAAATAGTGAAGCCAAAAGCATGTCTGAAGTCAATGGCTTTTCTATTATATACTTTGTCCAATCTACTGGTAAAAAAATACATCTGCATGTAAAAATGCTGTGAAATAAGAGACTACCATTACATGTTTGAAACCACAACGCACATGTCAGTAATTTATTGAAAAGAAAGCATCTAATTAACTCTATTCTTTGAAACGGAAAATTTTTTAACTTAATTTTTGCCATTTAATATTTGGTAATAATTCTCATTTTAAAATATTTTGATATGAATCTCTAAATAATGTAGCAAGCACAAATAAAAAGTGTCTTATCAAATAAATTTGCTGATCAAAATATTACATTCTTTGCACAAAATAAAAATGCTTACCAAGCAACAAAAATACATTCTATTCTTTTCGCATATTTTTCTTCTGACCTATTCGAGGCTTGGTTACATGTTCCACCCTCAAAGAGCAGTTAAACCTTTGGCCTGAATTAGCAACTGTAATTCCTCTGACACAAGTCAGGGGTCTCCATTTGCACGTTACGTACCATTACGAATTTCTAACTAGCAGAGTTCCGTCACCAGCTGCTGACCACTTGCTCATTTCTGTTTGTTTCAGAATCTCAAGGACCAGATCCTGACCACTAACGTCTGGCTTGAGCACGTAAGTTGTCGCCAACCTCAGCTAACAGCCGCTGCACCCGCACTAACAGATGTCGCCACCGACTCAACTTCCGGTAACAAGACCGACAATTCACGACAGTGCTTTGTCGGCACACTTCGGCCTTTAGAGTTACTAAGGGGCATTTTTCATTCAATACTTTAAGGGGGAGTCAAATTGATTTATAAAGAAAAGTCCTATGTGGAATAGACTTATTTAGAACTTACACAAGTTCCCTAGATACATTTTATAAAAATCATTCGTCAACCGTGTTACACTTGTAAAATATATTATTTACCAACACCATTTGCCGTATAACTTGTGAATTAAACCATTGCGTGAAGGTTGTTGACACTTTTTACACTTGTTGTAAACTTAATTTCAATTATAAATTATATAAAGATGATGATTTTCAAGGGGAGAGGGCATCATTAAATGCGTCAAATTATTTTTCGATTTCGGGTTTGGTGACTAAATAAATAGTTCAAACCTTGCTCTTTCCAAATATATCTACATTTTTTCTTCTAAGTTGCCTGCATGTCCCTTTAATTTTAATTTAAATGTTCTAATGTTCATGAGCCACGCCTCCTTTTTTGACACTCCATGCAAGTACTGTGTGCAATAAATGTGCTATTTTTTCGTAATTTTGAACGCAAGTTAGGTTGTTAATGAGTTAATTAAACATGCTCCTGATCATACTTGGTAGCTTTGGTCTTTTCTGCAGAAGAAGATGATCTGGAATACAGGGCAGGAATGTTGTACAAGAGCAGCGGCAAGTACATATCGTTTTCAAATGGCACTCCCCGAAAATATTATTTTCTAATTAATGTACCTTTCTTCAGAAACTATTGTTTAAAATTTATTGAAATTTACAGGACACATTCTTTATAGTTCTGGCAATAAATTGGCATTTTATATAAAAGTTCCTTAATAAAAATTTTTAAAACTAATGTTTGTCCAAATATGCTGCAAAAATTATAATTGAAAAAGTTATAATTGAAAACAACTAATTATTTTTAATCAACTCAAAAAAATCAAAATAAAAGGAAAGGCTGTATCTTTTAGTGTGCGAAATATCAAATTTTTTTAGTTTACCATTTTCTACAAAAGGTACATCAGTAGTAGCAAGTTTAACTCGGGTGGTATACATGGCACCATCTGCCTTAAAGAGTATATTAGTATGAAGGTTTAAGTGTATATCAATATGAATTTGTAATAATAATTGTTTTCTACTATTCAATAGGAAATGTTTTCAAAATAAAAAATATACTTTAAAAAGTCAATAGCTTTCTAAAATTACTAAGGAAAAACACAAATATTTTGTTGTAATAACCAACCAACAGTAAACCTTTTATGAAATTATTTTTACAACAAATTAATAAAGCATGAAAATCAATTCAATTGCGACTGCCACACCCAAAAACATATTTTTCGCCCACAAAGGTAGATTACAATCTAACACAAATATGCAATCATTCTTAAATAATACATTGTAAAAGTATGTAATGTGTTTTGACGAATTATTTCGCCAAAATAGTTTTATTCAGTAACTTCTTATCTTCGTCGCTAAAATTTAAAAAAGATAACACAAAGAAGTTATTATATATTTCTGTCATTTGCATGTCGAGGAGCGATGACGACACTCGAGGCGCAAATTTCAAAATTTTGTGCTCTCCTTTCACGAATTGCAATTACGAATTCAGATTTGCACTACGACTGCTAAAACAACTAACATAGCTAGAACACCTGTCAAGCGAGATCCCTCACAGAGCAAAGTCAAGCCAATCCAAAGTTTTCCAGGACCAACCCAAAGCTCTCTTCTCTCTCTCTCTCTCTCTCTCTCTCTCTCTAACTTCAGCGCGCGCGGCCCTAAGAGAGGAACTTCCTCCCCCCCCCCCCCAACTCAGAGCTCGCGCATGCGTGCAGGGCTCCAGCATTACAACATCGTCAACGTCTCGGATATCAGTTGCCTCCTTAATCCATCTTTTCTTTGTGCAACGGACGGGAGTGACAAGCTCCTTTTGTGCCGTAAAAGTCCAAAAGAACAGAAAAATAAATGCCTCAAATGCCATTGTGGGTCACATTTCTACGTCTTTCGAATTGTTCAAAATGACATGTCAGTTCTTCGCAATCACCTTTCAACTTTTCCGTTTTATTTTATATATACATGGCTATCGGGGAGCAGAAAATTTGAAATAACGCGCGACTTACATAATATCATTTAGATTCAATGCGCAAAACAAATTTGGAATCAGTAACAAATTCAATTCCAATATTTCCTTGAAATCAGGGTTTGTTTGCAGCTTTCGTGACTATAATGCCATCGTTCACCTCTCAACGGACAACCTCCACTGTTATTTAATCAACGTGATTCTGTAGAAGCACTCGTATTATATGTACTGTACAGGAAACTGTTCGTCCTATCAGCTCAACCCGGCGAGTTTGCGGTTCGAGCGTAACGAACACAATATATGTTACCCTTCTGAGCGAAGTTTACAAAGCTTCCACGTTGAGAGAAGCCTATCATCGGTTAGGTGCGTAACAGAGCCAACTTTGGCTGCCTTTAACTCCTCTTAATCCATCTTTCCTCGGAGCACGGCGAGCGAACGTCTTTTGAGCCGCAAAGTCCCACACCGCGGCGGAGGCGTGGCGATGGCGGGAAAGGAGTATTCCGCGCCGTGCGGGGACCCGCCATTAAATAAACATCAGAGTAAATTACCGAGACCCCCGCGAGCAGCACAAGGCGGCCGTGCGGCGTGGCCGCCGCCGCCGCCGCCTCCTACAATTTCCGGTGATAAATCCACGCTAACAAGTTCCGGCGCTGTCCGACGCAGCCGTGGCTACCAACATCCGCGAGCTAAAAACTCCAAATCCGGAGCCGCGAGCTTCTCTCGCCCGTTTCCGGACGAGTGCCACCGCCGACCTCTTGAGAACCTTCACCCGCCCCCACCCGCCGCCCGTGGCCCGTGCCCTCTCTTTTGGGGTTTACTCGGCAGGAAACTGGTTTTAAATGCGTTAGCTTCCTTTCGACAAAAGGAGGAAAGTAAATGGGTTGCGCGGTGGCGTGACACTAAGCGAAATATGTTTTCATTTCCTGTATTCACAACTATTCATTGCCTAATTCTCCAATATTTATTGTTAAGAATTCGTTTGCGTAATCCAATGCGTTTGTTTTGTTCTCTGACATGAAACATATAAACAACACAGGTTGAAATACATATGATCTCCTCCGTAAGTAATGAGATAAGCCATGATAAATAAATGTTTAATATTGTATACGTAATACGCGTTTTTTCTTCTTTAAGAAACTCTAAACTATTTGAGTTATCGCGATAACATTAGAAGTATCTATGAAATAAATGTGCTAAATTTTCCTAAAACGATGCCAATTATGTGTGTTGATGCGTAACCAATGATGGCCCTGAACATTCGGGTATTTTGCTACGCAATGCCAATGATTATATTTGTAGTCAAATTGTTTAGTGTTTTCTATGTATATCGGCTTTCTTGAATTCGTTTCGTTAATTCAGCGAACTAATATTTTTTCACCCTGCATTCAATTATTCCTACCCAACCTCTAGTCCGCCATTGCGTGGTAAATTCTTTCTGTTGTCCCATCGAAGCTGTAGTAATAAAAATCGATTTCTCTTGAAACTGACAGTGTTCCTGTCAACCAAAAAAGATTTTTTACATGATAAACTATTACTTGATATTATGATACCTGATAAATGATTCCCAGACTTTTTACATTTTTCTTACTTCAAATCTAGGGTAGATAACTTTACATTCAATTGTCTTCTATGTTTTTCTGTTACGAATAAAAAAATCAGTTCTTAATCATACCATCACAACGCAGACAAACCGACAAGCTGAAAAGCGAATAATGCATTACGATTTATGAAACTCAAGAGGACGCATTTTTAAAAATATTTCTCTCGCAATATAAAAATAATTTATTTGCTTTTCTAACATTAAACATCATCGACAATTTATTTTATAATGGATTTCACTCATGGTTTAATTTAACTTTTCACTTTTACAAAAGTCGTATGTATTCAATATTCGTGGGCACAGGTCCCTAAATTCAATCATTCAGATTGGCTTTACAATTTTATTATATATATATATATATATATATATATATATATATATATATATATATATATATATTTTTTCTGGCCCTCAAGAAAATGTGCGCAGATAAATCTCTTTCCCCATACGTCATATACAGTTTTTACTGTTTTTTGACAAATAAATAAATAAATAAACACAAATTCGAGTAGAATTGAAACTAGTAACAATGGAATTACGGATAATAAAGCTGTAATTTAGTACATCTGATACTTCTTGGATGATATCAAGAACAGAATCTCTCTTCTAGGAGTGGCAAGACCACAAGTTCCGGTGGGACCCCGACGAATACGGCGGGGTCACCGAGTTGTATGTTCCCTCCGAGCACATCTGGCTCCCAGACATCGTACTTTACAACAAGTAAGTAGTTCTCGATTCATTATTATACTTCGTACTTGTAAGTTTTATTTTATATCCATGTTTAATAACTTGTATTATCACCTTCCGAAGGAAAAAACGGCATGAATCATTTCTTTAAAATTAGGAGGAAAGTAACTCATATTCCATTAAATGCTCTAATATGTATGTAAAATATCTTCAATGATTTCCCGGTTCTCATGTTAGAGAAAACTTTGGTGTCCATTTCTGCTCTCGACATTTTGAAAATAGCTCCAACATAGTCTTCTATTCTTTCCAGAACCATTCATTTTCTATATATCGTTAACAAATTTGTCTCCTCAGTTATATAAATCATTGATTTATTAAATAAACATTGCTAATTACACTAAGGTTTCAACTGGAAACTATAACTATGTAGAGTATAAAATAACTATCACTAATATTTATCTAACGGAACTACTACTATGAAAATCTCTTCTTGACTGAATGTATCAACTTTTCAAATTACATACTAACAGGCCACGAAGAGTATTCGCAAATATTAAGTTACAAAGATTTAAAACATTTACAAAAAATTAGATCATCAAAATTCAGTTTCAGTTTTTTGGATATTATGACTAAGCTGCGGATTTTTGCCTATCTGCCTATTTTTATCCTTCAATTAAAGCTGCAGTATTTTCGGTTACTTATTCATTTTGAGGCATTAGTAGTATTGTTTTAATACATGTGATGCTTCAAAATGAATACGTAGCCTAAAATACTGCATTTTTAATTGAATGATAAAAATAGACAAATATGCAAACATCCGCAGCTTAATAATGAATAAAGGGCATTATCCGTTGTTATTTAAGTACCCAATTCCCCAGTAATCGTTATCATAATGCGCTGACTAGGAAGATCGCCACACACACACACACACACACACACAAACAATAATATAATATTGAATACTAATATGATACTGAATTATATAACACAAACAATATACTACTGAACTATGTATATCTTTTCATGAATAATATACATTAAAAATCTCACATAAACAAAATCAAACTAAACCGCAACATAGTAACGTGTTAGATATCGTAATCACCAATTCACAAAATACTCATTTTATAAAATCGTTCACTACCTTCCATTGAACTGGATGACGTGAATAAAAGGTTTGTATAGCAGCCGTCATATTCAAGAAACTCTTAACACTTCACACACGGATCAGCAACCGATATACAGGAGGAACATGAAACGCTGACATCGCAGAGTGACACCGAGACGTGGCGAGTTCGCAAGCGGTACGAAAGACGCCCGGCCGATGGGGGGGGGGGGCGGATTCCGAGCGGGAGGGGGAGGTGGAGCGGAGCGGGGCAGGAAGCTTTGGCGGACGCCTGCGGCGCCGCCGAGATGGATGAGCCGCGTCGCCTCGCCGCTTCCGCCGGAAGTCGCCCTCGGCTCCCGCGCGCCGCCTGCGGCCATCGCTCATCCCGCGCCCACGGGCCAACAGCAGACCGCCAGAGACGAGGAGGGCTGGACGGGAAGACGGGCGGGACGGGGCGGGACGGGGCGGAGCGGGAAAGGACGGGGGGACGGGACAGGCGGGAAGGACGAGCGGGAAGGGACGGGCGGGAAGGGACAGGAAGGGACGGGGAGGAAAGGGACGGGACAGTACGGGGCGGGAGGGCGGGATGCGGGACAGGGAAGGCGGGATGGGATGCGGGGGAGGAGACCGGTCCGGGGGGTGGGAAGGAGGTGGGACGGGACGGGCTGGGGCGGGGCGGGGCGAAGAGAGTGGGGAGGGCGGGGACGGATCAGGGCGGTGCACAGCGGGGGAGGACAGGGTGGGGGCAGGGACAGGGCGAGACAGGGAGGGGCGGAGCGTGGGCGGGAGGCTGGGGCGGAGCTGGGCGGGGCTGGAGGGCGGGGCTGGGAGGGGCGGGGCTGGGAGGAGCGGGGCAGGCGGTCGGGGCAGGCGGGTCGAGACAGGACGAGACGCGCCCTTGGGGCGAAGGCCCGCGAGACAGGATGCTGCCCTGACTGGCTTTGGCGGGTCCGCCCGCGTCGGCCACTACCCTTCCGCTGAGGATTTGCATGTTCCGGGACGTCTCAAGGGCTTTCTGTAGTCAATTTCGTGCCCTGACAATATGAGGGAGGTCTGGCAGCTTCCTTACTGGGGTCGAGAAGATGTTTCATCACGCGGTTAGTCGGGGTTTAGTATCCAGTGGGTTGCCTTCCACCTGTGGGGTTGCTGTGGAGGGAATATGATGAAATTGGTTCGCAGTAAGTTTTGGCAACTTCCATTGCATTTTAGTACAGCACTCGCTAAATTGTCATCAATTACAATTTTCGTCATCACATCCGACTTGTAAGCATTATTTGTAAATCCTGTTTAGTTCGGACAAAGGGCTGATCTTAATATTGACGCCTTCTCATTACATAATCTTACCCAAAACATGAAATATTAAGTACGTACTCTAATAATGTATTTGCTTTCAATGCAAAGTAAGAACAAACTACAACACATTGTTCCTATTTCCAAACAAAATTACATAATTTCTTGTACAAGGATGCTCAAAAGTAAGCTTTATATTTATTTTCAGTAAATCTATGTATATAAAATAGGATGTTGGTATGTATATAAGAGCGAAACTACGACACCGTTAGACCGATTTCCATGACAGTTGGCACTTCTACGTGTTTTTTCACCCGAGAAGGTTTGTGTTGTTAATTCTGTTGTAACTCCACCGACATGGCGCTACAGTATTCACTACATATCCACTACATATTCACGTCAAATGCAACCTGCAACACACTCGGCAGCATTTTGCATCTATATCCTTAAGTAACTCCTAAACAATGAGTTCTAGGGCCTTAAAACTAAAATTTTGAAGGTCTCAAAAAATCGTTTCTCACATTGTAATGTAGAGAATGAACTCTTCCTGAACGTATTATATTTTTGTTGGTCCGCCCGCTTCCCGATATTACCTCACCTGCTCAGAGACGTTCAGAATCTGCAAGTGAATATGAATGAGAGGGACAGAGAGCGGCAGAGACACAGAGACAGACAGTGACAAACTGGGGGAGGGAGGAAGGGAGGGAGAGGCAGTGAGAAACGGAGATGGGAGGGGAAAGAGGGAGATGAAGGGCAGAACAACGTCTGCCAGGTTTTCCTAGTCCCTGTATACAGAACTTGGCTAGCTGCGAGTGAGTGTCCGTGCGTTCATTCGTCCGCGAGTCCGTCACTCACGGTTAGACCACTTTTAGTACACCGATCGAGATATATGAGATTCTCCTGGTGGAGAACACAATTGTTTTCGAATTCAACCCTATATTCGAAGAAATGCTGTTTTTACGTGTTTTTGCGTGTTTTGGCGCTGCAATCTTAGTGGAGAGTTAGGGAATTAACCAACGCCACCAAGAAAGATCTATGAAGGAGGCGTTGATTAAACCTCAGTACCGAGAGACAATTTTCGCGCCACGGTGTCAAAATTTTCTTTGACAAGAATACCAACACTGATTGTTGCCATCTCTTAAATGCAACAAGTGAACCACGCGGCAGATTCCATTTCATTTTCATCCGTATGACCTTTTTTTTTAAATAAATCTGCAAAACCTTTGAATAGTATTGCCTTAGAACTTATTAAATTTGAAGAACTTCAAGTGAAAAATAAAGCTGTGAGTAATGCTAAAGAACTGAAACCACATTTACGTTCATACGCTCGACGTCATACATTTGCCTTCTTAAACGTGCAAGTACCGATTTTCAAATGAATGTTACTAACAAGTTAATCTATTAAACTTAACAAATACCTTATTCACATAAACATAAAAAAGTCACCTTTTGATGATTTTATAGAGTTTCCTACAAAACGATTAATAGAGCAATTATAAAAGCAGAATTGAACACAACTTACACTGAGAATGTGAAGTTTTAAAGTCGTGAAAACTTAGGGGACAAAAATTTAAGAGCAAATTTTCAAAGCGATAAGCAAGCGATAAGCAAATTTGGGGAATAATCTAATGTAGTTGTAGATGATTCTCTGACATAATGTTTCGGACGTAATTGATAATGATCATATTAGAGAATAACGCTGAAGAAGAGCATAAGATGATCCTTTATGTGAATTTTTGTGCATATTAGCAAAAAAGCGTTAGCTGTATTAAATTTAGCTGTATTAAACTTTATTTGCATCATCCATTCGTATTTTCTATAGCGACTACAGTTTTTAAAATTACAATATTACCATTCATATCCCGTAAGGAGGTAACATACAAGACCATTGGGTGTTGGGAATTTTTGAACGGGGGTATAACATAATCGTCTACTACGATTAATTAGTATGTCCAATACCAGAGACTTTAAGAACTTATTTGAACAAAGCTATGCATGACATTATGCAATTTTTAACACACGAAAAAAATCATAAAGTTGACAGCGTCGGTGACGCCACATTCAACTGGTAGATAGGTAATAAAAAACAATTCTAATTAACAAAATTCATTTCGTCATTTGTACCTCAGGTATGTGAGTGTTCTCTTATCTCCCAAATGAAATCTCGTAAAATATCCAGTTAATTTAAGGGTATGTGATTGCCAAAACAATTTTAAGTTACTCATAATAGTGAGAGATCGATAGCTCCCTCATTGAATACATCCAGTCTCTAAATCTAGGTGATTGAAACGTACTTACCTGGCAATTTTCAAACAGAAAAACAGATATCATTTTTTAAAATCTGTTTTAAACGCTGCTATCTCTACGTACTTAAACAAACTCAGTTATTGACGACATGCGATCCGGAGAAGAAAGGACACCCAGAAATTCATTAATGAATATTTACCTCTCATTCGCGCGAATCAGCGTCCATCGGCGTTTATCACGATGCGACGCGCGCGGCCATTGAACGTCCTCGACGGGAGCCCCGAGTCAAAACCACGCCGCCGACAGATAACGGATCACCCGGAGCGTCAAAGTGAGAAGCGAGCGCGCGCGTGTCGCTTTCAAGAGCGCCTGGAAACCGCCGCGCGCAACGCGCAGGTGCCGCCAGCGTAAATAAGCGCGCTGATTGGAATCGTCGCCGTTAGCGCTCGTGACGGGCGCGGCGGCGGTGGTGGTGGTGGTGGTGGTGAGGTGTGCACTCAGCGCGGCCGCCGCCGCCGCCGCGCCGGCCCGGCCATTCCCGCGATTCACGCGCGGAGAGCCTACGTCGAGAGCAATGCCTCTAACCCTGGCACCAGCGGCCGAATTGGGGTTGGCGGCGGTTGCACGCGCGGTAACGTTGATGAAACGACGGGGTGACCGACGAGGGCTGATGGCCGGTGGTAAGTAGAGGGAATGAGGGACGAAAACTACTGGATAATTCACTTGCAAGTGAATTGATGGATTGATAGTGATTCCGGGTGCGTCAACTACCGAGGTCATTAGTCTCGTAAGTGTGGAGCATGGTTTTTCATCGGGATATGGCGGTGATCTTTCGCCCGCTGGATGGCGAGATCCGGCGCCGACCTACTGTCGACCAGCGAGGTTTCCTCAACCGGGTATCTCACACCAGCTGGGCACCGCCGTAGCCGGGACAAGCTCTAAGCTGCCAACTGGTCTCCGGGCATTTGTACAACAATGTTTAAAATGTCGAGCAACGAAATTCTGCAGACGGAAATGCAAGAAAAGCAATAATGAAACGAGGAAATTTGATGTGTTATGTCAGGCATGTCAAATCGCTACTAGCTCGCCTGGAAAACTCAGCATTCTTTCGAGCGCGGGTTATGTTCTTCGACTCCGTTCTCATTTCCCCTCCAAATCCAGAATGTGGTTAATACGCAAGCTGAAGCGGCGCAAGGCGGGGAACAGTGGTTTAACGCGAAAATATGTTTGCCATATTTGTTCCATCAAACAACTGGGATTTGAATTATGTTTATATTCTTTTCTATTTTTTTTACAATTTCATGTTTATTTTTCAAAACTTCTGTCCTGTATAAACATTTTTGCCAAGTAGCAGGAAGTTAAATGGCGAAATTGTTCATTTTCGTTTTGCTTCATGTTTCATTAAATCATTCGGGCAATTGTTGGATGTAGGAATAAACGTAAAATAAATTAACAAGTCTCTATAAGATAACAATTCTGACTCATGGAAGGAGGACTCTTTGAATAGACAAGAATCGTTGCTGTTAACTATCTCCAAACCGAACGTACGAAGTTCATGCATTTATTAATTCTTAAGTAAACACAATTACAAAATCAAGATACTTAAGAATCAAAATATTTAATTTTAGTCGCAAATGGCAATTAGGAATCTAATAAGAAGTTATAAAATCTTACATTTTATTGGACTATTTCTTTTCTTTAATAGAGGAAATGAGAATCAATATCGTTTTGAGGCAATACCTCTGAACTCACTTCTCCAAAAGTCTTTCCTGGGCCAGGTAACTAGTGGCGTACTGCCAGCTTGGAGCCATAGCACAACCCGTACTTTTAAAACTTCTCCCACTGCTCCGAATGCAGTGCTCACAAACTAGTAACCTTGTTACCTTGCTTAAGACTTTGACATGGTTTATGAAAACAGCTAACTACGAGAATAGTACGAGAAGAAGAAATTAATGTTTAGCGTAGAAAAATGTCATATTACACAACCAAGTTGAAACGAATAACATATTATCTGAAGCTACATAGGAATTATGCGTAGGTCTGAACGAAATGGAAACTTTTGTTATACTCTCGACATC
This sequence comes from Acheta domesticus, assembly GCA_031308135.1. Taxonomy (NCBI): domain Eukaryota; kingdom Metazoa; phylum Arthropoda; class Insecta; order Orthoptera; family Gryllidae; genus Acheta; species Acheta domesticus. Next base: position 184,559,260 of record JAHLJT010009436.1, on the reverse strand, counting down.
ATGACGCAAATATTGACTATAGAAACAATTACAGTCATTTTAACTTGAAGAATGGAATGTGACATGAAGAACGACATGCGTTCGCAGCGGAGGCCGAGCGACGGGAATGGAGTACGCGGCAATTTGGGGGAGGGGGAAGCGAGGCTCGGAGGGGGCGGCACTCTACGCTGACAGTCCTGATGGGCGGGCGCGGAGAAGAGCCGGGCGGCGGCGGTGGCGGCGGAGGCGAGTGGAAGGGGGAATGGGAAGGGCGGGACCGCAGCTGTCACCGTCAGTATTTGCACTAAGCATTGGCGAGCGAGGAGGCGAGGGCGGGGCGGGGCGGGGGCGGCGGCGGGGGTGACGAGGGTGCGCCTGCGAGCGCTCACGGGGTCATCCGGCCACTGCGAGGGCTGCTGGTGCTGCTGGACCGATGCTGTGTCCGTGATCGCAGCTGCGAGCTACTCAGGATGTTTTTGTCGCTTAGATGTCTGGAGGTTTGAACGAAATATTCAGAACGGTTTCGAATAAATTTTACGAACTTGTAAGCCATGCAGTGTGTTAACGATAATATTTTTGCCGAAGTGATGTTCTGATGGTCACTTTTTGTCGATGTGACGTTCTGATGCAAGAAAGGAGTACTGACAAACACCAGTACAAAATTAGTTACCTACCATTCAGGGTCATATCTCCCTCTATATACAATATCCTCTGCGCGTTGTGTGAGATTTTTCGCCACATGTTCATTCCCAAAATATTGGAATCTTTGAACTCTTTAGAAGCCCTAGAATAGGGCTGTCCAATGTAGAAGGACTTATTGGCTACATATCAAATTCTAGTTATGCCGCGCGGACGCACCGTAATTTAAGACAGTTTTACCGTAATTACTGAGATTATACTGAAACATATATTATATACGACTTTTATTAAGCATATTTAATGATTAATGTACATAGAACTAGAAAATTAATATACCATTAAATAAAAATAAGATAAATTGTGCAACTGTATAGCATTTGGTTGATATAATGCAATTTTCAAAGCAGTTGCGGGACGTTCAAAAAGATCAGGCCAGTTGGAAAGCTCTCCCCTAGAATTTTCATTTTTCTAAACCACTCTGTACACATGTTAGTATTAAAAGACGTATAACGAGGATAGATATGTTGTAAATAAGATACGAATTAAAATCAAAAGTTTACATCTTTTGTGAAACTTCAAAGAGATTTACGAGATATTTGGGGTTTAGAAGGGCACGTACATGACGCAGTAGGGCAGGTATACTATTTTTGAGCGTGATCTTGCGAATAAAACTACACTTTTCTCCCAGGTTTACTCACGCACGGAATAAAAGTACTTGCATCAAATAGGATACGATAAAAATGAAAATACGATAAGAATAAAAATGTAATTTCAGATCTAGTGTAGAATTTCTGAAGTTCGGTACAGACAACGACAGACGCTGACAGGAGTAGAGACCGGTAGAGAGCGATAGAAAGCGACAGACAGCGGTAGGCAGTGACAGTCACTGACAGGCAACAACAGGCAGCGACGGATTTGCTTCGGTATCAGGGACCACCAAAAGTGAACTTACCCCCAAATCTCGACTTACATTTATGCAAAACTAAATAACATTCACTGTACTCTTATACGAGGCAGTTAATGAATTCAGGACAGTGAAAAGCAGAAATTAACAGTAGCATTATTTGTTGAATATGAGAATTTTTCTAATGCAGAATGTTTGGCATTCCTAGTTCATCAAGCCACAAAAACCAACTGATTTTAAACAACCATTGAGAAAGAATGTGTTACGTTGTATCACCACTAATTTATTGTAAATTCTTTGCAATTAATTCAATATTTTTTTCGAGAAACTCTATTTTGTATTGATGATACTATTTACTCGAAGATTGTAAACCTCGAAGAGATACATTTTCTTGATTTCCATATTTGAAGAGTATGGGTAACAGAGATCAAATGAAATAAAAGTTTATACAAATTAAAAACATTAATATAGCATCCCAGCTTTTAATCTTCACTAATGAAATATCATAGCTTGCTCTTCAAAACTTCCTGGGAATGTCGTCAGAATAGTTAATATATAACAAAACAATGTTTGTCAATTTTACGGCTATTTTATACGACATTGCGAATCCAAACTTGTTAAATTCTAACAACACTTTCTGTGGTTTCCTGAATCATTTTTCATTATACGTTCTGAGTGAGTTAATGTACAATAAATACTATTAGACAGCGGTGGCCTGGAGAGATTAGCACCTCGATTTTTGAAAAGTAATTTTTCATTTTGTGTTATCTGTTGTTTCGAAACTTATCGATAGTTACCTTTCCCAATTCAAACACCGAGACATAATATTATAATGATGAACTAAATTTCTAATCAGGAAGGCCGGAACCTGATGAAATATTTTGTCTGTAGTTACGTAATATCGTGATCCAAACTGCCAGCACGGCATATTAGAGCAACTGCAACTCCCGGCTGATTATTATTAGTTTCCAGGTGTGCCAACTGCTAAAGTCTTTGGTTCCGAAAGTGTAAAGCGCGTTTTTTATCGCGGAAGGTGGCAGAGGTCATCCCTCGCTGGATGGTAAGATCCAATGCCGACCTACACGTCCACAGGTTTCGCCCCACGAGCGGGGCACCGCCCTAAGCCGAGCCTAGCTCTAAGCTTCCGACTAGTGTCCTGCCATGTGTGGTAGTGTAGTGGATGTGTGTGTGTTTGTGTTTGTAAGTAAGGGGTGAAGGTAGGACAAGGAAGACAAAGGAAAGATTGCGCGCGGTCCTTGTTCGTTTGTTGGGGTCCTACTGCTCCGGTTTTCCTGTGATGTTGATCAGAGAAACCGTGGAAAAGTACCGAACAGAGTAGCTGGTCACTAGTATTCCCTTCGAGACAGCGACTGAACTCGACCTGGCTTGTACCTTCGATGACGAGCCATAAACCATGAATTAGCCATGAATTAGTACAATCCATCATATAATGTCTTGAAATCAAATATACAGACGTAAAATCAAATATACGGCTCTAGTTGCCGCTCGCCGCCGCCACCCGTAACCCGGTCAAAGAAAGAGGCCCCGCAGCGGCAGCAGGCGGCGGTGGCGGTGGGTGGCAGCGCGTGCTCATTGTCGCAGTGGGGGTGCCGGCGCCAGGCGACGACGGGTGGAGGAGGCGACGTCGTCGTCCTCGCAGAGGGCGACGGGACCGCGGCGGCAGCAGCGGGGCCGAGGAGGAGGCGGAGGCGGAGCGGGAGCGCGCGGACGCGGCGAACATGCGACGGCCGCAGCTGCCGCTGGCGGCGGCGCTCGCCCTGCTGCTGGCGGCGGCCGTCTCGCTGGCCGCGCCCTTCGCCGACAAGGGCGCCGGCGGCGGGGGCGGCGAAGCCCCGCAGCTCAACCCGGGCCAAGTGGCCGCGCTCGCCAGGTCGGTGGTCGGACGCACTCGCACTTCCCGATGGACTGCGTTGTAGGGCCGGGGCGAGGGATTCGAAATATTCAAGGGTATTCGACAGCGACCGCAGATCGATCAACCTCATTGTCAGACCTAAACGTTCACACGCACTACTGTCAGGTTAAATCCGTTAGTTGAACCACGACTTCAGAACTAAACGTTGACACGTACTCTTGGTTTAAATCCGCGAGTTGAGCAACGTTGTTTCAATGTGCCTTTCCTCTCAATAGACAAGCACAAAATGGTCTTGGCACATGGAAGTAACGCCAGCAACATAATTGAGATCACGTTACTTTGTGGCGGTTCGCGTGCTAATAGTTCGTGTGATAAAAACGTCTAAAAGCAGTCGCTAGATATTGATAGATAATATTTTAAACCTATAATAATAATAATTATTGCACTGCATTAACTGATTCAATGAACAAAATTCCAACCACAATTGTGTTACCTCCTATATATTATTGTTCGTACGTATGCATTTCAACATGAGATGGTTGCATACAATATGGTGCAGTAAGATTCTTGGAAGAAACTCCAATATTTAAAACTAAAGATTGGTGAATATTTTTTTATTTAAGCAGTTTATCCCCAAAGAAAAAAATCTCCGTAAATTTTAAGAAGCTCTAAATCGGATTGCAACATGTTACCTTAAGTATAAGGAATCATAATTTCTTTAAAAAATGTTCTTGGTGCCATTCTCGCAATTCCACATGTTCCGAGGATTATACAACAACATCCTTCTTACGACAACATATTTACAAGTATTAATCTAAAACGAAGAAAATAAGGTTACAAGATTTTTACACGTACAGAATTGCATATAATTTAAATGAAACATTAAGGTAAAATAGAACAGATTTTACACCACTTTTTAACATAATCACCATTTACTTCAATACATTTTGTCAACCGTGTGACTACGTTTATCATTCCTTCGTCGATTCCTTACCCCACTTCCCAACTTTGTCCTTTAACCTCACTGGCATCAGGAAAAAGTTTTGCATTCAGATGCTCCTTTAGAGAATAGATATCTCTAAGGGAGATATCGAGACAATGAGAGGGGTGATTTAAACCAAACAAATGATGTCGACAACTCTTGCATTGCCTGGACCGCACTTCAGACGAGCATTTTCATGAAGAATACAGATTCCCTTCGTCATCTTATGACGTTTGTTTGAAAATTGTAACTAAATGTTACACATGTAACTAAAATTGAAGTTCCTTATCCAATATGTCACGTGTTGCCGTGATGTAACATCCTCTCCGTAAACTTAAAATATTTCATAATCGCGTCATCGCTCATCGCTCATCGCTCTATCGCGTCATCGCTCATGTCCATGGTATTCAGCTAGCGCGTTACAACGCGCACTTCTCACTTGGCGAGGGCATGGGATAAAAGCGCTTGTCTTATAAAAGCAACCGTCACCACGTGAGTCGAAACTCCACCAAAGTCAGTTTTCACTTGGTCGCTTTGGTAAGCTTTGCCTTACAAGGCAGTGGTTTCAGCTACAGAAATACTTATCCATGAGACGTCTACGCGTCTTGTAACCTTACTTTTTTCATATCCATCGTAATAAAAAACTAGGTCAAAGAAAAACCAAGATATTTTATTACATTCCTTGTAAATGTTTAAAGCCAAAATTACACATCTCAGAAAGTTCATCGAACGGCCGTATTTCTCTAACGCATTGTTACGTACGATATATACTTTGAAAATAATGTACAATAAAGTGACAGCCGTAAATCTGTCTAGACGTCCTTTAAAGATTATTACGAAATTGTGAGTAGCTACCTCTTCCTCACGAAATTCCCAATCCTCACGGACGTAACAGTCCTGTTTAGCGCTAATCTCTAATTTGACCTCTCGACTCCGCCTTGTTATGGCGCGCGGCGCCATTTCCATACAAATAGGCAGCATTAACTTGCATCGAATCCGCGCTCGCGGGGTTTGAAAGTATAACACAGTTACCGCAACGCTCGCAATTGGCAGACAACTGACAAACGAGCTGGCGGAGGCGGTGGCGGAAGCGGCGGGCGACACGTCGCGGCGCGCGCCCGCGCGGGAGGAGGCGACGGAGGCGGCGGTGGCGGGAGACGGAGGCGGCGGGTCGACCTTGGTGAGCGACAAGGAGACGGGGAAAGCACGAACCGGTCAGAAATCCAGTGGCAATAAGCTGAATGTGGCAGATAAGTCACCCGTTGGCGATTCGCCGAGAGTCGATGGCGAGGCGTTGGACGGCGATCCCGTGCGCCTCACAATCAGTCTTCTGATAGGCGATCAGCCGCAAGCCACGGAGCTGGGGCTTGTCGGAGATGAGTCGCAGGCAACACGTGCGGTAGTTGAAGGAGATACCGTACGCGTCAAGGACAAAGCGCTGTCAACAGGAAGGGTAATGACAAGCGACGCAGCAGCAATGGTGACCAGCAGCCCATCGGTAACTGACGGCAGAACTGTTCTACTCTCGAAATTGGTGAAGAGTGAAGGTCCGTTAATGCAAAAATCAGTGACGAGTATTAGCGCGCTAAATGGTGATACCGCTCTGGTGACAGAAAAAGCGATACAAGATGATAATAATAACCTCGGTTATCACAAAAATCGAAAAGGTGGAAATATGTTGTCAAGTGACAAGGCTTCAATAAATAAGACTTTGGAAAAACAGGATATGCAGGTGAAAAATAGTCCAAACAATGCTCAAACTCTGGTATGCAACAACATACCTATAAGTTTCAAGTGCGGTCAGACGGGCGAAATTGTAGTCAGCGGCAGACATTTGGCAAATGCTAATGAATTGACAAGTGATCAATCACTCATGAACAAGAAGGAACAAGGAAGCGATCAAAAACTGATAGGTGGCAGACGCAAGATGGGGAATGACGAAGTGGTAGTGACCGTTGAAGCACTTCTGAGAAATAAAGATTTGACAAGTCTTATGACGCCGTCTGCTAATAATGTCCAAAATGATGACAAAAAACTATTAAAAGTAAAAACTTCATTTAATGAGAAAGGATCAGAAAGTCACAAGAATCTTCATGACAACAAAGCAACGCAAAGCATCAAGAATCTGTTGAATGATATGGTAAGATCAGACCACAACCCAACGGCAAGCGAATACAAGGATATCGCTTTGCTCATATTGTCTGGCAATGGATTAAATCCCACGACTTCAACTTGTTCCAGTACTGCAACCAACGCACTGATGACAGAAGACCGAAGTTCAACGCCAACATCGACTCCAACAACTACAACGATGACAACATCAGGCATGAAACTCACCACGTCACCGTCGTTGGCTGACTTACTTACATCCACTCCAACTGCCATTTGGGTTTTTACCGCGCATCCAGAGTCATCGTGTCAATCAACCAAATCGACGTGTGAAAACATTAAATCTACTAGTACCTTGATGTCACCTATGCAATCGAAAAGCTCTTCCAAGGATCAAGGGGGTTGCAGTACATCCCCGTCGCGTAATAACGAGCTACAGATAATCGGAGACAAAAGCAGTCGTGGGGATGTGCTGCTCGTTTCCGAGGTGTATGAAGATAACACGGTGAATGCGGAGGATGAGAAAGAGATCGAAGGCGGACGGCGCATACGGCGTCAGAATGGAGAGTACGATCCCGAAGAGATTGGTCGCCAGTTGGCAGTGGTGTTGGGTCGAGCAGCTAACGCTGAGCGAGTCACTGAACAGGTGAGCGCCCAAGTAAAGTGAACCAATTTTCCTGAATGCATTTAAATACATTTGTTCACAATATGCAAATTCTTCACATAACATTTTTAATTGAATAAGAGCAAAAAAATTAAATGGTACCTGAAATTTTGAATTACACTGAAAATACTCATGAATAACACTACAACAAACTGAAGACCTTTAGGCAATAATATGCTAAGTCACATTTCTGATGAAATTGAGATATTAGTGTATTTCGATGTCCCATATATGTATCTAGATGTTGTGTTTTTATTTCAGATTCGCCGCAAGTTGCCAGTGTAATTCATGAATTAATGTTCTTTATGCCAATGTGTAGAATGCAATGTTTAAATCTTACTTTACTTTTCTCAAAACTTACGTACAGTGGCATAGCATGTTATTGCCTCGAGGTCTTCAATTATATATTTTAACAAAAATTTCCTTCACGAATATTGCAATAATATAGTACAGAAGGATTCATAATACAACAATTCTTTACTCACCATGAGTACCAAAAAATTTACTGCTCCACAACGGCGATATCTTTCTTGGAACCTTACTGTCGCATGGCATGTCATAACCTGTAACGCACTGAGTATAATAATTCCGACTGTACGCGCAGCAAGAGAATAGGCAGGATAACTCAAACACTTGCCTTTTACAGTCTGTTTCATTATTGAAATGTTTTTTTAGAATTTCTTCTAACAAAACCACAAATACCATTCAACAGCCAAGAGGCTGCCAGAATTTTCTTTCTTTCTTCTGTATGCATTGGAAATTGATGATATAGTGGTTCTTATGTGGTGAAAAACTTAACACCAAGTGAACTGAAATGTCTACTATACTCTTCTAATCAAAAGTATGTTGAGATAGTATGAATGGTTTCGACAAGTGAATCTTGATTGATCAACTGACAGATGGGTCACAATATGTCGTTCTCTTTCATATTTTTACTTCCGTACTTAACACAAAATTGTGTCGCATGACATTAAGTTGTCATTTTCTATGGATTGCGTTATTTAATGTGGTGCCCGGTAAGAACCGAGACAAAAATATACCGCTTATACTTTGGTAATTATTAAGCTGCGGATTTCTGCCTATTTGTCTATCTTTATCCTTCAATTAAAAACGCGGTATCTTAGGTTTCTTGTTCATTTTGAAGCATTAGGTGTATTAAAATATAATACTACTAATGCTTGAAAATGAATAAGTAACCGAAAATACTGCGTATTTTAATTGAAGGATACAAATCGGCAAATAGCCAAAAATCGGCAGCTTAGTAATTACATAAAGAAAGACAAATGTAGTTATAACGAAACAAATATTAACGGAAATTGTGTTTGTCAGTTTCGGGAGCGCAATTCTAACACACTTCCACGCCGCCACAAGTCACTGGGGCAAGTGCAACAACGTACTGGCGCTGGGCATTGCTTCGTTTCCAAGTTATCCTTTTAAAGGTCGACTAACTATGCTAATGGAAATTCATCTTGTGCTACACACTACAATTCTTAAAAATTAATTCTATACATTAAAGTCACTTAATACTAGGTTACACATTTACTTGTAATTTATTAGTAGGCAATTATAAGTAGAGAGACAAGAGGAAGTACCATATTACTTGTATATAGGCTAAAATATTCGTTCATGAAAATACAGAGTTTATTCATTAGTTATAGGAGCGTAGTTTGGCTTGCCAGGTTTAGATCAGGGTTCCCCCAGTGGGCGACCTACTTGGCGTGCCCTGGCCTATTGCGCGCTGTTTCTGAAGTCGTCAGGAGAAGAAGGGCAGGGGGCAGGGGATGCGCTTGGGCGCGATTGGCTTCAGTCTAGTGAAAGGCCAGGGCACCTTGCTCCAATTGTTGCATTGGAGGTGTCCTGCTTCAGATAATGCGATACACTACTGTTCACGGCTTACGAAAACATACATGATAGAATTTGCCCAGTTTGCAAAATTACCTTGTACCATAATTAAAATTAACAATGAATCAGTAAGAATTTGAATAATTCCTTTAAACCACCCAGCAAATTATTCTTGATAGCCATATTATTCATAGATATTCCTGATAGTCCCAATTTTCGCGATGACTTTCTTGATTGGGAGAAATGAATCTGGAATTCTTTCTGGAATTTAACATAGACTTTAAGGTATTTTTAACGGTTGCTCTCGGTCACTCTGTTCAAACATTCCTGTAAAATAAATAATAAACTCATGAACAAAAAAACAATGACAAGACTTATCTAATAGTAGAATGATAATCACACATTCTGTTCAGGATATAAGCGACCTCTCCGGAACAGAGTCTCCCGACGTTTCGACGGAGGAAAAACTACCCCAAGGAAATCGGCGCTCTAGGCAGGAGAAAGAGTCAACTGGAAGAGGAAGTAAGCTTCCAGCGGCGGGGGCAAAGGCTCCCGCAAAGGATATCATCGTATCAGTCGCAGATGCGGTGCAAAATGTCCCGAGCGACTCGGAGAACGTTGCAGAGTCGGATGAGGATTCGTTGTACCCTGTTGGGGAACGTGGGTCGTCAAACGAGAATATGGCAGACCCTGACATGAACGCGAGGACCGTGGCAACTGGTGCGTCATTGCACTCGCACATCACCATGGGTATTACGAGCAACCGACTGGTTGGCAGCCGCGAGGTCCAGTGCAGAGGAGGTGACCTATCCACGCATCCACGTCGGACGCACCGCAGCCGCTTCGCGCTCTGGAGGGAACATCGGGAAACCAACTTGCAGCGGTATGCGGTATTAAGTACAATATTAATTGAGGAGCAACGAATCAAAACTTCATATTGTCCACTGGTGGAAAAAATTAGCTTTGATATGAAATCGTGTAGTTTTTAATACGCTCTACACGCTCATACTTTCAAATTTCTTCAAAACGCTTTTTAACACATTACACTAAATGCGTTTTAAAGAAATCTTAAAGCAGGAGCGTGTAGAGCTTATTAAAAACTACACGATTTCACATCAAACTAAATGTTTTTCACCAGTGGGAAATATGTGTTTTTATTAGTTGCTCCTCAATCAGTCCTGATAAAATGAAACGATTCACTTCGAAGGTAATCCCTCTTTCCTAAAGATATATTTACGAGGAATTTCATTTGTGTATTTTTTAAAAAACAGTGTCGTAAGATCTCTTATTTTCCCTCACTATCTGAAACATCTGGAACTTTAACACAAATATAACACAAAGGAAATAGGCCTAAATCGTAACGTAATGTTGTAGGTGCATATGTTAAAATCGCCTATATCGTACGTAAAGTTATTTGTTATATTTGCATTTAACGTCAGATATATTATTTTACTTAGTGAAAATTAAGCTTATCCAGCTTTCTCGAATATAATTCTCAGTCGGTATGCTTTCTTCTTTATTAGTATTTTCTGTATTTATTATCCTAAATGTATTCGGTAAATTTATAACGTTTTCCAGTTTCTTAAAGTTCTTGAGATTGCGTAATTGGTAAGTCCATTTTAGACATTTTAGTCTCAGAATAAATCCAATGCAATGAATTTCGAACATTCTTTTCGAATTAATTAGGAGAATAAATGTTGATCTTTAATTAGTTGTGAAAATTTATGTTTACGTATCACTAACACCTACGTGGATTTTTGAATTAAAATCACACCTATCTAATATTCTAAAGCAAGTCACAAATCCAAGACAAATTAATTATTATCAAATCATTTTATGTCTAATTACTCGTTATCTTTGGATGACGATGAAATACTTGTAATTAAAAAAAGAAAATACGTTTTAATTGCAATTTAGCGCTGCCAATTCTTAATTACATCGAAAAATGCATTCCATTCTCAGATGGGTAATGAAGAACTTGGCAATAGCGCTTTCGAAAGCAAAAGCAAGAAAGACGGCCGACACTCCAAGAAGTCTTCGAAAGTGAACATGCCGTGGCTGATCGACGCGGACGGCGACCACATCATGCTGGTGCCGAACGATCCGTCCACAGTCGGAAAGCCACCATCAGACCAACGCCATCCTCCTCGAACGGAGAGCAAGACAGCGGACACGGCCACCAACATCCCTGCCTGGCGCCACGGCTCCAGGAGCTCGGCGAGCCCCGACTCCAAGCCAGCGCTGCTCACCAACCTCAAGAAGCTGGAGCAGGAACTCAACAGGCAGAGAGCGGACTCCCTCAGCACAAGCACGGAGGAGCCCAAGTCGCTGACCCTCAAGGTGCCAATAACGGTATTTGACGTGAAGGACTCGAAGGACGTGATTCTGATGGTCGAAGGCAAAGGAAACGCCACGAGCAGACCTACGTTTACAGCCGCGAAAAAAGAAAAATGCGAAGATGACATTCAAAATGTACCTGGCTCGCCAAAATCTGACAACCACGGAAAACAACCAACGTTTATTCAAAAACCGAAAGATAAAGCAAACTGTACAGGTGATGTATCCCAGATTCAGGCTAATACCATGAAGACAGAACCAGAAAAGTGTAAGATCAAACCGTTAGATGAAACTTCAAAGACACTGCAAAAGCCCAAACCTGAAACCGAATCGCAAAAGACAAGGCCTGGCACTCCAGGCGTGATGTTAGGGAAACTGACGGGCAAAAATAACACCGCTTTTATTCAGCGCACGCTCATCGAGACGGCTGTCGTCCCGGGACCAGACGGCTGCCTCACCGCCAACACCGCGATCCTCATGCACCAAGCCTTTGAACAACCGCCGCAGGCATCCGAAGGGAAGACGAGCGACACCGCGAGAAACAAAACCAACCGAACGTCCGTCGACAACCGCAAGTCCTGCCCGCCCTCCGCAAACGCCGCCGCCAACGCGTCCAAAGCGGCGAACGCGACGAAATCGGAGCCCGTGTGCGTGGCGAGGGGCCGGATGCCGGAGATGCTGCCGGTGGGCGACGGGAAGGGCCGCAAGGAGGGCGCGGGCGCCATCGACCTGGGCGGGGCGGGCACGCTCAGCGGGCGGCCGCGGGTCAGCAACCCCGGCGCCAGCGGGGTGCTGCCGCCCAAGAGCAGAGGCTCCAAGAGCGACGCGTCCTCTGACGACGACGAGGCCGACATCGTCCGCGGCCGGCCGATGAGCGTCGCGGCGCGCGCCCGCGGTGGCGGCGGCGGCGGCGGCAAAGGCAGCGAAGACACTGCCGACGTCGATGTTGACGACGAGGCCGACATCGTCCGCGGACGACCGATGAGCGTCGCGGCGCGCGCCCGCGACGGCGGCAGCGGCGGCAACGGCAGCGAAGACACTACCGGCGTCGACGACGATGGCGACGTCGCTCACCGCCGCCCCGAGGACCCCAAGACGGTCGCCGAACCGGACACCATCGACCTCGGGGTGCCCGGCGGGCTACGCGGACGCCCCCAGGTCAACAACGCCGGCGCCACGGGCACGCTGCGCGTCTTCAAAAAGATTCGCGAGAAGCAAAAGGAGGACGCGGCGGGCAGCGAAGATGCCAGCACCGCTGCTAACGTTCTTTCGGGCGTCACCGACGCGAGCGAACAGAAACGGCCCGTCAGCGGCGTGGTGCGATCCAAGGTAAGGTTGTTGCCATGTATCAATCCAACGCATCTATTAACGTCATGAATTCTAGTTCAAATTTTCAATGCATAATTTCTTTATTGAATAGATTTCGTTTCACATTAATTTACTTTTAATGTTTCTTTCGTTAACATGAAGCATAGTATAAACGATAATACTAAAATGCTTAAAGTTGAATTCGTTACAATTGCATAATATACTCTTCAAATACCATGAACGGATTGGTATATCATGAATAGAAACGCCATTCCAATAAATTCCGCAACTAAATGAAAATTTCATTCCTGTAGTCGCGTTACGTAGGTATCCTAGAATAGTATTACGGAAGTATTATCTTTTCTGTAGAGCATCCCAAAAGTTCTGATGAGAATTAACGCTATGTTAAGAAATTTTTAAAAAATCAGCACTGCAATATCAATTTGTCACTTAGCGTTGTTCGAATTTTCGTTAATGCTATCACCTATTTGCGTCGCTGTCCAGCCCAGTTAGTTACACGACCGGCGGCTCAGCCATTACATCTGGCGTTGCGTCTGACCGAATACTTGTTACACTAGCCGTCACCTGGTGCGCAAAGGACCCCATGGAGCATTCATATTTCCTCATGGACCAAAACACCAGTGTGGCATCTTGGCAACGCTTTCAAACATGCCTTAGCCGGAAACTTGGACTAGGGTGGAGACCGGTTTGGCGCCCAAGCATAGTGCACTCAAGCACGTGGTTTCCGGGGCGGAGACCGGTTTGGCGCCAGGTCACGCTAGGCAGACAACCGACCAATCGCGGAAGCCACATGGCATGCGCTCCGCCGCTTGACCGCGTCGAACGCGTTTCCCAGGGCGATCGCAGCCACGCGCGCGTGCAAATGGCCGTGCCGGAGACCGGAGTCCTGTACGGCGGCGACTCCGGGCCGGAGGTGGTGGTGACGGACGGCCCGGCGGCGGTGCCGCGCGGAGAGGACGCCGCCGCCGCCCCCACCGCTGGTGATTGGGTGAGAGCGTCCCCGTCGCCCAAGCAGCCCGACGAGGAGGAGGCGGTCAGGGAACGAGCAGGGCTAGGGGACAGCGCGCCCGGCCGACCTTCGGATGCGGACGACGCGAGAGATGCCCAACTAGCCGTACGTCTAACGTCGAGACACTCTGTGACTGTGTTGTCAAGGTCGATGACACGAGCGGGAGTCCATGGCACGTGTGCCAAGACGAAATCGCCCCTCCACGCAGTTCATTATCCCGCCATCGGAGACAACCCCATCCCTATTGTAAAACGGCGGGGTTACTAATAGATCCCGTTCCCGACGCTAGCGCAGAGAAGCTCGTGGCATGCTACGGTGCCACGACGCGTGCCACTGCCACCGGTAGAAGACCTTGACATCACTGCTCTATAAACTAGGCTTATTAACAGAATTAAATAATGTGGGTAATGTTGCTACGAAACAAAATCTTGAAAGCACGTTTATGATAACTTCATTTTATTGTCTGAAGGGTTCCATTACCTTCTAATGCAGGGTAGTCCAAACTAGAAGGGCTTATGGACCACATATCAAATTTAAGCCGCGGATTGCACCAAAATTTAAGATGGTTTTACCCTAACTTCTGAGATTACACTAAAACATATATTAGATACGATTTTTATTCAACATACTTAACAATCGACTCAACATATACTTAATAACAACATACTTAACCATAACAACATAGAATCGACTCAAAATGTCAAATGCACGTGTAATACACTGGTGAATAAATAACTATTCAGTTTTGCTATTGTTAAAAAAAGCTAAAATAACCGGGTGTATTCTGCCTATGCCGTTGATACCGGAACGAATTTGGCCACCCATTCGTAAATTGACTACTGTAATGTCGGTCATATCGCACCGGTTCAATATCGGTAAAAAAATGCCACAACCATCGGGTTATTCTGCCCGTGCCGTTGACACCGGAACTAATTTGGCCACCCATTCTTAAATTGGCTACGGTAGTGTCGGTCATATCGCTCTGGTTCAATGTGGTAAACTCGCCCCGCACATGCCCGTCGCAGGAGGCGTTGATCGTCCAGGAGCCGTCGCCGGCCACGGGGCAGCCGGGATCCCTGCTGTCCACTCTGGGGCGCTGGAGCGAGGAGGGCGAGGGCGCGGGCGCGGGGACGCGCAGCCGCAACAAGCGCCCTCGTCCGCCGCCCTCGCTGCTCATCCTCCCCGACGACCGCCTCGAGATGGACGTGGGCGTGTCGCTGCAGAGGACGCAAGACGATACGGAAGACACTCCACGTTGACAGACGTTATCTCTCTCTCTCTCTCCCTCCCCTTCCCCGGCCGCAATTTGCAAGTGCGGAACTGTTGTTTTTTTTACTTGCGAGGATGACTGTTGAGCTCTACCCACGAAGAGAGGTAGTGAAAGTCCTCCCGTGGAATCGTGCAGTGATGGCAATGTTGAATGTAATTTTCGTGGGAAAGTTGCGGACATCCATCACAACTTTTTTAATCGATCCGATTAGAAGAGAAGTCAATTGGACAGTCGGATGGCATTGAAGAGAGCATGATGTATGTACGGAACCGCTCAGTAAACATTGCCACTCCAGCTCAAGTTGGATCTTCATAAGAAACATTTTAAAAATATTCGTTCAGCCTTCCACATTAATGTATATATTGCACGTGTAAATATAATTATATTGTACAAACTTAAGCGACAAACCTTGTATTAAGTGTCCCATAAAGAATGGCGTACAGTTATTTACAATCTCATACGTATTTAAATAAGTATAACTTTAAGTGAATAAAGATTTTATTTTTCATATATGTCAACTGCAAATATACCGCGAATAAAATTGGCAATTTTCCCTGCAGTTTTATTCTTTCATTAGTTATCAATCATTTCATGGTAATGCAGTCTAGTGTGAGGGATGCCAAGGTAAAATAAGGTATACACTGTTTAACCAGAGAATAGATTAATACGTAGAACGCAACAGAAAAAATTAAATTGAACATTATCTTCTTCAATTCTAAGACTGAGAGAGATGTCTCAGTGCATCAACTGATGTTACTGCAGTTCCTTTCTCCGGGAGGTCCTAGGTTTGAGTCCCGACGGTGGAAAGATTTTCGAGACTATAGTGTCGAAATAGCTCTATAGGCGAATGCCGGAGCTCTACAGTCGAATGCCGGAGCAGAACCCTAACAAACGGGCCACAGACTGCACGCTATCTTTCCTTCCCATTCCTTGTCCTATCCTCACCCCTTATTTACACACACGTACACTAACAGACACTACAACCACACGTGTCGGGAGCTTAGAGCTTGTCCCGGCTGGGGCGGTGCTCCGGTGGTGGGAGATTCCCGGTGGTGGAAAACCTCTCTAGCAGATGGGAGGTCGGCGCCATCCCCATCATGTAATGAAGATCACCACAACCTCAAGAGGAGAAAGCGTTCACTACACTTACGGTACTAATGACCGTGGCTGTTGATGCGTCCGGAACCACTAATGAATCAATAAAAAATGAAGTTCTAAGAATTACGTAGAGAGGAAGGCAGAAGCTCCCTGCCAACTGCGGATAAGAGAATCCAAGGATCTCAGGGGCTGCATCTCAAGAAAGCACATCAGATTGGACAGTTTGTGATGAGTCTTCCTAGGTTCATTTTTCCTTAAGGAAAATGTTTGTGCGCATCGCAGCCACCGAACAAGAAACCCAGGTAGTCGCCTACTTATGGGAGTAAAGTACGTCGCATCAACTGCTGTGTTAGATTTGTTTACTTCTCACTTGTGGACATTTCACTAGCGTAATGGTTTGTCTCTGAGATTGAGTATGTGTGAAAGTAGCGGTGAGGTTTTATTTTGTAGATGATACAAGCGTGATTCATTCGAGGTGGGGACGGTAAATAAAAATATATTACTGATTTCCAATTCGCGCAGAAAAAAAACACTTTACAGCCTCCGGACTCTCGAGAGCTGTGTATGGTTTTGTTCGATACCAGGAAGACAGGAAAAATTTAGAAAGACATAAACAGTTGTAATTTTAACCGAAAAATACAAATATTTATTTTATTAATCCGCCTATTCTCATACAGCACATACCATCTAAATCATATTCAGTGCACGAGTGCTTACGACACGTCGTGCTTACACGTCGTGCGACAGCATGTGTCCGTGTAAGAGGCCGCCTGCAATTAAGTATTTGCTACTTGTTTTGTATTATGGAATAGTAAGATATTTATACTTTTGGTATTTGTAGAACTGTTGTACTGTGAATATACTATACTATGATGTTGAAATATTCGTGAGCAGTGGACTTTTTAAAATATTTAATTTATTGCAGAGTTATTTCAGGATATTTTTATTGATTTTTCTGGAGCCGTGTGCGTGCTAATGTTTGGAAAACTATTTTGCGAAGATTTTTCAGGTGCATTTTGATGTCGCAAGTAGCTACTATTATTTATTTATTTAACAGGAATATAATATATTAAATACACGTTTCTGTTATCAACATAATATTTTTAAAAGTAAATTTACATTATTAACTATAAGAACGGGTGATAGATCCTTCAATCTAAAAGAGAAATTATTACTGCTGAAAGTTCTTACAATTATACATTAAAATTATAAAGAGAGAATACTGATGTATCATTCAACACGGCTTCTTTCATAATTCATTCAATTCAACAAATTTTAACTGAAATAATTAAAGATTCGTTCTTTGTATTTCCTACGCTACCGTCCACACTGACAGAAAAATAAGAGGTAACAAAGGTGAGTAAAATTACAAGAGGTCAATATTTCCCAGATTGCACTTTTTGTTTGCTTTCATTTAAAAATAAACTTTGTTTACGATTTTTTAATGTTTAAAAATATTTAAAAGATTTATTCAACGAAAGAAACAAATACTTTCTAAAATCATTATATCCATTCAAGTTATTGATTTAGTTAATTTAAAGTTATTTAACAACATAAAAATATTTTCTATCACACATTCTTGATTTTACCGATTTTTTAGAGAGGTAATACATGAGCAAAAATTTAACATTTAAAATTGGGAATTTTTCTAAACTAGACTTTGATTGGTTTTGCAATGTTTCTTTCAAGAGCCGTCATTATCATACTGTATTGAGATATTTCTTTCTCTTGCCTTTCTTACTAGGAGTTTTTATATTTATCTTCCTCGTCACCAATAAATTGTACAAAAAGCGCCAAAAGAATTTCCGTTTTCTGAATAATGATTTATCATTTCTAAAGTCCTTTCTTTATCTTTGCTAATATAAGGGTCTAGCTTTGTGCTTCAATACCGCATTTTACAAACCGTCAAGAATATTTTGAAGTAGAAAGAGCATTGTAAAATGAACTTAAAGTATTAAAGGATATCTACATTCTTTTCAAAAATTAAAACCAAAGGACACCTGTATTAAACATACTGAAAGCCAAAAAATGAAGTGGCATTTGAGTCGTAAAATGATATTTGTTCTACATACCCTAACAAGAGTTTGTCCGTGTCCACAAAGACATCTGTAAAAATTTGTGGCGCCCCCCGTTTTTTCATTAATTTATTTGTATCTAAAATTCCAAGTGCTTCAACTTTAAGGAACTTAATATTATTTTGAAAATACTTTTTATGGGTCATGCTGACACAAAAATACCTTTCCTTAATTTCAAAAATATATTTCATTTACACACAAGATAAGAATGTTTAAGATCTCGATTGAGATAATCACACATATTATATGATATATTTTAATATGAGAAAGAAGAGAATAAAGATACGTAGTGCGCTTTTTCGAAAAATCAAATTAATTTTAAACCAAAAAAATAATAAAATATGAATAAAAATGTAAAAGTTTGTAGATGGATTCCCCTTTTAAGCGATCACGGCTACTTTCTGGTTTTGCCCGACCCCCTTCCCAGCTGCCATATATCAGCCAGCACTTGACTGTTGGACGATTGCCTCCTGGGGTCCCTGTGATTCCCCTGGGACTTCTTCCCAGTATGGGAAGAAGTCCCAGGGGAATCACAGGGACTCCTCCCTCATTTCGTCCTCTCTGAACATCAACCGAGGTATCCCTTAAACCCTTATCAGTAGATTTTGTTAAATAATTCAGGTATTTAATTAATTGTTGCGTTTAATACCCACCCGATTGATATTGAATGGTTCTCGTGTAAATATTCGAAGCAGATGTGGACAAAATATTTAAAAATCTACTTTCGAATAGATCACGGACAATCGTTTCAAAAAATTATTTTATGTTTCTAGTTCAAAAGAATGATTTCAAAATTATTCATAAACAACTAAACAAAAAAGATCTAATCACTCAATAAACTAAACTTAATACTGTAATGTATAATAGTGCATAACGTTTCGTACACATTTAAGTACTAGAACTAGGATATCTAAACCACAGGTACGTGTTACCCTTCGAAACAAAAGGGCAGGACAGTGCTGAGGACAACCCCCAGCAATAATCCTGGACCAACGAGTATAAATGTTCCGTGCATGTTGAAAAGTTTAACAGTGTAACAACTTCCATAAGTTTAAACGAGCTACATTAAATATTCCGAATAGCATTTCGCGAATTATAATTCAAACCGGAGGCAGGAGAAACTTTGCTTTACCTTACGCTTCCCGGTGTACTTGCGACAAGTCCCCACTGAGGAGTTGCGAAAACTTCCCGACGAGGTGCGCGTCTAGGGGCAGTAATATTTCGTGCAACTTGGATGTAACGTCGCCATAATTTTGCGCGGCCGTTCACGACGTTCGTCTCCGCGTCCGCTCGCCCGCGCCCTCCCAAGCCCGCCCACGCCCGCCCACGCCCGCCCACGCCCGCCCACGCCCGCCCACGCCCGCCCACGCCCGCCCACGCCCGCCCACGCCCGCCCACGCCCGCCCACGCCCGCCCACGCCCGACCACGCCCGACCACGCCCGCCCACGCCCGCCCACGCCCGCCCGCCCACGCCCGCCCACGCCCTCCCAAGCCCGCCCACGCCCGCCCACGCCCGCCCACGCCCGCCCACGCCCGCCCGCCCACGCCCGCCCACGCCCGCCCACGCCCGCCCACGAGCGCTCGCGTCCGCCTGCCGAGAACCGCCCGTCCACGACCGCCCGCCATGCCCGCCCACGACCGCCCACGACCGCCCACGATCACCCACGACCGCTCACGATCGTCCCCGCCCACTCCACCCATTCCCAAACCTCCATGCACGCCAGACTTAGAAATTTTTCGCACCAACAGTTAATCTCCCGGGAGAAGAAATATATATATTTCCCTGGACGGCGTGAAACGAAGTGCAAGTCTCAGAGAGAAAAAAAACTACGATAAAGTTTAATTTCCCTTACGTCACTTGCAAGGAGATTCGGCAGCCATCTACCGTCCTCGCTTTTGGTAGCGGAGCGGGAGTTCGAACTTATAAGCAAACACCGAGCGCGCCGGATATTTTATAAGAGTGGGGGATTATTTCATCAGCCGCTCCGACGGAGGAAAGGCTTTACACATAGCGAACAGAAGTCGGGAAGGAGAAGAAATAATGGATGAGACGTGCCGGAGACTGGCGTAATTGCGACCGAATCTTAAGAAGAGCGGCCAACTAAATAAAACGATCCGATTACGATCACTTTTCAAAGTAACTCAGACAACAGTTACAGCTCAGGAGCAAGTTCTTTGCTAATTTGTTCTTCACCATAGTGATTTTCGTGTGAATAAAATGGTTTACGGCCTGTTTAGTGTTCTCCTGTTCCTGTGCGCTTTCTATTAATTTCGTTTTACTTACAAGTAATGCCTAAGTAACGAACCGATGAAATAATAACTAAGGGAAAATGTGAAATGAACCGCTTCAAATTGCTCAAGGTACGACAACTATTTGCTCACATACGATAGATTCCAGGGGGAAAAGAACGCCGTAATATAATGTAATACACATATGTAAGCTTCTTTTAATTATTTCTCAGTTTTTACGAAGAATAGTGTATTGTATACCAATAATACCGCGTGTATAGTGGCAAAGTAAGTAGAAGATGTCAATAATAAAATTAATTCAGGCCATGATTTAATATGGCACACTGCTGGCAGCTCGTCGGTCGCGTTGACAGCTTAAGAACTAAAAAGTTACAAATGTATTACATCGTATTTTATTTGCTTTATAAAATGTATAATTTTATAACTTTGCTCCGAAAATTCTACTTTTAAGATTATGTTAAGAGTTCAAATGATCTCATGATCCCCCTTTCAGAACCGAAATGTGTTTTCAATTACTATGCATTTCAAACCCCAAAGACATGCAGTCACAAACATTGAAAGTACATCGACAGCCCCATAGATTATTTTCTTAAGAGATCTATTGTCATTGTTTATATCTCTCGGCCTCAATAAGTAACGTCCAAGGTAAATTTATTTGTTGTATATTTGCATCTTTCTGGACACACAAAACACAACTTATCCAATATTGCAACCGTAGCTTCCATTTTGAACGGCACAATGCTGCCCACCGCTGTCGTAGAGCAAACGCGTCGAGACCGCGCGACACTCCCGAAAAACGCACCGGCGCGCAGTGACGTGTGCCGCGACGTCTCAAAATTGAATTTCTCGCGCCGCGCGCGGTTGCAACTCATCTGGTTAGCGCTGGAAGCGCGAAGCCCGAGGGCGATGGAGGGGGGAAGGAGAAGGAGGCGGGGAAGGGATGAAGGGACGGGCGACGGGAAAGAGGGGTTTCCAGGACGCCCAGATTGTCGGCTGGGCTCGCTGAGGAAATTGGATTTCTCAACGCCGAGGCGGGGACGCCGTCGCTGCCTCCGCGGCCGCCCCCACAGCCACCGTGCCGAGTCGCTGCCCAGGAGGTGGGAATCTGAATGTCCGCACTGCGCATGCGCCTGCTGCCGTGCGGCGGGCTGCCTAAACTGTCCACAGCAGGCATTCCCCACACCCGCCGATTATACAGCAGCGCAGAGCGAACTGGCTCAGTACGTTGCGCGTGGACTTCACAGTCGGGAGGTTTGGATTCGATCCACAGGCCGGCCATCCTGACCTCTCTCCATCCTATCACCTCATAATTCATTTATTATTATTATTATTATTATTATTATTATATTATTATTATTATTACTATTATTATTAACAGCTGTAACAAAGTTTCTCGTGCCTGTGATCTACCACACGTGGCCCCTGGGTAACTCTAAATTAGCAACAGTGATTCACCTACTCTCTTAACCATATGAACACGGAAATCCCCACCAACTGAGGGAAACTGCACGTCTAAACTCATCGCGTAACCAAATCATCGCATCGTAACCAAGTCATCGTGTAACCAAATGGCTAGCAAGACAGGGGTAGGCGTTGGCTTGTAAGTCCGATTATACAGTTGTGGATTGTGATCGCTTAATTCACGACCATAAGTGTGTTTTGTATGCGTTTGTTGTTTTTATTTTTGTTATTTAAAGTCGCATCAACTACTAGGTCGTTAGCGACTACTATTGAATTTAACGTTACGGTATGAAAATGAAATGATATGGTGATGATAGGGGGTGAAAGGACGAACACATACAACCATGCCCTGAGGTGGGACTCGAACCCCCGACCCCTACGAGGCCCGAGATCACTACGGCACTACTTTTTAGCGATCTCGTCCCACGGGGCCGACATTTCATTGATTTCTTCTGTGTCTTCTCACATGAAATGAAACGTAATTGTTTGGGCCACCCCGCCGCTGCGCAAGGGCGAGAATCAATCTCCGCACTGCGCCTTGCGCCAGCTGCCGTGCGGCGAGCTGCATGAACGGTCCACTGGAGACCCCCGCCGCTAGTATTAGTCTAAATAACTAATTAGCCAGCAATACGTTAGTCTAAAAGCGGATCCACACATTCGTTATTCAACGAGTAGCGAGCAACCGCTCCGTAGAATTCCAAGTAGTGTGGTCGGGTTGCTTTCTATTTGCCGAGTGACGAACATTCAGTGCTCGCCCTACCCACCGCTTGTCAGACTTTTGGCCACATCAAAGGACGCGAACATTCGGCGAACACATCAGCTATTCGGGAATGGGCAAACAGCAGCTCTCTGCCGGCGAATGCTGATTGCGTGGAGCCGTCTTAAGAAGAGTCTAGTTTGATAGGTTGGGAAACAAAAGAAAGTGTGGACGACGGCATTGTAAAAGACTGTGCCTGAGGCATCTACGTACGAGCCAACTGCAAACGAACGCATTAATAAATTGAGCGCAGGGACAAAACTTGCAGTTGTGCCAG
The DNA here is from genome assembly GCA_031308135.1 of Acheta domesticus. Lineage (NCBI taxonomy): Eukaryota > Metazoa > Arthropoda > Insecta > Orthoptera > Gryllidae > Acheta > Acheta domesticus. The sequence continues at coordinate 184,536,404 of JAHLJT010009436.1, read as the reverse complement.
CGGCAACTAAGCAGTAACTGTCAAAGCAATTCCTTCTTAGAGTGCCTTCTCTCTACAGTGGTTCAAACAAGATCTGTACACTCGACGACTCGAGGAGAGATAATGCGCATGCGGAATTAAGTCATACGTTACGCTTATGGCTTAACAGACGCACAAAAGTTTGTAAGATAGTACTTACGTACGTCAGTATGCTACACGTACTATCGCTGTTTGCAAAAGATCCATACAAGGTTAACAACATTTATCAACGATATAAAAGCAATCCCATCGGAACAATTCGGATTCAAACCAAACCATCCTACTGCCCATCAATTATTACGTATTACCAAAGCTATAGCAAACGGCTTTCACCAAAAGAAACATACAGTGACAGTCTTCCTCGACATAAGTCAGGCTTATGACAGAGTTTGGCACCATGGCCTCCTATACAAAATGCTATCTTTAGGTATACCAGAATACCTATTAAAGGTCACGGAGCGGTTCCTCTCGAAAAGATCATTTATCGTAAAAGTCAATGCAGATATATCTACCCCCCACATTATTGCGGCAGGAGTACCACAGGGTTCAGTTCTCTCTCCCTTACTATTTAACATTTTCGGCCATGATATTCCAATTGAAGGCGACTCCAACGTAGCTTTATATGCTGATGATATTGCACTATTTACCTCTCACAGTGATATCATAATAGCGAAGGACAATATTCAAAGCGATGTAAACAATTATATTAAATGGACTCAGAAATGGAGAATAAAGCTCAATCATAATAAGTGTCAAGCAAAGATATTCACATTACGCCAACCGAAAAATCCCCTGAACTTAACATCAATGGAAATTGCATCCGGTGGACTTCTTCACCAGTGAAGTACCTAGGAGTATTATTTGACGAAAGATTAACGTGGAAGCCCCATATCCACGCAACTGCTAATAAAGCTTTGGTCAAAACTTTAGAAAATGTTTCCTTTAATTAACTCTAGATCTACCACTAGTATTGAAAGCCGAATACTACTGTACAAATCAATTATTCAACCCAGTCTAACCTATGCATGTCCAGTATGGGGTGGCGCAGCACCCAGTAACCTTCAAAAGTTAGATGCGTTCCAAAATAAGTTCCTAAGAAAGACCCTCAAGGTACTATGGTTTATTCCAAATTCCCAAATTCATCGCGAGCTAAATGTATTGCCATTAAACGAACACATGAACAATATAGCTGATCATTTCTTTGAAAATCTTTACTCTTCCCCTTGTTCCACAATATTTAATCTGGGCCGCCTTGCTTCAAGGCCCGGTATTAAATCAAGATTCCCCAAGGATAGACTGAGGCCGGTATTAAATCAAGATTCCCCAAGGATAGACTGAGGCCACCATAACTTCTGTTTCTTCACCTTTCCTAGCACTACCTAAATTTCAACGTAACACCTCAAACCCGAACCTTGAAGCCTGAATCAAATCATCGAACCTTAGACCATGTTTTCACGAGCAGGAATGAATACTCATTTGTTATGGATGGCCACATCCAAAACGTTATAATATAAAATGTTCTGTTGTCAAACCCTTCAAGAGACAGAAATGTCGAACGAGAAAAAAAATTAAAATAAATAATTTAAAAAATTATTTCATTACTTTTTGTGTACCTTCTTACATAAAATGAAACGTAATTTTTGGGGGCTAAGATTGCCTGTCGAAAAGCTAGTAAATCATGTGACTGAGTTCAATCAATGTTCAGTATAAACGTCTGCCTCCTCTGTGACGTCATTGAGTCCAGAGCTTCCGCGCGCAAAATCTATTACGTCAAGCTGATGAAGAGAAGAACATTAAACCATTTTGGTTTTCTCCAAACTGGTATATACCTTAGCCTCACTTAGTGAAATTTTTAATTCGCAGAGCAACTCCCAAATTTTGTAGAATTCGACATTCGAGTTATTAGAGCTAAGATTTTCTACTCGCCCATTTTATATAGCTTCGCATCAACGCAAACGTCAATAAAATTGTGTTCTTGATTTTGACGTAACGTTGAATAATGCACTTCTCGGAGATAACCGTTTTAAACGGTAAAAATGTATTCTTTGATAATTACTTCCACGTAAAAAAGGTATTAATTAACACCCCAACAACATTCCTAAAATCTATGTTAATGAATTCCAATGTTTGAGTCAATGTATTTGAAGACGTAACTGTTAGCTATTGATATGTCAGTGATCAAATTACTATTTGATAAAATAATGTGTTGTATAAAAAATCAGTAGTGTAATTACTATTACACTACTGATTTTTTATACAACACATTATTTTATCATTTATAAATATAATCGTTTCTATGATACTTCTAATATAAAATTATCATAACGTAACTGAAATTAATGAATTGTTGATATAATATAGTAATTTATAATAAGTAGTAGAATACAATAAATAATTTATTCTACTTAGTTTTTGATCCACAGTCATTATTTTATCATTTACTTCTAATAGAATCTGTATCTGCAAAAACAAATTCAATGTACTCCGTTCAAGTCCGTTAATTCTGGCAATTAATATTTCATTTAGATCGACGCATACTCTTCGTCCCCATTCATTCGTTTTCTAGCTGGAAGAATATTGTATAGAATATGTTATGTAGTACTAAGCCATCTACTATTTTTTTCACTTCGATGGAAAGTGCGCATCTGTATGACGTCTCAACATTCAGCTTGAGAGGTGGTCATTGTCTAGTGATTCAATGCAATATTACATAATATGTAGAACATTAAGTTAATTTCGTAAATAAGTGATAGAATGTAGATATTTCACACGTTCATATAAATCACGATTGTGTTTATGTATTTTGATGTATTATTACCAACATCTTTCTGTTTTAATTGAAATGCATGTCTAATAATATTCTCTGTTTCATTGGTGCACTCTTACATTTACGTACAGCATTTGCCTTGTACTCTCACGGATGGCAGCAATGCTACAAAACATGAGAGGAGTCAGCGATTCGCTGGGCTCTGCTAAATTTATTAGTCAATGATGAATGCGAGATTTGGCGGTTCATTATCCCCAGTGATCCCCTTCTAGGAATCCACCTCTGATCTAAGCTTAAATAATTTGGGTTTGGCTTTCTTAGGAACATAACTTAACAGAGACCATTAGTGGATTACTTCACCGGGCACTCTGCTCTGGATCCCTACAAAGTAAATGTCATCTAGCGGATACTGCAGAATAAGTTTCATTAATGTTTCAGAGTAATATTCAGTGGCTCTTAGGGAACCATTTGGCAAGTTGAGATTCGCTGTTACTTTAAATTTTAATGCATTTAAAGAAACAGATCGAGACGCAACGTTATAAAGTGACCGAGTTTTTTCGACCCTCTCAAAATGATTATATTTGCATCTATTTTTCTCTTTTTCACCATTTCTTTTATTCTTCCTGTATTTTATTTCCTTTTATTTTTATTCTATATCTCTCGCTATTATGTCTTCATTACTTCCTGTCCCTGTACACTTATTCTATTTCTCGTATTTGCTCTTCCTTATCGGTGCGCATCTTAGAGTTATCAATCCGTTCAATGTCCATTCCGGAGTACCAAACGTCAAGTCTTGGACACAGCACGTGAAAATTAGAATGGAGAGAGTCCATGTATTCATTTTGGTATTCGAATAGAGAGAGTACATATCCAATTTGGTAAGTTCCAACTTTCCTTTCTGAGATATTTTTTTTCTTTTTATGACATTTGTATTAAACAATATGTATGAATATCCGTATTATATTTTTTATAACTCCCAAAAATATTGTTCCTTACCATATCTCAAATTTTGAATATTTCCTCCTCCTTTGCAGACCAGAGAAAAAAGAGATGATACAATTAAAGAGAACTAAATTTAACAGCCTGAGATAGGGAGTATGTTTGGAAATGCGAAAGATAAAACATGAAATGCAGAAGCACGTTTTCACATTGGTGACCGGCAAAGATAAAGCAATAGAATTTCCTTTTCTGTCTACTCCCGGATGTTTGATTTATTTTTGAGAAAGAAAATTGTAAAAATTGTATATGACTTTGGGGGAAAATACAATCTGCACACGTTTCCTTGAGCTTCAGAATACCTTCGCCACCCTTTAACTATAAACAGTTGAATGACGAATAAAAGTCCAAATAAGACGAAGTTTCTAATATTTCAAAACTAGACATTATTGCTCTCGATTTATAGAAAATTTATTTGCATCGGTTATCTCACCGGCTGCTCTTGGTACTCTTTTAGAATATTTACTCTACTGAATTTCTATCCAATGTTAACCCAGGATCAACCGAAGCTGCTCTCATAAGGTAATTTTTTTATTTATATGTGGGTTTGATAGCCCATCTTTACAGGAGTTCGACAAGAAAAAGACCTTCCTTGGCGCTATTTTAGAAATAACAATACTTACTTCTGTTTACTATGTTGCATCTGTATTATGCTATAAACATACACGTGGCATACACATATCTCAGTTCAACAATACCTTTGACAAACACCACATATACATCTGCTCTTTCTTTTTATCTTCTAATACATTTTTAATTGATCCATCCACTTGTATGCATGACCAATTTTCCCTTTTTATATTTATTAATTTGGAAATCTTAAAAATTATAACAAAACTTGCTCTTCCAACAATTGTAATTTCAAAACACAAATGTCCACCGTTATGTTACTTTAATTTCTGTAGAGGCACTGGATTCTTGACCGAGATGTTCATTTCATTTCCATTTTACCACATTTACATTTACCAGATTTAGTCCAAAACAAGGGCGTGCATGCTAGCCACAAACCCGATTATACTCCTAATTCTCATTATGCGTCATTCGTTCTATTTACTTAATTTCAATGATGTTTTAATTTACAAGTCTGACGTTTTGTTCCCCCGAATACAATCAAGGACAAGTATAAAAACCTGACTTCACTTTTACTGCCTCGGAACATAATCTATACTTCCGACTCCTTCCGCGTCCGAAATTCATCTGTTATTATTGTTCATTTTGTGCGCTCTTCAACTATTCACTTATTGTGCAAGATCTTCCCAAAATGTTTCTTCTTTCTTCCCAGTGTGCATGCCATTCTATATCTCGCTCGCGATCCTATCACTGATTGGTCCCTCGTCATTTTACATTGGATTCCATTTGTTTAAGCTTGTGGTAACCGATCACAGTAAACGAGTTACAAATATTCATAGCGAGCCTAATAGCGAACCTCGCGAGACCCCAGGCTCAATTGGCAAAAAATTGTAAAGATGAATAAATAATGTTATTTCGTGCTAGTACTGTGCTGTACCTCTTTGCGATCGATGTTGAAGGTACGGTAATATCAAATCTAGGGCAAACCACGAATTCCATAAGAAGGAATTTTGAGAGAAAATGTCTGAGACAATCTATAGCTTTCCAAAGATCTCAAAGTATTCCAACAAATGCTTCACTGTGTTCCATTGATGAAGCAATATTTTTAAGAAAAGAAAACTGGCAGAAGATATATTTTTATTTATTAAACCCATGTTGAGAGTTTGAAAAGTCCGTCTTTCTCGAAAAAAAGTTCCATTGGTATGCAGAAAAAACTTATCTAATATTTTTGAAAAAATAAATAAAGGAGAAATTGGCCGATAATTCTGAATTTAATTTTTGTTGCTTTTTTAAAAAGTGAATTAATTATTCCTATTTTGAAAATATCAGAAAATATTCCAGTAAACATTAGTGTAGCAGCATTAAAAATGAGTTAACAGGTGTGTACAAGCGGATGTACAATTTTTAATAAACAATCCAGAAATTTATCTAAATCAGACGAATATTTATTTTTAGTTTACTGACTAAACTGAGTATTTCACTGAGAGTAGTTTCGGAAAAAAACGGGGGGAGCGCATATTTTTTTGAACGTAGAATTTGAGGTTATAGTATCTTCGAGAGATCAACTGCAATTCTCGAAACATGTTAGTTGAAGATACTTGCAACTTTTATCCAATTGCTTACTTCTCTGTCATTATCATTACCTGCCATTTTCATCATGTAATATTACAATACTAAGATATACCGTAATATATCATCCTGATTCACATATGCATTTCTCGACGATACCATGATATTGATATTTTTATTTTGTAAGTGGAGCTTGTTGAGTAGGTTCTTAAGTACAACTATTCCTTAAGGGGGAAGAGCAACGGAACACTAGTGTTACTTCACTTCATTACTTTTTGTGCATCACAAGACACTAATTGTGAGCTACGCAGATAGTATGTTATGAGAGAGATATTTAGATTACGGGTACTTGAGAAGATATTTTAAGATGTAAGTTTTTGGTTTTAAATCAATTTCTTATGGCATGACTTAGTTGCAACAATCAGCCAGTAATTTAGGAATACTTCAATGTTCGATGAAATGAGCATAGCTAATACACTAAGATTCCAGTTAGCTGTGAAAGAAAAACCTTTATGTCGAGTGGTTCGTGAGTTTACGCATTCAAGTGGTTTATCTTTTTAGAATTGAAGCGTTATGTCAACAATTTTTTTATCTAGACTGTAAATGGTCACCATTTTATCTAGAATTTAAATGGTCACTATATATTTTTAATCTATTTTTGTAGCCCTGATGAAGGCCGAATAAATGGCAAAAACATCGGAAATGTAAAGTGTTGGTTTCCTTTCATTGACCTTAACTCAAGAACCATTCGACATGATATTCCAACGGGTCAAGAATCATTGAAGATAAAACCTTTTATTTTTCTCACAGAAATTCCACGAACAATGGAATCCCAGCACGAGCTTAATTCACAGCCTCGTCGCAAGAGGCGGGGTTATCGCGCAGCGCAAGCCGCAACCACGCCCACACACCGTCGGCTGCGGGAGTCAGACAAGTCGGTATTGATGCGTCACTTAATACGATCACCCGGGCGTGACAGCGGGGGGGGGGAGTACGCGGAGGGTGCGCCGGGACAAGCGTTGGGAGGTCGAGGGGCGGGGCCGCGGCGAGTGCCGGGGGAGGGGAGGGAGGGGCTGGCGGCGAGAGAGGGGGCGAGGCGGGGACACGACCAGTCGCTAATTACTATCCAATAATCCATAACTCCGCAGCCCCCGCCCGGCGGCGGCGGCAACGGCTGCCGGCGATGCTGCAACAGCTCAGCCTGCGATGGAGCGCACGCACAATGCCTGGGAGATGAGGGGCTTCGCGAAGGAGGGGGGGCGGGGCGGGGAGGCAAGGGCGTTGAGGAGAGAGCCCCTCTCGAAGCGGTGGCGTTTCCACTCATGCACACCCAACGAAGCCCTGCCATTCTACTGTCTAAATTTTCTACCCAGTGTTTACGTTGCGTATCTCCTCTCACTCAGCAACTTCCTTTTCTCTACCACTATTACCCAAACTATTTGAGTCTCTGACTCCCATGTTACGAACCCCACACAAATTACATTGTTGCCTCCATCGTTCTGTGGTTTCTCCAATCAACACCAAGCGAATGCCGGAGCAGTACCCTAATAAAAGGGTCACGGAGAGCGCGCGATCTTTCCTACCTCTTCTTTATCCTATTATCTCCCTTACACACACTAACATGCACTACTCTACCTCACATGCCGGTAGATTGGTCGGAAGCTTACAGCTTTTCCGGCTGGGGCGGTGTCTCGCTGGTGGGAGATACATGGTTGAGGAAAACCCCGCTAGCCGACGGCAGGTCGCCATCCATCGGGGAAGACTACCAACACCACCTCAGCAAAAGCAAGCACAACACTTACGGGACGTATGGCCCTTGTAGTTGAAGCGCCCGCAATCACTAACAATCAATCAATCGTTCTGACTACATGTCATGTTTAGAATCTTTATCACAATTTCCCCTTTCTCAGAATGGCAATACCCATCCCTCTAGAAGGTTCATTCTCAGCATGCTTCCTTCCGTCATCCTATTCTTCATACAACGCAGTATCTCTTTCTCTCTTCAACCAATTTCCTATCCAGCTCATGCATTTTTTTACAAATTATTCTTCCCAGTTCTCTCCAACAATCTCGTCGATCCTCAGTGACAGTCCCCCCAAGCCCTCGGTGCGAGCAGCTAGCCGCCCTGCAGCATTCGGGCGGAGTCAAACGATAATTTGAAAATATGCGCGCGACCTGCACCCGCGGTCGCCTGCGTGCCAGAGCGCTCTGCAGGACACAATGGGAAATAGCGCCTCGCGGAGCGTCCGCCGTTATGCTCTTTGTAGTGCGGGGACCCGAGACGCACCAGAGGGAAACGGGAAATTAACCCCAGGCCGTGTGTTCACCAAGTTTTAATGCCCAAAAGAGTAGGCATTGCTCTTCCCAAGCACTTCAAGCCCTCTGCCGATCGAATATTTGTCTATGGGCTTTTGTCATAGCACGAAAATGGAACACGACTGTTACAACCCGCTAGCATTGGGAGGGACTGCAAGATGCAATTTTTTCTGTGGTATTTAAAAAAATTGCTTTACTTAAGATTGCATTAACATCCATGTCATTATTGACCACAAAACACAGAAACACAATACAATAAAAATACAAACAATATAATAGAAATATAAACTTCTTATAATTACTTCTACAGATTTTGGAACACTGTCTGAATCCTACACTCATTGATTTATTGACTCTTTTGCAGACATTCGTTATGTAATTGAACTATTTTGTGAAATTGTGTTCCTAACAATTTTCCAACATGTTTCCGTCTCGCTCAGACACTCCATTGCCTTCGATTCTTTCAGTATCCTTCTTTATTCACACCTTTAATAGCTTTTTCACTTTCTTCACTTCTCTAGACACCCCTGACAAAGGCACTTTATCTGTATCATTAGCAATGTCACCTGCGCTTTTGCCTTTTTCCAATTTTTTAACCAGTTAGCTACACATTTTAATATTGTATTTTGAATAACAGCAGAGACGCTTGGTACGGGATCTCCACAAACGGTTGACCGTTCACCCATTCTTCCATTCACATACAAAAAAGAATAGTGCAGTGCAATAACCGCTTTGTAAATTCTTCATCTACGTAATTTTTATACACTTAAACATTAGGGTTGTTTTCTCTCATATTTTCTATAAACCATGTAAACACCACGTTTGTCAGTCGCCTTCTGCAAAGCATTCATATTTCAGAGTTTGCTGTTATTCAAGAATTCCTCCTTCCTTTCTATTCACATTATCTCCGAACTCTCAAATATGGACGCTTTTCCGATTAGGTCCACTTTATCTCAAACACTTCTCATCTCGGCAAGTCGACACGCGGCCGAAGCGTCTAACTCCGGTCAATGCGTCTAATTCCGGAACCCGCGATAATTTTTTGCCGAGCAATATATTTGGAGCAATGGGAACGAATCCCTACCGAACCAACGAGATTGCCATTCGAGTCCTTCCCAACATCCCCCGCTTTACGATGCGCTAATAAAAAAAATACTGGCTGGCTCTCTCATATTGGAAATCCCCCACAGCTGCAGAACGTGACTTCAATCAACACACCGCTCCACTCGTCCTTATATTCAGATTAGTATTTTTTTTCCGCATTGAACAATCTCAGCGTGCACATTATAAACAGCATTTTGCGGCGTTTATAAATAACACTGCAGCTCCTGCTCTTCTGGATCTACCGCAGAGAGCCGCATTAAGTGCAAAACAATGCAGCTGTTTTTCATTACAAACGAGAACAAATGAGGCTTCAAGCAGTGAAACAAAAGCCATGGCGCATAGTAAACAACTGGTTTGACAAAGTAATAAACGTCCACCGGTTGTGTTGCAGTGGGGCGGGACAGTCAGAAGTATTGCGTTCTCTGATGTCGTCCTATAACCTGACACTTGGTGTGGGTCAAATGGATTGTCGAGTGCTGCCTTAGATCCCCATAAGGGATCCCCATAAGGCAGGATCTAAGGCAGGTCGATAGTCTTCGAAATCAAAAAAAGGCATCAGCAAAGTACGCAACCTTTGCTTTTAACGCAATGCTATTTTTATATATAATTTTGATCCCAAACTGTATCATAAGCAATACATACTATGTAGGAGTGAAACTTTATTCTGTAATATTAAACCAAGAATCTCACAAGGACAATGTTTTGATAATTGAAATGAAATTTCTGTGCAAAAAACTTTCAAAATTATTTTAATAAAGATTACATCAATCAAATACGTTGTTCGTTAAACATTACAGATGGATCAGAATGAAAAATGTCGAAAATGTACTACATCTTTGTCGCAACTTCAAAATTTTGAAGTTGCTCCACTGATCCTTAGCTCCATTGCTTTTTTAAAATATTTACTTATTTTTTACTTGCACATACTTTGTCAAATGTTTAATACACGACAAATAACCATACAAGATTGCTACAGTATTTTACCATTTTCACTCTATTACTACGGTTTTGTTTTAGTAATACTGTATTTCTGCTACCAAACTTGATATAATTTTCTTGACCTCTTCTAAAGGATTAATCTCTCCTGAAGACCGGTGAACGTTTGTGAACAATTCATGCATATTTTCTCTTTTAATTACCAATTGGGCATTACTTAGACAGGTAAGGGCTACAAAAGCAGTAGAATTTTCAGAAATTAGATGACAGAATTTGGAGGTCATGGAAGTGTCAAGCATGAAGACGTAATAGAATATATCCGGTGAGTTTGGAAGAAATGCTGATTTGTCGTTAAGACCGCGTTAGTATACATGATTATGAGCATACTCAACCGAGGTGACTTCCACAATTCAATGTTAAATATGTGATGACTTTGAATTAAAAATACTGCAAAGATAATTAACGGATTCCGTCATGTTTCATTGCGCATATTCTTATTTTATAGGCAGTTAAAATATTTACGAAGATATTTATATTTTTTAAATTTTGTACTAAACAACTAGTAACGTATCCGAGAATTGAAAACTGTGTTCCGAGAAAAGTCATATGATATTTTTAAAGTCAACTTTATACATAGGTTATTTTAATGAATCATACATTAGAAACCGAGGAATAAATATGTTTTCATCATAAGTGTACATTAGATGATCATGCTGTGTAGTCTTCATAAACAATAGTGCGTCTTTCAATGTATGTTCACAAACATATTAAAAAATTTGGAGATGAAAGATGAACTTGATCGTTGATATTGGGTGTATCATATTCATTTCTCTTTCCTTCATTTCATTAAATATTTGTTGCGGAAACAGTTTCCAGTTCCCAAAAGTTGCGTTTTTAAATTAAAAATTTTATTTTTCCTCTTATGTCACGTCCTTTGTCGACTCCACTTATTTCGGATATACGAAGTACACGCTTGACTTGCTTTTCCGCGGGCAGAGCGGGAGCTTTTATGAACTCGCCCTGGCAAAGGAGTTCCTAGTTTAGGCGAAGTCTAATGAATGCCCTGTCATCTGGAAATGTGTTTCAGTGCTACACCGAGTACACGAAACGAGTTGTCAGGTGGAAAAGAGAGCTCCCAACTCGTTCCGAACTAATCTGGCGTTCGCGACCAGTGAGAATTTGTCAAAAGAGAGAAATTTCTTTCAAGAAACTTAAATGCTCTTTGCAACAGCTGAACTACCGTGAAATTAAATCAAACGAACGTGATTACAGCGACACACTTTTTTCTTGAATTCGATGATTACCTAACAGGAAATAGTTCCACTAAGTATTCAATTGTTGCTTTGAAAATTCACTCTAATTTAAATTATTTCAGAGAAATAATCAGTTTCCCGGAGGATACGCACGTAGTTTTTTGCAGATATTGCAAATACAATAATTATTCTATTAATTCTTGGATTTAATTACCAAATGAAAGAAACGGGCCATTACCACTGTACCCGTTACTGATGAGACATAATGAAGAATGAGTCAGTAAACATCAGAAAATTGTATTTAATTAATAATGCTGCTGGTGCGGTTGATACCATGTAATAAATTCTGAAAAATATGTTATTTAAGCAACACTGAATCACACATTGCATAAGATCTTTTCGATCGCTGTAGCGGTCATCATTCGAACTAATCTGAAAATAAGTACAATAAATTACAAAAATCCAAATGAAATTAAGCAAAATTGTACATTTGAGAAATTGAATATTTAAAATTGAGAAGTATAAATTGAAAATATGGACAAATAATTACAAAACATAATGTAAAGTACTATGCCAGATGCATAAGGAAACTGGACGGAAAAATTTAACTGATTTTCATAATATTCTTCTCACTCTAAAAGCTGCAAAATTTATAAAATTTGTTTTTGATTACGATAAGCGTTTAAAGCTCATTCTTTTAGTTTCTTTGCAGTTTCTAAAACCAACTTGTTTAAAGTAAAAGTAAATGGGATATAGAAAATATGTTGAAAGGAGAGTATTTGTTTGTTATTTTTCCTGGTAAATAAGAGGGTTTGGTCAGAAGTCATGGCAACTATTCTTTCTAAAAAAAAATGTTATCGGATACCACATTTATATTTGGCGTGTGAAATAAATTCTGTACAAATGTGTGTTCACAAGAACAGATGGCTGTGTCTCCATTAGCACATAGAGCAATGTGAAATGTCTGACTGCCGCCGTACGAGATGAAGCCGTTTCAAGCAGCGTTCACATACCAAGATAGCCGTTCTCCATGGAATAAATGCCCGAAAATGTGCGTTTCAACTCACCGCCAGCTTCCAGGGTATAGCATGTACTACACTTACGTGACTAATGACCTAAGTCGTTAACCAGGACGAAAATACTAAGTAATTAAACAATCAATCATAGCGTGAAAATTTCAATTGAAGAATCCAGGTTTTCCAAAACCATTTCTTCCCATCATCACAAAAGCATTCTGATTCATACCAAATTCCCAATTACATAATTACATCGGTAACTGATAAATTTCTATTCAGTTTCCCTCTTAACCTTTGGCTTCTATACCAAAATGCGACAGACCTGCATCTTATAGATTCAATCCTACACACAAATTCACAGAAAAATCCATCAGGCGTGCATCATAAAATCGAAAACCAAAACTCGCGAAGGGACAAGAAAAAATTGCAAGTTCGTTGACTCTCCATGACAAGCATTCCTCTGACAAGGCATTTCAATGTTAATTCACTAACACATAGAATTCTAAGTACATACTCAAATATCAATTATAATATTGATAATCTACAACCATTATATCGTACATGGCTGCTGAGAGCCTGCTGGACACCGCGAAATATTTTTTTTTTAATTCCTAGAGGAGAAGATACATCATTTTTGACTTGCCTGTAGCTTAAAGAGCCCAAGTACATATGAAACTGTGTAATAAGGCGCTTGCACAAACGAGCAATTGTAGTAGACTTAGAAGGACTTCGAAGCAATACGGTTTTTTACTTTTTATTATTATACGTTATCTATATTTTTTCGGTTTAAAAATATTTCAAATAGAAACAATGGTATTTTTTACGAGAATGTGACTCGGAAGTGTTCATATAATTGTTGTTTCGTATTTCTATCCTTCGGTCATTTTCCTTTCATTATCACTTTTTCTGCGCCAACTGTTATTACTTCTTGTTGCCAAAAATACACGAAACGCTACAGCATCGATATTGTTCAGGGGTTTTAATTCTTCTAACAGAAAATATCTTATACCGCCCAAAGCTTATTACTGGATTTTCCCTGATTCTCTTCAACATTTTTCACATCCAAATAGTATAAAAATATTTCATCAGATTACATTTTGTATGAAAATCTGCAACTTTATACATTTCTACAAAAAAATTATTCATGCATAGACTTATAGAGATAATATAAAATGATATTCTCCAAACTGAACCCATCATGAAAAAGAAGTTTGAGTCTAAGCGACCAATAACTGACACAATTAATTCTTCACAGAATTGTTTTGTGAACTATACTTTACAATTCTCATCTACTTTATTGATCTTTATGTCATTGTAATCCTTCTTTAGAGAGTGATCTTAAATGGCTTTTGAATTTTTTATGTACAGCTGATCCATTATGCAATTCCGTTTCATTCACGGTCCTGGTACCAGATAACGCGTAAAAGAAGAAAACAAACCTATTTAAATAATTAAATACATTATCACAAATAATATTGATTCGTAGCAGTGTACCATTATAAGTTAAATACAGCTTTCATTTGAATCCTATGATTTATTGCAGTGCGGATGGAGAGTACGTGGTGACTACGATGACCAAAGCGGTGCTGCATCACACGGGGAAGGTGCTGTGGACACCGCCAGCGATCTTCAAATCTTCGTGCGAAATCGACGTTCGCTACTTCCCATTCGACCAACAGACATGCTTCATGAAATTCGGTTCCTGGACCTACGACGGTTACCAGGTAATACATTTTTTTGTCAATGCTCTAATGACTCAAATTGCGCAATTAAAGTATCACTATTTACTTTTTGCATGAATTTTACATTTTAAGATCATTGTACAAGAGAAATATCTCAAGGGAATACACTAATTAGGAATAACTAATGTTTTCTTTGGAACATTACATTTTAAAGTTGAATTTTATTTTTTAGTGCCCAGATAGAAAAAAAGTTCATGAAACAGTTGTAAAAGAATCACAGTCAAGAAATAGTTTAAATGGGACAAGAAACTGTGTAAAAACCGAAATTACGTGTGTTTGTTCAGACACGTTGTTATTACGTACTTGAAAAGAAAGCCCACCTCTTCTCGAATCTAATTGTTAATGAACTCCCTAGGGGTCTACAAAAAGTCCTTGTAGACATACTGTTAAGAACACATACTGTATTGTATTTAAAGAACCTTCGTGTACAGAATTCTTAGAACTTAAAGTATGTTCACAAAAAAATAATTGAAGAAATTAATAGCTAAATAAATGAAGGAGTCACTGCATTTTAAATTTGTTTACTGCATGTAGTAGAGGTTATTGATTGATTGATTCATGTTTCCGGGCGCGTCAACTACTTTGGTCATTATTCCCGTAAGTGTAGTGTATGTTTTTTTCTCGGGAGGTGGCGATGATCTTTTCCCCGCTGGATGGCGAGATATGGCGTCGACCTACCGTCGACTAGCAGGGTTTCCCCTCAACCAGATATCTCCCACCAGCGGGGCACCGCCCCAGCCGGGACAAGCTATAAGCTCCCGACCGGTCTCCCGGCATATATAGTAGTGTAGTGCGTGTTAGTGTAAGTGTGTGTGTGTAAGAGGAGAGGATAGGAGAAGGACGAGGAAGGAAAGATCGCGCGCGGTCCGTGGCCCGTTTGATAGGGTACTGCTCCGGCATTCGCCTGGTGTTGATCGGAGAAAACCACGGAAAACTACCGATCAGAGCAGCCGGCCACTAAAATTCTCCTCCAGACAGCGACTGAGTTCGACTGTAGAGGTTATGTTCTTGTATGTGTTCCTTCCTGCAAAATAAATTAATGCAAACTACTAATTATTAAAGAGATTCATAACGTAGGCGGGGGTCTCTTAATTATTTCATACAAAATATTATACGGATTCTAATGGTTGTTGAGGTCGTTTGGTGCAATTTGTTTCCAGTTACCCCTTTCATTTTCGAGAAAACTATGTCTCTCTGCTACTTTTGCTACTTCAAGGCACGTAGTTTAAGCACTCCGGGCTGTACAGATGCTGATCTTGCGATGCTGATTTTGCGATGCTACTGAGTTTAGTTTAGTTATTTAGTTGATGCCTTATTTTACGTGGCGAGACTCGGGCCATCAGGCCCGCTCTTCCGTCTGACCACAAAAATTTCACTACGCTCCTTTCACCAACTAGCGGAGAAAGAAGGTATTATCTCAAAACAGGCGATTTGAATTTTGCTCAGAGGCGTCATTTAGGCTTGAGGATCTTTTACATGCAAGTAAATCTACTAACATGGGACAGCCGACTTTACTTCCCCTCCGAAGGAAGGCGTGTGAAGGATTTTTTCGCCCTTAAAAATCCACGGCTTCGATCGGGTTTGAACCCTCCAACTTGGGTATGGCAGTCCGGTACACTAACCGTTACACCATCGAATCCGCGAAATGGTTGGTTGAGGAGTGATGAGATCATCAGCAGTAAGTGCGCAACGGCCGCACAAATCGTATCCCTAATGCAACGGGGCTACAACTCCAAAAAATAACTCATTACGCAGGAGAGCCTTCAGAAGTTTTCCCGAGAGCATTTAAAAACAGGCAATGAATTTTAAATTGAATTTCTATTACTTGGCTATTTATGAAAATAAAGAAATGGCATTGTTGCATATCATGTAAAGGAAAACAAGAAATCTAACAATAGGCGTACTTTCAATTTTCAATTTTTCTGAGACATGGCCCTCTTGCATGAAGGGTGAGAAATTTCCTTTTCCGAGTAGCGCGGGTCACCCCCTCCCCTAGGAGTCGGGGCCACAGCGCCGAGACTTGTGTCCGTTGGTAGTTCGGAAGACAGCAACACAACATTTATAGTGATGCACAGACGGCTGCTACAGTTTTAAGAATATTTCTGAATACTGAGTTACTCTATATTTGTCGCCATTCTCAGTTTCCGTGCATCTCTATATATCCATAGATCTTGCATTCTCTTGCCATCATAGCCTCTCGCACTTCCTGCAAGTCTGGCTTCTGTTATTTTGGCAGTATTTATTGCAGGATTCGTTTCGGGCATCTTACATCTGTAACGCGCAGAATATGACCAGACATTTGTTTTTTTCTCTATTCCATCAAGGATAGTTTTCTTTATATCCTTTTTCTTTGTTTAATAATAATAATAATAATAATAATAATAATAATTTAATTATAATAAGTTAGCTTTAATTTCAATTAAGATCCAAGCAAGAGTCACCCGCCCTATCTCTGGGGACAACTCTTTTTAAAAGGAGGTCGAACAATGTACATTTTATGTTCAAACAAGGGGCCATCCCAGTCTTTGCTCAATGGTTTATGGAAACCGGACAAAAAAGTGATCGTGGTGGACTTCACTTTAGCATAGAAAGATACAAATTCTCGCGCGTAACGATTGAATCTCTTAAATGCGTGCGGTGACGGATGCGGTCTGAGGTGCCGACCAATCAGCTCCGTCCTCGGTTCGTTCGACGCGCGTCAGCTCACCTCTTTTCGCTCGCCGTCTCGACGGCGAGCCGACGCCGAAGCGTCGCCCAAATTCAGATGCGTCATTTTTATGATCCCCCAACCGACAGCAATTGATAGCTGCTTTTGTGTAAGTGGTACTTACATCTTTATTTCAAAAAATTAATCAGATGTCCGTGGATAAGTATATTGATATCTTTTATTTTACTCCTACGTGACTGGCGCTTTTCGACCTAGAATGAGACCGACAGACTGTGTCTATGCATCTTTGTAAGGTATATATGATTTTCTCTCAAAATTCCAGCCGTCTGTAAATGAGTCGGGTAAGGTTTTTTCTTACATGTTCCCTCATATTTTAAAAACAATTGTCCCCTAATGTAGAGCGGCTGACTCTCTTTCAGGCCTTAATTGGATTTTAAACTGAAAATAATAAACCGAGGTAATAAAAGTTCAAAATAGCAATTTGTAATTAGTATCGCGTACAAACTGGCAGTAGTATTGCGTATAAAAATGTAAAAGTAGTGAATTGGCAGAGCTTTGTTAAGTACCGTCGTGTGGCCATAATGAATTTACATGGATCACTTGAGTACAAATGAAAGCTTTGAACACGGAGTGGTAGCTGGAGACAGACGCGTGATACATCCCATTTCGAAAATCGTTAGGGAAATCAATATTCCGAAATCCAATGTCAAGAGTGTGCTGAGAATACTTAATTTCAGACATAATCTCTCACCATGGACAAGGCAATGGCCGACCCTAAAGATCAGCCTTCACCTAATGATCGAAATCAGTGGCGTTGACGTAGAACCGTCGGTGCTAATATACAAGAAATACTGCAGGAAATAACCACATAAATCAATGTGAGACGTACGACGAACATATCCGTTACGACAGTGCGGCGAAATTTGGTGTTAATGGACTATGGCAACAGATCTATTCGAGTACTTTTGCTAACAGCACGGCATCGCCTAAAGCGCCTCTTCTGGGCTCGTGACCATATCGATTGGACCCTAGACGTCTGAAAAGCCGCAGCTCGGTAAAATGAGTCTTGATTTCAATTGGTAAGAACTAAACATAGGGTTCACGTGCGGTGCAGTCCCCATGACACCATGAATCCAAGTGGTCACCAAGGCAATGTGCAAGCTCGTGGTGGCTTCATAACGGTGTGCACTGTTTTTGCATGGTAAAGGCTGGGTCCTGAGGTCCAACTGAACCGATTATTGACGGGAAATAGTTGTGTTCAGCTACTTAGAGACCATTCGCAGCCATTCATGGACTTCGTGTTCCCAAACAACGAGGGAATGTTTGTGGATGAAAATGCGATATCACCGGATCACAATTGTTCGCGAGTGGATTGAATAACATTCTGAGCATTTAGAGCGAATTAGTTGGCCGCCCAGATCACCCGACATGAATTCCATCGAACATTTATGGGACAAAATTGGGTCCGAGCCACGTCGAGTTTCTGCACTACGCCGGGCAAAAGGAGAACCAATACGATATTAGAAGGTATCCGTTGACTTTTGTCACCTCAATTTATATTATCTGTTCGTAAATTACAATGTGGCACTCGCTCTAGGGTTATGACAACTCTTCTCGTGTCGCGCTGCAGCGCCTGTCTCCAGGCAACAAAGATTTTTTTTCATTGCGCAGAAAGCAGCAAAGAGGCCTAGTTTTGGGGAAAACAAAAAAATGTTGACGGAAAACAGCTTGCACCAAACCTGAAATAACGATAAGAGCGTACATGATATTTTCTTGGAATAAGTAAGGGTCATTCTGCATAAACACCAAAACTGTGTTTCGATTTATTATTAAATTTTTGTTCATGAATTCTGTGTTAGCGGATCAAAGAAGTAATTTTATTCTATGAAGAGGTAGATTTGTGAATCAATCGGAAAATGACTACCTTTTGGAGACATTTTAGCAATAAAATGAGCGTCTGAATCATCAAGCCAAATGGTACCCAATGCAATTTTTTTTCAATTGTTACAATATGATCCTGTTTCAAAATTACCTATCTCATTAATAATATCCAACAGTTTTGTGAAAAAACCTGTCCACTATGTGATATAATTGTTGCGCGTGTACACGTATAATATTACGCTAAGAATATTATACACTCAAAATCGATTTACTTAGGTACATGAATTATTGAATTATTGTTGATTATAAATTGCAATACGAAACAAAGTTGCGCTACGCCATCGTCGAGTCGTTATTGAATCAAAATTAATTCAAAAATGCATTGTATATTAAATCTGAAACCTAATTAAAATACGATCATCCGCCCATATTCCCTATTACAACCAATTTGCTTTGCCAGATTATACATGAGTGCAGGCAAAAAAATTCCTTACTTGTTTTCTTTGTAAATTCCACATGCTAACGACTACGCATGAAACCGTTCTAGCAACCAATTTTCTCTACAAAATAAGACATTCACGAAACAAGCTCTCAAAATACGCGCGACTAATATTAGCCTCATCTGGAAAACTGAAATTGGTTGAGCCGGTTATTTTGAGGGGGCGGCGTTATTAAACTTATAAACACCAAAATCCGCTCAAATTGGATATCTAGTTTAAAAGTTAAAATCAGCCGTGTATCGCGTAAGCTCGCTGCGGAAATTGGCAAGTTGCAAGCGCGGTTAGACACACGGGCGGGGCCAACGCGCGTGGAAGGGGGAGGCAGCCACATCAATTTTTCACGCTCTGCAGCAATAGTGCGCGCGTAGTCGTGACGGTGAAGGCAATCGAAGCATCGGTCCAACAGAGAAAGAGGCAGTCGGAGGTGGTGAAGATGGAAATGATGGTATGTAGAAGGTACGGGGGAGAATGTGGTATATCTTTATAATCGAAAGAAATAATGTAACTTGACATTATTTAGCGAGTCGAATCGGAAGAGGTGACTCAGGGCATCAACTGATGTTACTTTAATGCCTCTACTCGGGAGGTCTTGATTTCGGTGGCAGGATTTTCGACACTAGCCAGATAGCTGGTTCGAGTTCTGACGCTGTCTGGGGGATTCTAGCGAACGGCTGCTCTGGTCCGTAGCTTTCTGTGGTTTCTCCAGTTAATACTAGACGAATGCCGAAGAAGTACTCTACCAACGGACCGGGACACGGACCGCGCGCGATCTTTCCTTCCCCTTCCTTGTCCAGTGCTACCCCTTACTTACATACACTGACATGCACTACGCTACCGCACATGCTGGAAGATCAGTTGGGAACTTAGAATTGTTCCGGCTGGGGCGGTGCCCCGTTGATGGGAGATACGTGGTTGGGGAATTCCCCACTAGACGACGATACTTCGGCGCTGGATCTCATTATGCAGCGAGAGAAGTTCAGAGCCACCTCTCGGAAAAAAATGTATTACACTTACGAGAATAATGACTTTAGACGTTGTCGCGTCCGTAATCACTAATCAATCAATCAGCGATCGGCTGTCAGGGCGGACTAATAAACCAAGTAACAGAGGTGCAGACGGTGAAAGAAAACTTGGTGGAATGATATATTTATATGGTAACTTGAGAAGGAAACTACTTGCAAGACAAGGGAAAATGTAACGGATTAGATTGTCACTAGATCAATTTTATAAGCACACAGTTCGCAGAAAGCAGTGGATTTTTCAAAAGCTGCTTGAAACCCTCAAACAAAAATATGAGAGAATGTAGGCTTTCACGGCCAGAGTTGTAGTCAACGATACGAGAGGGCAAAATACGAAAGATGAAGTGAGCGTGGTTGAATGTCAACGGAGTGAGAATGGTTTGATGACTCAACGAGAGCGATGGAATGTGCGAGCGAGACAACGGTTAGGGGCAGCCAGCGCAGAGCGCGTCTGGCGTAATTAAAGTTTTCCCCGACAGACAGCGCTGCGGTCTCCCAAGAGACTCCGCGCCGCCACGCCGCCGCCTCCGCGATGAGGCGACCGACGGCTGCCACCTGACACAGCGAAGTTGGTATTGATGAGCCGGTTAATATGATAACCCGAAACTCTCGTGTTCACGGAGGCCACCGCATCCCCCTCCACTATCTACATCCTCTTCTCCCCCACCCCCCAGCCTCCACACCCCTACCCCGCTGCTTCAGCCAGGGCTTTGCGGACGTCAATTGTTTCCGTCGACGTGCGGTGAAGGTTGGTCGTCCCCGCCCTCTATTGGCCCGTATTGTCCACCTCTGCCAATAACCACGCGACCTATAACTGGGTTATACAGACCTGCCCTTGTAAGGGCTCCGATATTGTTCGTTATAAAAAAGCGGAGCTGAATTACGGGGGCTCACACCGTCTATAGAAGCGCCCATCCCGCCGAAGCTACCGTGCAACGGACAGCCGGGCGATTCGCTGAGCTCTCGACAGTACACGCGAAATAATTACATTTTTAATCCCGCAGATGAGAATTTTTTTCAGCCGCAGGAAATTTACGCAGCTAATATTAAAGAACATTCGGCGAGGAGTAATACGAAACTTTTATCAAGATACGTAATTTGAAACAAAAGTTGGATATGAAAGTGTTATACGAGCCGCAGTTGTTGGTTTATGGCCACTGGTCTAATGAAAAATAAAAGGAAATGGGTGGAAAAGCCGATTCGCTTCATCTCGCTCTTCCGAAATAATTACTGAATGGCAATACGACCACGATAGCTACAGCTTTTCCTAGTGTGACGAAAGAATTTGTATCTCTAAGTGTTGTCACAGGCTCCTACCAGTTACTAGTAAACTGTAGCCGTGTCTACGCTTGGGAAATCGCGATACGCTTCTACACAACAATAAAAACAATATCTACTTTAATATCTCTTAGATTTTTCGTATTACGAGTGACATATTATGAACTTTACATTTTCACGGGCGCGGACGTGTGGAGTGGATCGAAATAAACATATGAAAGAATTGACTTTCCCTCTTACGATATTTGAGAAAGTTAATATGAAGCGTACCTTAAGACCCTTTAAAATCTCACACACACACTTAATCTTATCGGTAATGGCACGACACTATACATGGCGACCGTATCCCGCCCCTGATATTCACTACACATTACCAGCCTTAAAATACACCTCTTTCTTCATTCAATCCACGCATCTCACCCACGTTTAACAACAGCACCTCCTCATGCGCTTCTTTTATCCACATTGTGCATTCGTCTCGCCCTCTTTTCATCACTCCCCCTACATCGCCAAACGCCGCCGCAACTCCTAGTAGGCGATATCAGAACCACCTTATTGAACCTTTCCGCGATGTAAGATGAGGGACGCGGTAAGCGGGTTTAGGGCGTTCGCTCCCTTCTACGCCCTATTCGCGCACCGACCCACCCCTCCTCCGTCGCCGCTCTCGGCGCCAGCCTTCGTAATTGGCCCGGCACAATTTCGCCGCTTCTCCCACCCCCGCCCCGCCTCCCTCCACCGCTGCCGCCATCTCTCGCATAAACCTAGCCTTGCGAGAATTGCCTGACGGAATACCCGACGAGCGGCACGCGCCCCTCGAGGGCCCGAAACGCTCGGCGCCGGCGAGTAGGCTGGTCTCGCCCCGGCCCCGCCCTCGCCCCCGCCCCCGCCCCTGTCCCCGCCCCCGCCCGCGCCCCGCCCGCGCCCCGCCCGCGCCCCGCCCGCGCCCCGCCCGCGCCCCGCCCGCGCCACGCCCGCGCCCCGCCCGCGCCACGCCCGCGCCCCGCCCGCAATCCCGCCCGCGTCCCCGTCCCCGCCCCCTTCTCCTCCCCCTTCGCCCTTGTCCCCGCCTCGCTTCGCCCTCGCCGGCAAAGCCCGGTTTCCGGTAGAAGGGGTGGATCGTTACGTATAATGGGCCGGATGACGTTCGCATTGTTTATTTATGCGAGTTGCCGATGAAAGGCCTACTGAACTGTTCACAACCGAAAGACCGGTAGGCTGTGGTTGGAATGTTGTAGTAACGCAAAGGTTGTTTTCTGGTAATGAGAATGAATAATGTACACGTAAATATTATTATAATGTATGCCTGAATTTCACATATCTTACCAGTGCGTGTGCATTTTTTTCATTCATTTACAGTTCGTATTCAGGTAGTTGGGGCCAGATGTATAGGAGGTCTGCATTCCTCCTAGCCTTTCAACGATGTCTAAACACACCTTTTTATGCAATCTTATAACATAGCATCATGCGTAACAATATTATATAATAAACTTTCATCAACTGAAGCATGATTGAAACTTATCTTTTTACATATTTTCATTTTCATGGTTTAAGGATATGGTGATTTCTGCTCTGGTGGAAGAGAAATGAAAAATGCCCGTACGGGTAGGCTTCGCGCACTTATCTGCTATTTTTGGGTACTGGATCTAAATATTGAACACATGCTGTTGTAGAACCCAATGTATCTAAACCACTACCAAATATCAAAGAGACTAAATTTGATTCCTTCACGAGTCGTGTCAACAAGTGGCAGCAATCGCAAACAGCCCAAAGTTTCACCTGGTGGCCGGATTTCTCTAAAATTTATTCCACCGCAGATTGAGTATCTAAAACTGATAATAAATGAAGTTTTGAAGGAAGAAGAAACATACTTAGTAATAAAAAATTAAATTGTGTTCTACTATTCATTATAATGAATTGTTAACCTATGAGTTGATTTAATTCCGTAATGAATCGCAGGTTACCCTACTTCTCTGATATTTTGTTTTTTCAAGGATGAATTCAATGATTCTTTAAAATGATAGATACAATTTCATACAAATAATATTGGTCAGAATATTATCATATCATTAACGCATTAAATGGATAAAAGGCATACATTTAAAACATAAATTAGTATTTCGGTATATGATCAAATATTTCAATAATTCTAATTTCCAATGCGCACAGTAATTAAGGAAAAACTATGCAGTCTCTGGCCACGTGAGAGATTTCTACTGTTTATCAAGATACTCGGGATCACGAGGAAAATACAGAACTAATGAAACTGTTTCAATTTTGGCGCGAAAAATGCAAATATTTTATATTAATCCGCAAATTCTCATTCTTGATGTTATGACTATATTCTCACAGTCTGTTCGTCACTAATTACGACAGACCTGGCATCACACGAGGAGGAAGAAACAAGCTTCAGTATCTATGTCTGTCGTTTCAGAACAGCCAAGTTCTACTTCTCCAGGACACGATTTACCAAACAATCATCTGCAGCATTTTGCATTCTGCAGGTCATTAGATTTTTTTCTTAAATGCGTGGTTTTCCATAATGTAGGTAAAAGTAAACAAACAACTAGTCCTACTTAAACACGTTACACAATTAATCTATAATCTATAATGATAGCGAAGCTTTTATTCAGAACCTTGAATTCTGTAAGTAAGGATAGTTAAAAGGTATAAAACAATGAACTCACATTCCAACGCAAATAAAAGAGGCTACTACGTATTATCTTTCCATCCAACATTTCATTTCCGTGGCCTCTTTTCTTCAAGCGAAAGAGACCGTTCATCTCGTTCAGTCACGTAACTCGAAACGAAGGCAAATCGACCGCGCTGTCCGCGTGCGATTCAAAGAGCCGCCTCGCCTCTCCTCGCCTCGCGCCGCTCCGCGCCTCGCCTCGCCTCCCCGTGCGAAACACGAGAAGACGTCCGACGTCTGCCGGCCTGGACCGCGCCCCGCCCCGCCCCGCCACGCCTCGCCCCAGCCCACAGCCTCTGCCCTTTCCGTAAACCTCGTTTTCTCGACCTTCCCTGCCAAGCAAAACTTCGGCGAAAAACGCTGGCACTTTACGAGAAAAAAAATTTCCGCGCGCTCGCCGGCGCAAAATTCGCCCTTTCTCAATAGGGCTGCTCCGCCCTCTGCACCCCCCCTTGCGACTCCTCTTCCATCGTAGTTGCCGCCGCCGCCACCGTTGGAAAGGCGTGGCGGCGCTCGAGCGGACAATTGAATAACGGGACGCGCGCTCCGCGAGTTGCGGCCCCTCCCTCTGCTACCACGGGCCGGTGGGCGGTGCTGCCGGCCGGCGAAAGTTCGGCTAGTTAGCACGCGAGTTCGCTGTGGAGTACTAGCTGCAGTATACTCCCTCGTTCCTTCCGCCTTTGTTTCGTTCCTTTACACTCTTGTTGGCCTTCCCAATATTTCAACTTACGGTTCCTCAACTTATGGTCGTCCCTCATACGAGAAAACTAAACTACATTTACTACGTATATTATGTACACTGTTTACCTTTATTTATAGCGTGATCACAAGTTAGACCATACCAATTTTTTATTGCGGCAAAAATAAGTAGATAATTCAATGTTAATTGCAAGGAATAAGAGGCAAAGATGTCTATAAAACTTGTTTACACTATTAATATTTGCTGTTCATGACATATAAAGTGGGGTGTAGGGATCGTACTATATCAGAGAAACGGGTATTGCACAAAAGAAGAATTAAAAATTCTTGTTAAAGGCAGGTAATTTTTATAAGATTTTTACAAAGTATTCGCTGAACCCACCAACTTGACGCGAAATAATTCTACCTTTAATAATAATGAGACGACGAGTAATAATTAGAACAAGAATAACTACAAAATAGTGATTCTTCTCACTAGTGGAATATTATTTTTGGCATTTTATACTATTGTATTTTGTATCAATTTCTCTTTAGATAGTATTGTATCTTGGACTTAGACCAATTCTTCCTTATACTTACAGGACTTATACTTAGATTGTATCTTTTGTATCTTGTATCAATTTCTTTTCTTGTATCAATATAAAAGAGTTTTTTCAATGACTTGGGAAATTTGCCCAATGATTTGTGACGAATATAAAAATTCATTGAATACAATACACTAAATACAAGAACTTTGCGTGAAATATAGGTAAATTGTAAATTTTTTTCTAGAAAACTATGCCATACTTTTTCTTTAAATTTTCTCCTGTACCTATCAAAGGACTTTAAAAAAATTTGTTCTAGTTACATTTTTGGCATAATCTGTATTTTTGAAAATTGCCAAAGTATAATATTCAATATAGAGATTTTTTTATTTAAATGAAATATGTTCTAAAAATCATATCCTTAAAAACGATGGTGAATTTTGTTTTGAATTTTGTCAAGTCAAATTGACATCAAAAACGGTTCTAATTTTTTTTAGGACAGAGCAATTGACGCTTTAAAAATGATGCAGATCTCCTGTTCGTTGAATTTTCGAAAATTGCGAAAGTTAGAAATGATGCGAGAAAATGTGTGCTGATGTAGCATCATTAGTTCTCTGTTTTATATGTGTCCCATTACTTACCACAGCTTACATGTTAATAAGAATAAATCCCGAGTTCAAAATCTGAAAAGGTTTTCCATCACGTACAAGTTTCTTTAAATTACACATAATAACCTTGTACTTAATGATCCCGAAAATAAATTAAAATTTAATTAGATTTCAATTACAATTTTTCAAGCAAAAAAAATTCACGTTTGAATATTGCGTTATTTCCAGTAAATTATTGTAAATCATGCAATATTTGTTTCTTTCATGGAATCTACTACTTTCGCGTAATTACAATGTTTGAAAAATGCATAATTCTTTTGTTTTTTAACGAAAACAGATTACAAAACGGCGGTTGTTCTTCATTTCATCAAAAGCTTCAAAACTTCCTTTAATATTCATCTCTTTGTGTATTGTTCATTTAAATATTATTTCGGAATCTTAATTTTAAATGAAATTAATTATATTCTAGAAATCCAGAAAAATTTTGTAAACCATTTCTTTATTTTCAAAAGAAACGGCTTGTTCGAAAGTGAAAAATAAGGAAATAGTTGACAGACAATATTTCGATAGTTATGTAGCTTGTGTATTGTTCATCTAAATCTTATTTCGAAATCTTGAGTTTAAATGAAATTAATTATATTCTGGAAATCTAGAAAAATCTTGTAAACCATTTCTTCATTTTCAAAAGAAACTATTTGTTCGGAAGTGAAAAATAAGGAAATATTTGACAGACAATATTTCGATAGTTATGATGAAAACTTAACATTAAGTTCATTTCAAATTCGAAGACCTAAGAATTCTTACATTCTTGGTACTTTGCGATGACAAAGTTGGAAACAAATATTCTCATATTCCTAGCTATTGATATTTCTGTGGTCACGGGGTAAAAGTTCTTAAGTCGATTTTTGGCAAAATTGGATTAAGTACTGAGACTACAAGTTATGGATCTATATTTAAGTAAAACACCCGAATTCAAATGCTGCCTCATTAACGAAAAAAAGACATTAAGAAATAGCATTTAGCGTAGGAATGAACGGGGGCTCAAGAATCTAACCCTTGTTTTCTCCAAACTAAGATTTTTGACTTAAGAACTTTTACCCCGTGACCATAGATTTCTTGTATTTCATTCTAAGAACAGGTTGTTATAGTCAAAGTGAACGATATGACAAGAAAATTTGTGGCTTATATTTCTGTGCTCTTGTTTTCCACGAAAATGGAAAACATGTTGCAGTCTAGAAATATTTAATTAGGCGAGCTATGCAGACCTATCGAGATGGTGTCGATTGTTTGTTAGTGATTCCTGAAGCGTCAACTACTATAGTCATTAATCCTACACATGTGTGCATGTTTTCCGTCGGGAGATGGAGGTGATCTTCCCCCGCTGTATGGCGAGATACGACGCCATCCTGCCGTCGGCTAGTATAGAAAATCCTGCCACCTTCCGAACTCGAACCTAGGACCTCCCGGTCAGAGGCACTGCAGTGACATAATTTGAAGAGCCTGAGCCATCAATCCCAATAGCTGGTATCGAAACCCGCCCCTGTTGGAAGTCGATCCCTAGGCTCTCTGGGCAAAGGATGCTGCGGAGACAACGATGATAGTGCTAAGCTTTCACGATTAGTCTTTCCCCTTCAGTGCAATGAATTGCATTGAATTGATTGATTGGTTGATTGATTGGGATTCCTGGCGAGTCAATGACTAAGGTCAGTAGTCCCATAGGTACATGTTTTCCTCAGGAGTTTAGTACATGTTTTTCCTCGGAACATTCCGCGAGGTGGCGGTTATCTTTCCCCCGCTAAATGTGAGATCCGGCGCCGACCTACAGCTAGCTAGCGGGATTTTCCCCCAACCAGGTCTGGAGGAGAATTCTAGTGGCCGGCTGCTCTGATTGGCAGTTTTCCGTGGTTTTCCCGATAAACACCTGGCGAATGCCGGGGTAGAACCCTAACTAACGGGCCACGGAGCGCGCGCAATCTTTCCTCCCTCTTCCTTGTCCTGTTCATATACACACTCACATGCACTACACCAGCAGACGTTTCGGGTGACCATCGGGGACGTAAAGCTTGTTCCGGCTGGGGCGGTGACACGCAGATGGAAGATACCTGGTTGGGGTATATTACTGCACAGCGAGGGTAGGTCAGGATATCGCCCTCCAGCGGGGGAAGATCACTGCTCTTCCCGTGATGCAACACACACCACACTTACGGGACTAATGACCTTAGCATGTGACGCACCTGGAATCATCAAACAAAACCCGACCAGGTATATCCCACCAACGAGGCACCAGCCCGGTCGTGACAAGCCCTAAGCTCCCGACCGGTCTCCCGACATGTGTGGTATTGTAGTGCATGTTAGTGTGTGTGTATGTAAGGGGTGAGGATAAGACAAAGGAAGGAAAAGGAAAGATTGCGCGCGGCACGTGTTACGTTTGTTAGGGTACATCTCCGGCATTCGGCTGGGGTTGATTGGAGAAACCACGGAAAACTACCTATCAGAGCAGCCGACCGCTAGAATCCAGACAGGGACTGAACTATCTATTTAGTGTCTACAGATCTATTTAGTGTCGACAATCCTGTCACTGTCGGGACTAAAAGCTAGGACCTCCCGGTTAGGCATTGCAGTGATATCAGTTGATGCCCTGAGCCACCTCTCCCAGTCCAACTCATTGAACTTGTATTCAGTATGTTGTAAGCTTTTTACGTTACCTTTCTCCTATTCTAATTCCCGTCTCTCCAGTGCGTGCCACGCTTCACATCGCCGCTGCGCTCGCTTTCAACTCGAAACGTTGCGTCTGAGGGCACCAAACTCCTGACTCCCGCGGGTGCTTTCCGCCATGTTACAGACAGCTCAACAGCCAAAACAAATTACAGAGGTCGTGCAAGTTTGTATTTTTTGCGCAGTGTTACATTTTTCCGTCCTCCAGCGAGCGGCAAACAAAGAAATAATTAAAAAAATATAATTTTCGCGAATTCCACGCGCACAGCGGAAGCTGAATTACATTCCCCAGAAATACTAGAATTCTCTCAGGGCTTTGCGTCCAAAGATGGAGAAAATAGAAAAAACGGAAACGTACAGTAGGAGAGGCGTTTCACCTGCCAAAAAAGAATCTCTAACAGCGGGACGTGCAGTCTATGCAGACCCGTCAGCTAGACAGGCGGGTTGAATACATTGAGGCGCACCTACGCGAATATTCTCGTTCCATCCGTCGGACTCGTTCGTTCTCTCCCTCTCGCACACGCCACTGAACATTTTGCGCTCTCCACACCTATTGGCCGTTTCTCGTACGTGCTTCGCTGCCTTTCGCCCGAAGCTCGGCCGCCGAATTCGCTCCGGGCCTCGCTCCACCTCCCCCGACGCCCCTCCTCCCGGCGCAAACTTCCATCGCCCCCTCCCCCGTTCTCACGCTTCCAGCAGCCGCCGCCGCCGCCACCCACCCGCGCCAGTTCGCGCCCGCACTCCGCACTACATTTTCCGCTTGGGCGGAGCCCCGAGATACAGCTTCGTCAGCGCGGACGGACAGCCGGCGGCGGCGGCGGCGGCGGCGGCGGCGGTGGTGGTGGGGCCGGAGCGGGCGGCGTGTTGGCAAGCCCCGGCCGCACATGCCGCGCCGCGGCGCTGCGGGTAGTGTGTGCTCGCGAGAGAACGCGTCCGTCGGGCCGCCGCCAGTCCGTCTGTCACGTAGCAGGAGGAACACGAGGGTGCGCGGTGCCGCTGCCGCCAGCGCCAACGCCACCCAGTTGGCTGACAAGTGAAGGGCGCCCACTACCCGCACCCTGCGGTCGCTCCGCCGCCGGCGCCGTGCGGCGCGGTGCGGCGCGACGCGGGCGGAAACGCGGCGGAGGAGTTGGAGGGAGTGGAGGAGGGGGGAGGGGAGGGACGCGGAGAATGCGACGGGGGTGGGGACGCGAACAAGCCACATCTGTGGTGACGACGAACCCCGAGGCGGCGGCTGCGGTGGCATGCGGTTCGACGCTCCCGGGAGGAGGAGGAGGGCGTGTACGGAGAAGGGGTGGGTGGGAACAGAAGCGGACGTGCGGGCCATGTGGAGAATTGGAGACAGAAGCGTGAACGAGGCAGAAATTTCTAGAGAAAATTATGTCGGAACGCTGCGGGTATACTGTGAGACCTGAAAATAAGGCGATATTTTTCTTGTCCTCGAGATCATTGTCTTTTGAATTGAAAACTTCGCTTAAATTAAATATTTGCTTACATTAGTTAAATAATGGTGATTAACAACATCAATTCAGTATTAAAGATATAGAAAATTTGATAGGGCAGAAAAGAGGAACTATGAAACATCGCCCATCATAAACCATCATAAAAGTAAAGAAAATTTTGAAGAGATGCAGTTGATAAAATGAGGTTCTCGAAATCTTGTCTTAAGAAATCGACACTTAACTAAGAGCGGAAAAAATCGTTTAACTTTCTCAATTTTCTAGGAATGCAGACAAGAGTACCTTTGCTTAATTATCAGTCAAAAATAGTACTAGAAGCACAGTTTTTTTATAATATTGGCTCTTTTCTATTAAAGGTAGTCTCTATCAATTGAATTTTTATTTAATCACCATAAGACGAAATTCAACCCAATTGTAAACATGGCATTAATTAACTAAAATTGTTACTACATCCATTTCACTTTTGTGCAATTTTATTATACTTTCTTCGATAATAACATATTTTCCATTGACGTCCAAGTCTACCAACAATTAATTCACATACTATTTTTACAAACACCGCGATCAATAACTGCAACGAGAAACTTCTAGCCTTTAACTTTCCTGAAATAAACCTTTGGAGAAATATCAACAAGAACTCTGATTCAGTGCACTTCTGAATTTCCCCGGAAATATGTTATTATGCAACCATATGTATGCTGAGTACATAATAATTTATTATTTTTTTAAATAAAATATGTTTATATTACTTAAAAGAATAAACAATGAATAACTATATTATCCATATTATATTATCCATTTATTATAAAGAATTATAAATAAAAAATTAAACAATATTTTACTTATGTATTTCGTTCAATAAACAACATAAAATAATATAAGAAACTTTGTCAATAAAATACTAACTTCATCTATCTTAAATAACACTAGTTTGTTCTTATTTTCTCGAGTGTTGACGGAAAACCTGATCTCTCTTTCCGCCCGCAGATCGACTTGAAACACATCAACCAGAAATACGACGACGACATGGTGACCGTGGGCATCGACCTGCGCGAGTACTATCCGAGCGTGGAGTGGGACATCCTGAGCGTGCCGGCGGAGCGCCACACCAAGTTCTATCCGTGCTGCGCCGAGCCCTACCCGGGTGAGTGCAAGGCCGCGCGAGGCACGCAGGCGTGCGGACGCGCGGGAGGCGGTCGCCGGCAGCGGTGAGTACTGTGCACCCCACTTGAGGAGCGAACATTCAAAACGTGGCACGTCCACTCCACTCTTTTCCGATACAAGTGAAAACTACGGGTGCTACAAAAGCATATACTTCCTCGTCTTATTTCTAAATCCTGCTTGTGTATTATACTACACAAATCCTCAAACGTCTTTCAACCAACAAATTTTTTCTCCGCTCCGAGACCCGAACTCTGACCCTCAGAGTTTATTTGCAGTCACTCATACCTCCAGGGCAAAGAAGTACTGAGTCGAAATCGGACAGACACAAAAACTTAAATACTCGATTCATGTAAAAAACACTCAAAAATCAAAATATTGGTTTGAAACTCCCAATGCCAAGAATTTTTTCAGATAGAACGGAGAATATAAGTTTTGGAGAAAATCAGCTGGATAATTTCGTGGCTAGCGTTGACCACAGACGGACAGACATGTTTTGCCCTCAATCGAGTTTTCTGTATCAACAACGTAGAAAACATGGATTCTGGTTATGCCACGTGTTAGAAGATTTTTTTTCTATATTTAGCAACTTAATGTATCTTCTTTTTCGTTACTAGATCACGGCAATAATAGTTCCTTTTGCCGAAAATTCACCTGTTTCCGGCTCACGATTACACAACTTTCTCATCTTACGAACTACCTTTGTTTATTCGAGAAAGTAAAAATGTAGCACAAATTTTATATTTTTCAACATTACTCCTAACGTATAGAGTACATAACGTAGGGCCTTCTGTAAGACATCTCGCTTTTTTCCTGGAAATGAAATTCTACGTAAAAACTGTAGAACTCAATTTTGGCCGAGAGGACGTGTCGCCTTTTGAATGTATGCACCCCACTTGGCCAACGCTTTCTCGCTGGCGTCACCATGTTGCGCCTCTTTTACTCTCGCTACCGGCTGCTTTCTGCTTTTTTAGTGGAAAATCTTTTCTCTCTCTTTTTCTCTCCAAATAGACTTTTGTTGCTTCGTAATTGACGCAATAAATTTTCGAAGATAATTCTTTGAAAGTATAGTAGTTCCTTAGCAAAAAATAGCACATTAAATAACTCTCTTCATTCATTATCACTAATTAGTTTGAAATACTGTGTATTAGATGTAATTCCCACATTAGTAAAACAATAATATAATAAAATATCTCATTAAATTATTCAAATTTCTCATACATTTTCTCTCCAACTTCCTAGCCTTATTTTAATTGTTTGAAACTAGTGTAAAAGTGTCTAATCTAAGATCACACACGATGAATGACGTCTGGTGACTACCCCGCAAATCTGTATTTGGTGTGCCCAATTGTC
Source organism: Acheta domesticus (assembly GCA_031308135.1). NCBI lineage: Eukaryota > Metazoa > Arthropoda > Insecta > Orthoptera > Gryllidae > Acheta > Acheta domesticus. Next base: position 184,503,562 of record JAHLJT010009436.1, on the reverse strand, counting down.
GTACACTATTTAGATGATTATATGTTAGGTTAGCTTCCTTTGTACCTTTCTTCAATGTGTCAAAGTGCAATCCATTTAAATGAAGAAAACTTTTAGATACATTTAGTGGTAACTCAACCGACTTACTGATGTGCACTTCTGTTATTTTGTTAGCTTCACATTCTTACATTATGTTTGAAGTTTTAGATTATTAGTATACACTTGAGCAACAATTTAATAATATTTTCATGACACATTTAACTACATCCATATGTAACACTTTGATAATTTCAAAGGTATCTACAATTTTTTACGTATTAAGGGGTATCCACATTTGATTTGCCCGAAGGATAAAAGGAGGCAGTATTGATGTTTCAATACCGCGAAGGAGTTATGTGGCTGTCACAAGTCGGTTAAACCAAAGGTGCCCAAATGCACAATTTTAGACCAAAAGTCCAAAAGACGCCTGCTGCGGTGGCCCCATATCCTCGTTTACCCCCACTTTCCCCACAATCAGCAATGCGAGCAGTGTCTTCCTTCCACTGCCCACGGGGTGACTCGACAAGCAGTGGACCTCACCGGTAGTCCGCAGAGTTCTGGCCCGGGGCACGGTTAGGCCGCCCACTTGAACAGCTCTGAATTAGCCAGTCGATGGCATGAGAAGCTAATTCGCGTAATCATGAGTATTAATAAAAATGCATGTATCATTAATTAAACAAAATCAATGTAGTGATGTTCGTCTGACTGTGTGACTACTTAATTTTAATAATACTGTAATGCTAGTGAAAGCAACGTTAGCCGGAGTTTATTACAATTATTTATTATAGACACTGAAAGGAATCAATCCTATCTCAGGTGTGAAATAGAAATAATTTTAATACCTCCACCACCCTCCTCCTCTCCACCCCGTTCCGTTCCATCCCGCCTCTAGCCCACTCGCTTCATATCTGTCCCAACCCCCGCTCCACTGTTCCAACTAAGCCTCGCCCTCACAGCTTTGCCCCTCCCTCTCTCTCCGACCAGCCATGCGGCTACCATTCCCTGGGTCGCTCCGCCTCGTCCCTTGTCTGCCAGCCCCTGTATGCATCGATATACCGCAATCCCTTAATACACAAGTGGTATGCGGGTTGCATTACAAAACTTTTGTAATACGAAAAAATTTCGTTTTGAAACCTTCCTATTTTGATTCTGAACCAATCAAAAATTATTAGTGAAAAATTGGAGCAATCATTCCAGTAATTCAAACATTTCTGTGATAAACACACAGGGAAAATACGTATATCCATACATTCATATATACATACTTTTACTTGTGTATCATATTAAAGGACGTGTATCATTAATTAGTGAATGGATGGTTGGAATTAATTAGTGAATTATGGATGTGTCAACTTTGCACGAAACATCTTAGACTCAACGCCCGTGGAAGTGCAAGCCAACGAATACTTTAAACTAGGTATATAATATTTGCGATATACAATCGTAACAGCACATTATAAAATGTGCCATCCTGCATTTTATCAAACTCATCAAAACACATCATAATCCTTAAAGTTTCATGTTGTAACATATGTTAATTGCAATAAATTGGCAAACCCTCTCAAGTAAAGTTATTAGTGTAACAATGATATAATGTGATTATTTTACTGTTCATTATTTTAGATAGTAAAATTTAGTTTAAGATTTACGTAATTCACCAAAATTACATCGTCCAGCTTTATCTTTGTTTAAACAATGCTTGAATTTAATAAGACAATTGCGCTGGAATGAAAAACAGATTAAATTCTAAGTTGACTGACTGGTATCAAATGTATTGATTTCTGAATAAAAAAATACGTCCGATTCAATGATAGTATGTACCGCAATAGTTTTGAAAGAATTATTTCATTCTTAGTACACTTCTAGCAACAACATGTATCTCCATTTTCCCTTAAAATGTGTGTGAATGTTGAGTTTCAATTACGAAAATAATGACCTACGACTTTTTAGTGTTTATAAAAGAACATTTTCCTGCATTTTCTTTATCTCCAGAAACATTATTCTACAAGAAATATACCTAGACATTTGTTCAAGATAAGACCTCACAACACTGCAAGAAACCGGCAACGGTACAACGATTTCCCCCAAACATTTCAACTTAAGCCGCCTCCTGCCACAGATCGAACTCTAAGATAGTAAGTTGCGAGACGCCGCATCAAGAAGGCAATCTATTTATACGTCAAGTTTCAGATATTTACGAGATGAGCAAACAGGCGAGGTCAGGTCAAGCCCCATAAAACCTCTTCAAGTCGCGCCTTCACCGACGACACTTTGTTTCCGCTCCCTAAGTTGTACAAAGGGCTTGAAGGTGGCTGTGCCAGAAACGTAACACCCGCTTCCCAACTTTCTCGCAAACGTCGAGATGCTCACTCCCTCTTCCGCGGCTGAAGGAACGAGAGCGCTTTGTGATTCACGCCGCCCTCAACGTCGCGCCGCCGCCGACCCTGGCGCCTGAAGAAACGAGGCGTTACAACTCGGATTAGCCCAAACCTTTTGGGCGGTGCTGTCGCTCCGGCGCTCGTTCTCTCTCTTTTCGCAACTCTTTGCTTCTATCTCTCTTCCTCTCCCCCTCTCCCTCTCATCCATCTCGCTCGCAACCCTCTCCCTTTCACCCGTCTCCCTCTCATCCCTTTCACCCGTCTCCCTCTCATCCCTTTCACTCGTCTCCCTCTCATCCTCCTCCCTCTCGTCCGTCTCCATCTCGGCTCTCTTGGATTTCTCCCCTTGCTCCATCTCCTGCTCTCGCTCCGGATCACGTTCCCATTCCCGGTCCCATTCCTGTTCTCGTTCCCGTTTCAATTTCCCTCCCCGTTCCGTTTCCCATTCCATTCGCTCCAATTCTCTCTCTCCAATGCTCTCTCTCCAATTGTCTCTCTCCAATTGTCTCTCTCCAATTGTCTCTCTCCAATTGTCTCTCTCCAATTGTCTCTCTCCAATTGTCTCTCTCCAATTGTCTCTCTCCAATTGTCTCTCTCCAATTGTCTCTCTCCAATTGTCTCTCTCCAATTGTCTCTCTCCAATTGTCTCTCTCCAATTGTCTCTCTCCAATTGTCTCTCTCCAATTGTCTCTCTCCAATTGTCTCTCTCCAATTGTCTCTCTCCAATTGTCTCTCTCCAATTCTCTCTCTCCAATTCTCTCTCTCCAATTCTCTCTCTCCAATTCTCTCTCTCCAATTCTCTCTCTCCAATTCTCTCTCTCCAATTCTCTCTCTCCAATTCTCTCTCTCCAATTCTCTCTCTCAAATTCTCTCTCTCCAATTCTCTCTCTCCAATTCTCTCTCTCCAATTCTCTCTCTCCAATTCTCTCTCTCCAATTCTTCTCTCCAATTCTTTCTCCAATTCCCTCTCTCCCATTCTCATTCCCGTTCTCGCTCCAGCTCCACCACAAGCGCCATCGCCGGCGCCGGCTCCCCTTCCCGCACGGTAGCCGCTTGAGACGTGGCCGGCGCGGCGCCGCGCCTGCCCAAACGGCTGTTGCCGCCACGCCCCCACGGCCTGTGTCCGCCCGTCGCTGGAGCGCTCTCGCCCTCGGCGCAAAAAAGTTCAGCGGCGCCGCCCTGCGGTGGGAAACTTTTCGGGCTTCCGCCTCGTTCAGCTCTTCCCCTATGACCGCGAGAGATGGCTCAGTGCATCAACCTGATGTCACTGCAGTCCCTCTGACCGGGAGGTCCTACGCTTCCACTCCCGACGGCGGCAGGATTTTCGACACCAGCTTATCAGCTAGGTCGAATTCAGTTGCTGTCTGGAGGAGAATTCTAGCGGCCGGTTGCTCTGATCGGTAGTTTTCCGTGGTTTCTCCGATCAACACCAGCGAATGCCGGAGCAGTACCCTAACAAACGGACCACGGACCTCGCGTGATCTTTCCTTCCTCTTCCTTGTCCTATCCTCTCCTCTTATACACACACTTATACTATCATGCACTACACTACCACACATCGGGAGACCGGTCGGGAGCTTACAACTTGTCCTGGCTGGGGCGATGCCCCGCTGGTGGGAGATACCTGGTTGAGGGGACAACCCCGCTAGTCGACGGTAGGTCGGCGTCAGATCTCGCCATCCAGTGGGGAAAAGATCATCGCCACCTCCCGAGGAAAAAAACACGCACTACACTTACGGGACTGAATGACCTGAGTTAGTTGACGCGCCCGGAAACACGAATCAATCAATCAATCTTCCCCTATGAACTTCGCCATTCATTGCCCTTGCCTTCAATGAACTTTTCTTGTATGTCATGCGATATTATTCACACTCAACATATTTTTCACTTTGTTCCAGTATCATACGTTTCAGAGTACCAGGAGCACACACTAAATCACATTCCGACTAGTCCACCTAACTTTAAGGATTAAAATGTCTCACCTACAATTTAACTTATAATCTATATTTATCTAATCTTTATCAATCTAACTTTATCAATTCACATATATAATTACATGCATTTGTCATTTCCTATTAATAACATAATATTGACCAGAAGTTTCTTCACATTACGTTTAACGTATTATACAATATTTCACTTATGATAAAAATATTCTGGATGATGATTTCTCAAGAAATAGTAACAATCCCGTAGTGTACATCTACATTTTTATCATTTGAATTATTTCACATATTGAACTTAAAGTAATCCTCGTCCCTTTTTCCAGTTTATGGCAGATTCTGCCGCCCTCAACACCACAAGACCTTTGCAGATTGTTCCATTTCCGCCACATCTCATCCCAACTGCTGTGCGTTCTCTCTCGCGCGCGACGACGTCCGGTTTTTGCAAGCCAGATTGCGCTCCGATTCGCGGCGAAACTTCCACAACTGAATCGAACAATATTCATTTCAATCCCTTCCAGAATATCGTCCGACTTAGAGACATTAAACTTTCCACCGCATAAAAGATTTCCCTGCAGATTTCGCTTGGCACGTTCTGCGCGACTAAATCAAAAGAACAAACACCAGCGCGGCGTGGGGGGAAAAGGGCGGGGCGTCGGCAGCTGAATTGGGGGCTGACTGCGAGACTCGGATCGAATCGATACGTGAAGGGGCGAGAGCCACGCACTTCTACCTACATTGGAACCTTCTGTAATAAAGAAATAGATCGCAGTTCTTTCATTGATTTTTGCTCTAAAAACTTGAGAAAACTTCATAGAAGCTTTTTTTCGTATATATTTAAGGAAAACATATCGATTAATAAATATTTTTGTCATTCTAGCCATGTGAATTGTTGTAATGCAGGTATATTGATATATTGGATAATTTTACATTAAATTAAACAAAACTTACAATCAACAAAAAATGCAATAAAATAGGCGTAATAGTAATTTGACTAAACAAAATAAAAATTAAAAACTTTAATTTAAACAGTCTTATATGGAAATTTGGGTTCTTTATTTATAAGTTGCACGTTTCTTCCTTTTTAATTACTACATTCCGTACGTCAATTGTTACGCTGAAACTGTTACGGTAGACATTTCCAGCAAATGTTGGTCCACAAATATACGCTTCTTTAAAGAAAAGATCCTCTAAAACGAGTATCACTGATACATTAGTACAAGTAAATTTAGAACAGTTCCTGTCAGTATTGGTGTCTGCAAATACCGTGGAGAACCACAAACGTTTAACACCGTAGCCGCAGCCGCCGGCACCATGGAAAGCCTCTGGAAGCACCCTGGCGCTCGCCAGCCGCCACCGCCACCGCCGCTGACGTCGCCGCCACCCCCAACCGCCACCAACGCCGCCGCAAATGCCGCCACCTTCACCACCATCGCCGCCGCCACCGCTACGCGGCCGTCGCCCGTCGCCGTTGTCGCTACTGCTATCCCTGCCGCTGCCGCCGTCGCTCCCGCCGTCGCCACCGCCATCGCTACCGCCGTCGCTGCCGCCATCGCTGCCACCTCCACGCCATCGCCCCAGGCACCGCCATCGCCACCGATCCTCCACTCAGCCGCCACCCAGCCTCTCGGCCGCCCTTCTGCAGCGCCGCACCGGCCCATTCCGGCCACCCGCCCAGCCGGGCTTCAATCGACGTCATTACCGGGGCCTCAAAGTCCCCGGGCGGCGGCGTCGGCGGCGGCGGCGGGCGAGGGGAACGGAAGCATGGGAAGGAGAAGCGTGAGGCGCCAGGGGCGGAGGGCGGGGGCCCCGCGGCCGCTGCTAAATGATTCGCCCGGCCGGGAGGCGGGGGCGGAGGCGCGCGCGCACGGGCCTTCAATCCTGCGGCCTCTGGAGACGTGCCTGATTTACTTCTGGCGCCGCCGCCCCAAGCACCAGCCCCCTCCAACGGCCCACGGCGCTCTCGAGTCGTTGGAAACGCAGAACCTAAATTACGCTCGCGCGCTAAACACACTTCGCTCACACGTTGCTATTTATTTGAGCACCGTTTAAAGGAGTATACTCACAATCCTCGTGCCTAGCGTCACTGTAAGGTGCAGTTGCTACCCGCATTAAGAACGATAACGTATCGATATCCACGACGAGAGTGAAAAATGAAGAGCCAAGTACGAGTGTATTAAGGTGATATTTCTTTTTTTAACGGATATGTTTTTATTAAGATAAGAGCAAAAGGATATATCTTATCGCACGGACATGTATAATGTGATAAGAAATTCATATTCGTGAAATAAATATGTCATTACATTAGTACAGTTAAATATCAATTCGTTACTTGTTGAAAGTAAAAATCATTCCGTTATCTTGCTTGTACAAATTGCAATAATTTACCGCAACACTAAATTTGCAGCAATATTTACAAGAGGGCTTCCCAATACATTCCATTAATATAAATGCATTGTTGCTAAAACAGTCACACGCATCAAAACATGAAGTACATGAGTTATTAAAATACTCTGCATATTATCTCATATTTCACATAAACACGGCACAAATGATTGATGTTTAATAAAAATATGTCATTTTATTTTTATTTTGAAAGGGGGTAAAATATTCAGACTTACGTGTCACTTCGTTCGACTTTTAATATTTAAAACTAAATTAAGGATAAATATATTGAGTTCCAATAAAGTTTAGAAGTTATTAAGAAGGAATAATAATGTGAATAAGTTATTACATTTTCCCATTTCCTTTAAATATCTGTTCATGTACTATATGTACTAACTTCGATTTAAATGTTTCCGCACAAATTCTCATTTCGGTTTCCGAATTTATTTTCCATTTCCAGACCGCGATGCCAGAGTCTTGTATGATATCTCTGCTATTCAGTGTTGTGTTCTATGGCTCGCGTTTTCGAGTTATTTGTCGGATCCACCACTATCGAGTCGCGTTTTCGAGTCGACCACTATCGTTTCCATTCGTCCTCACACCCGCGATCTTAACGTATCAACAGGCATGTTCGTACCCCGTCGGCTTTCTCCGTGCCCCTTACAAAGGCTAATGCTCGCATGAGGGAATCTGTTTCGTTGTGGCTTAGAGCGTCCTTGGAGACTATTCAGATGAGACGTTTTGCCGTAACACAAACACACCGACATGATGTACTTCTAGAACAGGGCCGCTCAACCATTTGCTCCGAGGAGGACCGGCCGGTTGCTCTCTTCTCTTTCGCCGCAGAAAGAGCAAATGACGTCATCAAATATCGATCGGCGGCATGTGGCACAGTGGGTCGCGTCGTATTTCTACGGGGTATTTTCCGTTGTTCGGAATGAAAAATCTCACAGCTCTGGGAAAGGATATTACGACAGAAAAAACAGTAAGATACTTTTGTAACATTAAATTGGAACAGTTACTAGATATAAACGTATTAATGTAATTTGGAAATTTAAAAAAACGATAATTTGCAATGCAGCATGGAAAGAAAGGTATATTTTTGCAGATTGCGCCGGCAATGCCAATTGTTTAGTTGCAAAAAAAGTGCTCAATAACATAAATTAAATAGCGGTGACATACACAGTTTATCATGCTACTGAATATGAAAAGTATTATAAAGGTTGCACAAAAAATGTGATTAAATAAACTAGTAATAAAAATACTAAAAGTAAAGGAAATTAAAATTAAACAATGAAGTTGATTGCAAAATCAAATATTCTTATTACACCTTTTAAGTGATTTTGTTCTCGCAATATACTTTCTATATTTGGAAGAGATGACACGGTGCTATTGAGCCGTAACATGCATTTCAGATTGCGATCTGTAATTGTACTTCTCATTCGAGATTTACAAATTTTCAAAGAAGCAAAAAATTGCTCACAGTTTTATGTTGATCCAAACGTACTTAACAAATCGAGCAGCATTGCGGTTTTGGAAAACGGTTTTTTGGGAAGTTCTTTTCCTAAACTCTCACGTTGTAGTATCGGTATGCAATAAAATTAAACTCTTTTGTATTGTGTTATTTTACTGTCAAACAACACAAGAACATCAAAATATATCCAAAACTTACTTCTAGTGAGGCATTGTTTTTCAGAACACTGATAAACTTCCTTTTGTTCTTCTTCAGCGTACTTGTCATTTTCATCAGCATTATTAAATGTATAATGTCTTTGCAAATTAAACTTCTTCACGTGATTGAACCCTTTATGTAAAACTAAACATTTAGCATAGCAGCCGTAGTCGGCGAAAAGATACTTTTCTTCCCATACTGAATTGAAAATTGTCGGTGTAGATGCTCTGGTCAGTGAAGTGCTCGCGTCGACTTCCATGTTTCGCGACTGGAGTTACCGGGACACTGTGACAGTGGTTATCGCAAGGCGCGCAACGCTCGCGCTCCGGTGTCCTGATCTCGGCTGACAACACGGCTCCGCGCTGCCGATTTGCTCTGCTTGAGCGGCCCTGTTCTAGAAGGAATACTTCTTCGCAGAATAACTATGATCTGCAATCAGGCATCCTGTTTCGTGAATGAGCCACTCATAACATTTTTCGACAGAATCCCATGTATACTTAATTGACTCGTAGGTCTCTGACATACCAACAATTATTTGAGCCAGACAGGGAGAAATTACTTTTAATCCTTTTTTTATAATACATTTTTTATCTGAGATATCACAAAGAAATACTCTTTGTCATAGAAGGCAGTTTCAATATTCTTCCTTTTCCGGTTATTCGCTTCTAGTATTTTCTAACATATATAGTTTTTCAAAGATTGTTTTTACATCGACAGGCATGTAAACACCTATGTATGACTCCGAAATGAAACCGTCTCATTGTACAACAAATATCGTAACAACCAGTTTCATTAAAAAGCTCACGTTGTATAAGTATATATTATTCTCTAATACCAATTTTTGAAGTAAAATCAAAATTATTTATCACAATAAGAAATTATTTTTGGTCAATATAAAATATATGTTCTTTCTAATACATTTCTCCTGCAATTAATAACCATAATAAAAAAGTCGTGATTATTACTGGTTGGAAATGAATTTGACTAAGGTGCCCCATTAACTATTAATTTGCAATCACAGACAGCTTCTGAAGTATTTTGTGGATAATTTGTTATTTTCGTCTTCGCTAACTCGAGGAAAGTACTGATTTTAATTCCTTCAAAGTATCAGTCGTCTCCTTTTTACATCGTTAAATAATTTCATGAACAATTTCCATAGAAAATCGATTCTACAGATCAATATTTAGGGCGTATCGTTCCATTGTTTGTTTTTTTAGTCCTGAATATTTTTAGAATATCCATTGCCGAGAAGCCGGTACCTAAGGACGGAAGCACGAGGCACGCGTAGTCCGGGGAGGGGCGTCGTCGCCCGCCGTGCGTGGGCGCCCGCGTGCGCATGTGCACGCGAGGCCCGGCCGCGCGCCAACGGCCGCCTGCCTGTTCGCAGACATCTTCTTCAACATCACGCTGCGCCGCAAGACGCTCTTCTACACGGTCAACCTGATCGTGCCGTGCGTGGGCATCTCCTACCTGTCGGTGCTCGTCTTCTACCTGCCCGCGGACTCCGGGGAGAAGATCGCGCTGTGCATCTCGATCCTGCTGTCGCAGACCATGTTCTTCCTGCTCATCTCCGAGATCATCCCGTCGACGTCGCTGGCGCTGCCGCTGCTCGGCAAGTACCTGCTCTTCACCATGCTGCTGGTGGGGCTGTCGGTCGTGATCACCATCATGGTGCTCAACGTGCACTACCGGAAGCCGAGCACGCATCGCATGGCGCCGTGGGTGCGGCGCGCTTTCATCACGTGCCTGCCCAAGCTGCTGCTGATGCGCGTGCCGGACCAGCTGCTGCGGGACCTAGCGTCCCGGCAGCGCGCCGCGGCGGGGCTGCGCGGGCGCGGGGCGGCGGCGGCGGCCGCGGCGGGGCGCCCGCTGCCCGCCCAATCGTCCGCCGCCTCCTCCCCTGACTCCCTGCGCCGGCCCCCGCCGCCCCCGGGCTGCAACGGCCTGCACACCTCCGCTTCCACCGGCGCACCAACAGGTAGGGCCGCCCGCCCGCCCGTCCTAGCACTCACTCTCTCCTCCCACCCCACCCCCCATCGAGGCCGTTGCCGCCTTCGCCGCAGCCGCCGCCGCCGCCACCGCCGCAGTCGCCGCGCCGGCCCAGCGCCGGCCGCGTGCGCGCGCCCCGCCCGCGCCCCGGGCACGCCGCGCCGCGCGCTCCGGGCGTCCGACGGCGCCGCCGCCGGCTGCCTGCGCGCGCGTCATAGCGCCACCCGCCACTCCCCTCCCCTCCCACAGCAACACCTGCCATGCTTCTCCCCACCCTCGACGCCTTAGCTCACTACTACCTCCTCCAACGCCCAACTGCCCACGTCAACATTCCTCCCAACTAGACAGTCCAACATTCCTCCTAACTAGACAGTCCAACATTCCTCCTAACTAGACAGTCCAACATTCCTCCTAACTAGACAGTCCAACATTCCTCCTAACTAGACAGTCCAACATTCCTCCTAGCTAGGGCACTCCAACATTCCTCCTAGCTAGGGACTCAACATTCCTCCTAGCTAGGGACTCCAACATTTCCTCCTAGCTAGGCACTCCAACATTCCTTCTCCGCTAGGCACTCCAACATTCCTCCTAGCTAGTCTCTCCAAATTCCTCAAAGCTAGACACTAACACGTCCTCCTAGCTAGACACTCCAACATTCCTCCTAGCTATTCTCTGCATCATTCCTCAAAGCAAGACACTAACATTCCTCCTAGCTAGATACTCCAACATTGCTCCGCAATGACAATTCGCCACCACGATCACTCACCACCTCGACATTTAATGCTAGCCCCATCATATGAACTCCGACATACTCCGGCGATATAACCGTTCTGTAACGGACAAGCCTTGACACGTGAGGGAATTCTCAACTGCTTTTTTACTCCTCTGCATACTAAAATTCCCTCAGTTTTAGCTTATAACACTTTACAAATAATATTCACTCTGCGGACATAACTATAATTTCCTGTATATATTAAAATAACACTTCAATAATCACCTAGTCCACAATACGTTACCTAACCTAAAACTTATATTTCAAGAGGTACGTGTTCCATCCCTTTTTAACGCTTCTAATTTGCAAAAGACATTTCGTTTTGATTCCAACCCATTTGACTACCATTTCGCTTCCACACTTACGTCCCTCATGGCTATTACATCAGTTTGTACTATCGTTTCTCCTTTAAAGGCGATCTAAATGTCTAGTTCTCAAAACTAGCTCACGACTCCAATCACCATAGTTTTTCTTTTATCTCCTTCCCCATTGTTGTTCGCCTCTTGCATACCATCAAGAGCATCGTCATCTTCTTCCAATCCACTCACATCATTTCTCCCTTACACCCTCAGCGACGACCGTATCAGGGAAAAATTGTGTCTCTCCCTTCGCCAAACGAGGGCGAATTTCTGTCTTTTCTTCCCTTTTTTCATCCCTGGAACGACGCAATCAATTATTTTTCGTTTATCACAAAAGAGGTTTCCGCGGGCGTCGGGAGTATTTCACGAAGTCGATAGTAGCGGAACGATTTCCCATCGCCATGCAGCAAGAGCGCGTTTTCCATCAGAAATAGATAAAGTTCGGCCTTCCTCTCTGGCGGTCGAGCACCAGCCTCCGCGTAAATAATAAGGAAGACGAGCTGCGGCACCAGCCGCTGTCAGGAGTCGACAAAACCGTGTCCGAATGGAACGGGTCCTTGCAAAAACAAAACGATCTACGTGTTTACGCGAAATCATTTTAAGTCACTATAACCGGGAAGTTGGTCATTGCTTGATTGCAACCAAACTTAATGAGTGGGTATTTATACAGTCAAACTTAAATAAATATATACCATAAGCTTCTAGCAAAATTAATCGTCGAATATTTGAGATGGAAAACCAGCGCACTTTGAAACTGATGGTATTTACGTAATATGCAAGTCACAAAGGGCTGCTCAATGTTTTTCTCACTTGCATATCTTAATTGATAACACTTCAAATCTCTTCATACAATAGAAAACTCACCTCATGTTTTCTGGCAAGATAGTGGTCCACATATAACTTACGGGGTTTAATTCAAGTATTCAAACTATTGATACTTACATTTTTCATCATGGAAATACATTGAGAACAGCTGAGATAAATTCTTTCAATTTGAAATGCGAAATTGCAACACACACCTCGCAATCAATCATTCATTTTATTATACTATTCTTTGAAAAATGTAGGTTGGCCAGGCTTGGACAATTCTTCACAACATGCTATATGGATGTGATATTTATGCCCCAAAACCCTCGTCCGCAGTGACAGGAAAGCATTCATTGATTCAGGTAGCGGCCCTTCTGGGCACCCCTTCCCAGCGCGATCAGCGGCTACATTTGTCCGCTGGCGTTCGAAAACGACACGCCCTCGCAAATCGACCGTTGTCTGCGTTGTCATCTCATTTCCGCTCATTGCCAACGTGTCGCCCGCGTTGACGCCGAACGAAGCGCTCGTAAGGCAATCGCTCGGCAAACGCCACGGGGCGCGCGCTTTCGCTCACGCGGCCGGGCCGGCTTGGAGGCTCGGGGCGTCGTCTGATGTCACCGCAGGGCCTCCGGCCAAGAGGCCCTAGGGTTCGAGTTCCGACGGAGGCAGGATTTTCGACACTAGCTAGATGGGTTTGGTCGAATTCAGCCGCTCTCTGCAAAAGAACTCCAGCGGCCGGCTGCTCTGATCGGTAGTTTACTGTGGTTTCTTTGATAAACACTAGGCGAATGCCGGAGCAGTATCCTAACGAACAGTATCCATGGATCGCGCGCGATCTTATCTTTCTTCTTTGTCCTAATCTCATCCCTTACTTATACACACTTACTCTTACATGTTCTACACCATGGCACATGATCGGTAGACCAGTCGGGAGATTAGAGCTTGTTCCGCTGAGGCGGTGAGCGATACCTGGTTGGGAAAAAACTGCAAGTCAACGGGTAGGTCGGCGTGGTTCTCGCCATTCAGCGGGGACGATCACCGCCACACCCTTCGGTAAAAGCATGCGCTACACTTTTGAGACTAATGCCCTTAGCAATTGACGCGCCCGGAATCACTAATCAATCAAAGCCGCGATAAAAGCAAGTAATACACTTAAGGGAATAATGAACACAGCCGTTGACGCACACGGAATCACCAATCAATCAATCAGTCGGCAAACGGCACGCGGCGCGCGCTTTCGCCCATGCGGCCGCCGGCAGCCGGTCGCTCGGCGCGCACCGCGCTGGGCACACAACGTTAGACGCCAGTGACGCGTGAAATAGACGTGTGTGTTCCTGGAAAGCGCAAGCAATGACGGGCGGAGGCGCGCACGATGCCGTCGCTGATGGATAAGCTAACCGATCGTCAAACTCGCTACATGTGTACCAAACAAGGCAAGAGGCGGTACTATAGATCACGTTCTGGCCGCGCGAATATCAGATAATATGGCTTCATGCATACAAACCGCCTACAGGGTGCGTACGTCCTGCTATAGGCTTGCTGTGCCTTTCACGCCAATAAGTCTCGGCCACGCGCCGCCACGCTTCGCCCACGTACTCCCGCCGTGACGTGATTGACGTGTTACACGGGTTGGCACGAGTGCTGAAAGAGACGTGAATTGAATTAGCAATATATAGGATACAGATAGGAAACCGGTGCATTTGGAGTTAAATTAACAAACGTTAAATACATACTAATCTATGGCAATAAATCAATAACCGCAACCTTGTTGAATAATTAATTATTCATCAGTAATACTACATTAGAAACGTGTGCAATAGATATTGACTCTACTGTTTTGAGTTCAGTGTATAAATGAAGTTCTGATTGCTGTCAGCATTCTCTTCTTTAAAGGCGTACATGACACAATGATAAGCTTTATTTATATCGTGAAAACCTCCACAAAAAACAATTAGGCATTTATTACAGGCATCCTAATATTTATTTCAGTGACAGCCAATAACGTTGATTCTTAAACTACATTAAAAGCTACCTAGAGTTAAATAATAAATGATTCTCAAATTCACACAGAATACTGAATTTCTAACGAGGGAGACTTGGGACTAACCTAGTATTAGCAGTACCTTGTTGAACTTCATCAGCATAGGATACATTTTTCTCATGTCTTATATCATAATATTCATTCGCTAGTGAGTATGCTGCAAAATTATTCTTCACATTTTCTTCACACAGAACATCAATGGATATTCTCAGTTTTATCGTCATGCTCATCCCTGGCAACTTGCCTTCATTTTTTAACATGCCAAGGTCAATAATAGCCGCCCCGCTTTCTACTTTCCTTGATCTGCAATACCTCTAACAAATTAATGGAGTCTTCTTGCATTTGGAGTGTAGACTGACACACGCGTAAAGCTCATGACGTGACATAAACGAGATGACCTGATCTCCATGATACAATATTGCTCCGGAAATACTATCTTCCATCTTCCGTGGCCCGAATTTCCAATACTTTAGCATTATTTCCATCCCAGCAAATATCGTAAATGCAAACTTCATCGGAGTTTGAGAGCAGGATAAACGGGAGGTAAAGAAAAATGGTATATGTAGGAAAAGGCGTAAGTATTGCATTATTTTTCCATTAAAATTTACCTAATTTTTATTGTAAGGCAATTTTCCAAGACCTCGTTCCTATTTAGGAAAGCCCCCGATTCCAAAGACAACATTTAACAATCCAGTTTGTCCTAATGTGTCCAACTGAAATGTTCCCATATAAGAGGCATAATATCATTTGCTTTAAAACATAATTCTTTCGCCCTATTTTCTTATTAACAATGTTCAGAGAAATGCATTTTGTCATTTTTTCAACGTCCTATACATCAATAAATATTGAACACACATTACACATTATCCATTAAAAAATAAAATACGCATAGACGTCGCGTGAACACAAATCATATTCAATTCTAGGGTGATAG
The DNA here is from genome assembly GCA_031308135.1 of Acheta domesticus. Lineage (NCBI taxonomy): Eukaryota > Metazoa > Arthropoda > Insecta > Orthoptera > Gryllidae > Acheta > Acheta domesticus. The sequence goes on along the minus strand of JAHLJT010009436.1, from coordinate 184,488,264 downwards.
GTTAAAGGCGAGTAATTCATAAAACACAATTTTTTGATGAATGAAATGTGTTCATTGTCATCAGTTCACTGAAGAGTGATTTAAAATTACTCTAGTAACCTACTAACGTGATTGTGGGGTTCCTGGAGCTATATTGCTGAAATTCTGAGGTAGATCAAATCCCCTCGCGGAATACGATGAAATTGATTTTAGGTCTACATTTTGATTTTCGAAAAACACATTCATGGCTGACTTGGTTTCAGCAGGGCATCGCATTAAAAAAAATACATCAGAAAGCGTAGCTATACTTTGAAGGAATAGTTCAGGGATTGTTAAATGTAACTCGTGCAAAAGCCTATTCTTTAAAGGGTCAATTACTTTTAAAGATCCGATAGCTAACAACGTAATAAAAAATTAAGATGTGTAACCCGCCGTATTTTTTACTATTAAAATTTTCACAGAAACTAATTATTTAATTTAAAAGTACAATTCAAGAAAAGAAATCTTTTGAATCAGAACAACAAAACCTAATAACTTAAGGAGCATTTCCATTACTTTTCTCTTACTGAGGATGCTGCCTCCTTTGCCACATGTAATTTCGAACAAAAACAGTTTCAAAAGAAAACAAGCAAACAATGTGTTTTCTCTCGGTGAATTGTCAGTCAAAATAATTACACACGGGGCAAACTCTATTATGTTTTATGTAACTTGCATAGACAGAATACCAGAGTCTCGTCACCAACATCGACATGTGTAGCAAAGCATTAACTGCGTTCGGAAAGTGGTATATAAAACCAATTCCGTTCGCGGGAAGTACGCCACTTCGTCGTTTGCACTGTGATCGGAGCAGGGGGCCCCGACTAACGTTTAGTTTGTCGACGTGGTTTACACTATCCACAAAAAACGCTACTATTACTATGATTAAATCATATTAGCCATTATTCACAATGGCTACACAGTGAGCTGAATTTTAAAGGGTATTATTATATCAACAAAATCGCACTAGACATTATGAATAATGATTGAGCAGTGATTAATTCATAACTCGGAGAAGCCAATAACATATACTACCAATTATACAATCATTGAATAATTATAACTGTAACATATAGTGCATGTGCAAACTCATATACGATCATAATTCCCCTACTTCATTCGTTAAGTAAGTATGCGATAGCACGCATTGAGCAGTACACATGCTCTATCTACCGTTTTTGGAATGGAAATCCCTCAGTAACAATGTACTCTCGTCCCTCCTCCAGGTACTAGTTGAATTAAATGAGAGTGCCTGGGGATCGGGGCTGATCATCACACCGACATTTAAACTTTTTTCATCCAGACTGTGGCTAAATTTGACCTAGCTGATTAACTAGTTCAAATTTGGCAAAAGTCTGGAGGAGAACACTTGCGGCCGGCAATTCTGATCGGTAGTTTTCAGTGGTTTCTCCCATCAGTACCCTCCTGGCAATCGGGTGCAGGACCGCGTACGATCTTTCTTGATCTCGCTATTACCCGTACCATAGCCCGCTAGTATGCCTAATAGCCGCGGCACTTCGCCGATCCTTATGGGAACTAGCGAACGGACGAAGTTTCACATTGTGGCCGCAGGAGCGCTGGTCGCCGACCATTCGCGAGTTCTTCGGGCCGCTTTAATATTTATGAAAATGCCCGCATTTCGAGAAATTTTTGTCACTTACAGTGATATGAGGTAAACTCATGTTGATGGTAGTACTAAACAATACTAAAGTTACACATCTCTGTGCAGTTTGCTTAAAAAATCGTGAAAAAATTGTGATTCAAATTAACCCTCAAATAGCATGCGTGAAATCTACTTGGTTAGAGGCGCAGCAGCAATTCTTTTTGACGTATAAAACAAATATGTATTTTAATTATTTATAATAATAATAATACTTTATTGCACAAAAAGGTACAACGGCGAGTATCAGTAATTGAATTACCGCTTTTCAGACTCACCACAAGAAAAATACAGATCATAAACATAACATCAAAAGAGAATAAGCATAAGTAGAAAAAAAGCATAAATGTAAGTATATGAGGTTAGAAATTGAAAAAAGTTACATAAGTACAATGTAACTGTAAGTGTATAGCAGATAATATGAACCAATATAACATAACAGGAAACGCTAAACATATATATCAAGAAGGTTAAATTTAATATAATACATCAAGAAACACTGAAGAAAGATTAAAAGTTAAGTTTAATAAATTTACAAAGTTTTTCACAAAATGATTTGTAGGTAAGGGGTTTACGCATATGAGGGATTAAATTGTAGAAGTGTGGACCAAGAACTGATAGGTTAGAACTGAACCATCCAATTGCAGGTTCTGAGAAATTAAGGAAGCGCAGTTTAGATAACAGACGGTCATGACTTAATGTACCAAATGCCTTGGAGAAGTCCATTAGACATTTACCTGTATTTTCAAATGCTTATAGGAAATTATAATGCCCATAAGGTCTTTAAACTTTTTAAAGACAATGGATGAAAACGAAAAACAGGCAAAGTATTAATTTATCAGTTTTTTCTACCATCTATTTTTATATTTTCAAACTGTGTTGATTCTTAAATCTATATTACATGGTCAAAAAAGTACAAATTCAAAATAGAAAAAGTGTTTGTTGTAGAAGAAGAAAATCGTTAAATAACTGGAAGAGACTAGTGATAAAACGGATGACGGACGCTGCTATAAATAAAGACAGACGCTGCTATAAATAACACCCAGAACAATTCTCTCATCAAAAAGCACTCCAGATCACTATTGCCCTGGAAACAAATTTCTCACCTCGAGATACAAGGAGAAAGTTACTTACAACTTGCGAAATTCATATTGACACTCTCGTGGACGTTCAAGAAAAAAACATCAGAGATTTTCAAAAAGAGCAACTGAAGTACAATGTGGAAACTATTTCTAATCCTTTGCGTAGGCCACTTCCAAATTCCATAACAATGATAGAGCAATATATCAGTCAATAGAAATAAAAATCAACAATCAGACATTTCGAGATCTCCAATGATGTTTGTAAGAAAATGTATCGCTTTTTGATTGCAAGGTGTTACAATACGAGAAACATCCAAAGCTATATCAGACGATCATTCCCAGTACTTGAGCCGGTGTGTTCTCATTGAAATTAAACAGAAATTGTTTGTGGTATTTGTGTTTTTTTTATTTGTATCAAATTTTGAGAATAAACTGTTAAACTGAAATTGTTAGGTAGCCAAGGTAAGAATTATATATTTTAATATTGTTCAGAAACATTTACAATGTATGTTAATATTTATTTATTACCTGAATATAATAACGTGGTTCTTGACGTGTAAAAAAATCAGTCTCGTCTTTAAATAACCCTGAAGGTTATAGATGGTAGAGCAATTTATTGTGAATGCTGTACTACAACTTCCGAGGTTTGTTGTGAAAAGAAACTTTCAAAAATATATTAAGCCAGTTTGCAAAGAAGCAATTTCCTTGCGTGTGACGAGAGCGCAGTACATTTGATAACTATCATTGACATAATTTGTGAACATTTTGTATTAGTGATTGTGAAGAACGTTGCTGCAGTTATTAATGAAGTAATGGAGAGGTCTAAATACATGAATTCAAAGCCTCTAAGTTGAAAAGTTCTGTGTTTGAAATGCGGATCTCCGTATATTTGCATGCAGCAGCCGATCGACGAATGGTCGGCGTGCAGCGCGCCAGCGGTCAGTAGCGGAACTTTTAGCTATAACAAGAAGAGGGTCGGAGCGCCGAGGCTTTTAAGCATACTAGCGGGCTATGCCCGTACTCATACATTTACACTTACATGCATTACAGTACTGCACATGCCGGGACACCGGTCGGGAGCTTGGAACTTGTCCCGGCTGGGGCGATGCCGTACTTCGCACAAATACTCGGAGAAGGGACATGAAACCGTCGAGTAAGTCAGTGCTGGATCTCATGTACCAGCTGGGAAAAAAAGCTGCCATATCCCAGCAGCAACATGTACTTCACTCGGAGGACTAATTTCCAAAAGAGTTCGTGCTCGGAGGCACGGACAGTCCGCGCTCGGACGTTACGAAAATTGTTCGCGCTCGGAAGCACTAAACTCTCCCTCATTTTACTCACGCTACGAACGGCATGCGAAGGGAAGGAGCGGGGATCGGGAGAGGGGAGCGGGTGCGGGGCGCGCTCTCCGATAGCCCTGCCCGCAGGTTCGGCGGGCTGGCGGGCTTCGGCGGGCTGCCCAGCGTGGCGGCGCTGGACGGGTCGTTGAGCGACGTCGGCGCGCGTCGCAAGTACCCGTTCGAGCTGGAGAAGGCTATCCACAACGTCATGTTCATCCAGCACCACATGCAGCGCCAGGACGAGTTCGACGCGGTAAGCCCCTCCCATCGCACAGTCAGAAACGACATTCAGTCCAATGTACATTCATTTCCTTTCAGATACGACCATGATGCTTTGACTACCGCATTCCTAATGTACATAGTGTATATTAAATTTAATGTACGTTCATGATAATTAATTTAATGTACATTTCATGAAAGTAATGCAGAAATCTTCTGACAGTGCAGCTATTGCCTCCGATCCTGTTCGGATGCCTTCCTGATAATTTGGATACTTTGACTCGTACAATAAGTTCACAACAAAGTGATAAATGAAGTATAATACGAAGAATATGTATTCAACACTCTCTACATGGCGTATATTTTTAGTTAATGTAATTATTCATCTAAAACCTATCTGAAGTAACCCATGTGCAGTTTTTGTATATTGGTACACGAATGTAAAACGTATTACATATTTAAAAATCAACAACACTAAAAAGTACTTAAAAATTTTTAATACAAAGTACTTTATTTAAAAGGACAATATAATGCATTATTATTGTATTTAGAAGTGAATGGTCTAGAATATCACATTGTAGGAAAGAAGGCAGATCATTCAAGAGGTGAAACTGTGGAAGATATCGATTTACCACGAATATTGAATTTATGTTTCACTTGAAAAAAATGTGTTGTAGTGCTTTAATGTCCATAGTTGAACTAAATTATGAAAACGACAGAAAACAAAAATTAAATTATTTGTTAATACTCAAAACATACAAATCTGAATTGCCATTCCATCATGTAAAATTTTTACTCTATTTTTAAGCCTCTAAACCAATCAATAATACTATAATTAATGACATTTATTTGTACCCACCAATATTTCATTAATATTCCCGACTGTCTGTTATCAGATTTCATTATAAAAAGTTCAGCGTATTGTTCTCACGAGAATATTCATCAAATTAAATATAATTAAACCCAAATAACTCGACAACACAAACAAAAGCTTAGAAACAATGAATTATCTTTCGCGATTCAGCATCACAGTGGCTAAGGTTCACGAAACGGCACGAGTGGCTGAACCAGCGGCTTTAGACCGCCTTCACGGAGCGTGGGATTAGTGGAAGAAGCATTATTTAGCGAGATTTGCGCTCATCAGGAAAACAACTTAGCTTCATCAACGACCCGCATTCTCCCTCTGCCCTCGAAGAAGGCAATTTCGCCTCGGAGATAAAGCGGTAGACGTGCTCCGCGTATACATCTTCCTCATCAGCATAGTCGTAAACCGAAAGCCAATCAAGAAGAAAGTTTCCGCGGTAATTTGCTGGATTTGTTTTATAATTGTAGCTCCTGCGCAACTGGGATTTCGGTTGGCGCTCGCCATGTTCGAGGACTCCGCATCTTTTCCCGGAGTTATAATGAAGATCGTTAAGGCAGTTTGGTAGTTTCTTCTCTCAACAAGTACTCGATTGCTGCAATAAATGCAGTTATCCTTGGATAGTAATACTGTACCCATTCACATCATATTTTTATTCCCCTGTTTACGCAGTTGCTATGGCAACGACGCGCAGTCTCCACATTCTGCCTCGTCATTTCGGTGAAGCGGTGAATCAACATTTCAGTGGCTTCACACCGGGAGGGAGCAGTGCCGCGATACTCGCGTCGGCTGACTACACCTCTGGGGTCTTCCTGTTTCTCTAAAATGTTGCACTGAACAAGCCAGGGCGTCACTTCCTGATGGTTTATGAAGATTTCTAATTCAATATAATTGCATACAAAGCTCCAATCTGTACTTGTATGCCATACGGTCGTAAAATATGTCAATACTGTTTTATGACCTCGTGATTTTCTGCAAAAATATTTTTTTCATTGTGGAATGAAGATAATTTTTCATAAAGTTAATAAAAACTGCTGCCAAATTTTTATTTACTGCCGGAATACACAGAAATAAATGGATGAATGGCGATGTGCAATTGTTATGATTGTTCTTGATGTCAAACGTTGCGCGAGACGCCGGACCGAGCACCTACAACTCCACGGACGGACAGTTCAGGACAGAATAAATTGAAAGGGTCCGTGACCGCCATTATAATGGACGATCCTGCGCGCGGGTTTCAAATCTGACTTTGCAATTGCGCTCATTTTCATTGTATTTCTTTTTGGGTGGGGTGAAACATCAATAAAAATATAAAATGAAAAACCAACACATTAGTTCCATATGGATAATATTTACATACATGTTTCTTATGCCAGCTGCCATGTTTATTTAACAATACGTTTATTCAAGTTTTCATTCGGAAGGTCTTCAACATTTGTAGTTAATTACCACACAGATGTTCCTCACATAATATTTCGTTTTGAAGAGTCAAACTGAACGAACTTGTACACTGAATTTGAACTGCACAATGACAATGAATGCCACAGAGACAATGAACTTGTTCGTGCACTAAATATACGCCGGACAACTCTTAACCATATCACGTATACTTTCATCTAGTAAAATAATACAAGAACTGAAAAGAACGTCTTTGCGTCGGACATCCACTGGTGTTGCATATTGACAGTAATATTAAAATCGTGAAAAGGATCTACCCAACGTATTGCTGTATTATTTAGAAAGAAAATGTCTAATTTTTTGTCCTCAATGAAATTTCGCTTTCTTGGAAGGTCTCTTGGTTTCGAAATTGCAAACAATTTATTTTCATTGTATATCTAGAAAGAGTAAGGTTAATAATTTTGCATATCGTTTCCGATTTGACATGCTATTCCTTGATATACATGGATATGGGTCTGAAAAGTTGCATATACCTCTTTCTTTTTTAAGGACACTTGGAAGATACTCATAATGGTCACCAGAGCTCATTACAGTTAAAGCCACGAGTCAAAATCGCAAAATTAAAGACAAGCAATGATACAGAATGAACATACTTTGAGTTTTTTCACTCCCCAATATATTCAGAAATTTACCACTAGGCAAAGGAATCGCTAAAAAATCTGAAGAGCACTTCCTGCACAAACTTTCGCGCACAATCGCGCATCGCCATTCATCCTTCTATGACTGCGTCGCCTGCAATAATGAAGTTGCGACAAGCCCAGCAGAAAAGTATGCGCGAATATTTCAAACATCGTGGTCTTTTGAATAATATATGCTATTAACTCACTATTAACTACTTACAATTGTTTTACAATGTTTCGCGTCACAGGCGCCACACTCGTCCCTCACGGAGCAGAACACTGCACTTGAATTGTGTTATTAACTACTTCAAAATCTTTTAAAAAATCCATGATACATGATGTCACGGGTTTCAATATTAGTACTGCGCTTATAATATAAAGAGTAAGTAATACGAAGAGTATGTCATACGCACCAAATAGACTTTTAATTTAACTGTAAAAATTATAAACCTAAATGGTAGTTATATATCAAACACCAGAGTTTCATATCAGCGCTCAAGTATACCACCTCTACCACTTGACCTGTGACTGCAACCCACATCCATCTGCCCGCAGGAGGACCAAGACTGGGGCTTCGTCGCCATGGTGCTGGACCGGCTGTTCCTCTGGATCTTCACCATCGCGTCCATCGTGGGCACGTTCGCCATCCTGTGCGAAGCGCCCTCGCTCTACGACGACACCAAGTCGATCGATATGGAGCTGTCCCTGGTGGCCAAGCACCAGTTCCGCCCCGACCTGGACTTGTAGCGCCGCAACCAGGGGGCGCCCGCGGCGCAGCCCCCGCAGTAGTAGCCGCCGCCTCCGTCGCCGCCGCCGCCGCGCCACCGTCGCCCGGCGTGCGCGCGGCGGCCGGGCTCAGGGGCAGACCGGGCTCGGAGGCAGGCAGACGGGATCACGGGGGCGGGGGGCGCGGGCGGAAGTGGGTTCGCCAAAGGAGAGACTCTTTCCAGCACGTCTTGTCCTTCCGGTTGTTCAGCGTGCCGAGAAGTAACAATATATTTTTTTTCCTGGGGGAAAAAAAATTCCAAAGACTCTTTACACTTTGTCTTGATTCGTTCTATTTGCACGACGTGTCTCGAAGTGAAGATCTTCCGTGAGGGGAAAAAACAAAAACAAAAAGCATTCGAAGACTTTCCATCTCGTCTTGAACTTCACCCTTCCCTCTCTCGCACGCTGCGCGAGCTGCAAGAGATCTTCTTCCAGGAGAATGCTTGTTAGTTTTCCTTCCGGCGGGGCTGACGGCAGTCAGGGGTGGGCGCGAGCGCGTGGGGGCGGGGGGAAGCGCAGGCTGGGAAGCGCGGCCCAGGCAGCGGGGTCCGAGGGCTCCTGCGCGCCGGCGGCCCGTCGCGGTGGAGCTGGTGCTAGGTCCGCCTTCAGAACTCTCGTGGGCAGGGCTTGAAAACGAGCGACGCGGGGCACCGGTGCTCCAGGGGCTGTCGGGGGTCACGACTTCCTTTTTTTTCTCACTTTTCATCTCTCTTTCTCTCTGTTTTTTCTTATTGCTTTTTCATTTCTATCCCGCTCCTTTTGTTGTTGTTTTTCTTTTCTTCCGCGGTTTCCAAGCCCTGTTCATGGTGGTGACGGCAGCAAGTAGTGCCTCGCTCCGACAACTCCTCCTGCTCCAGGCAGCGGCGCGCAACCGAGCGCGCGATCGGCGTCAGCGGACTGTTTTGCTGTTGCAGCCGGCTAGGACTCGCCCCGCCCCCGTTCCGCAGCCGGCCGCCCCCGCAATCACCACCACCACCACCACCTCTGCCGCCGCCGTCGCCGTCGCCCCCCGCGGCGCGGCGAGCGAGCGTGCGAGCAAGCGAGCGAGCGAGAGCGTGCGTGCGAGCGTGCGATCGAGCGTGTGAACCAAGCGCCCCTGCGCCCGCTCGCGAAAGCGCGGCCGGGCCGGGTCCGAGCCGGGCCGAGCCGAGCCGAGCCGTCCTCCGCCCGCGCCGTCTGTGAGTGTCGGAGCCGCCGACGTAAGGCGCGCGCCCCGGCCGTGTCGACTGCGATTGTTCGACTGCGACCTCAACAACGCAACGGTAACCACCCGACCGCCAATTCACAGGACGAGAACGATACGACACTTCCCATGACAACATGTAAGTCACAACCGCTGTTCTACACGTCTGTAATACTGTCCGCATGATAAACCTTTCCTTCTGTCTCTATTGGTCTCTAATGAAATCCGATTGAACTGTCTTCCTTCTTAGAACTTTATTCTCTATAGGCAGTTCATCACAGGTTTCTTCCCAACACTCAAAACCGACACACAACACACCACTTCTTCCTAATACGGACCACGAAGACTACTGCTTCCTTTCTCTACTCGCCTCGACATGCACTGCCTGGACTCACGTCTTACTTTCGAGCGATCATCACTCGAGCACTCTCATTTCTAGAACTTGATTTTTTTTCCTTTTCAATCTGTATGTAAGTTAAAAATCAATCCATCCCTCCACGACGATTCGTATTAGAGATCACTCTTTTTCTGATCCCATCGCGCGAAACTGCCCCCTTCCCTGGCGGGCGGTGACGACGCGAGCCACGAGTCTCTTTCTCGAGTCCCGACGAAAACGCACCGGCTTCTTGGTTGGCGTCGGCGCGGCTTGCCCTTGTGCTCGGACAACGCTTCGGGGCCGCCCAGGCCCACGGGGCCTAGGCCACCGCGCGGCCCGGCAGCGCATCGCCGGGCGACGCCGCGGACTCGAGGACTCCGGATGTGAGAAGAACCAAAGACTTGTCTGAGTGTTTAGAGCTTGTGGACTGTTTTTTTCTTGTGTTTGTGTGCGTGTGGGTCTCTGTCGACGGACTGCGAAATCTCGGCCGGGGGCGGACTTGCGATCCAAAACGCCCGCGCCGAGCTCCACTGCCGTCTAGGAGAGCGCGCTTTCGATTCTCGATTCGTGTAAAAGGAAGGGGATGTGGAAGCAGATTGAAGGACTCGACAGCATGACACCGCCTGTTTAGTGAGTGTGATTAGATTAGCATATCTAAATGATATTCTCGGCTAGAGCGATTGTTTCAAATCAGTAGCCTCAACCATGAGCCAAATTTGAAGAGCGCATAACCTTATTTTATTTACTGTGGTCTTTAACAGTATGTCTTTTCAACATCGAAACTGTTTGATGGAATAATTAAGCACTTAACAAAAAATCCCGAATATACTCGGGGTTTTCATTTTTTCAGAAATTTAAAAGTCTGAGTATACTCGTGTTCTTTGTAAACGTGTGGTAGAAAATTAGAAATTTTTGGACCGCCTTTCGTTTAATAATTGGTAAGTTAAGAGGTTAAAATTTGAAATAAGGTGAATGCAGTAACCAAATTATTAAAAGTTATCTTTGGATTAGAATCTGGAGTGGAGAAGACTGCCCATCGTGTTGCCTCTTCAGGATTTCGATCGTCGTTATACTACAAGCTCTCATAGCATTCACATTTATACAGATGTAATTTCATGAGGCTAAAACAAATAAAGAAAAGAGTATTTACGCGTTCGGTAATCGAAAGGAAACGAAACACTATTCTGAATCCTTGCGAGTTCCGTCATCTGCTGCACATCCTCGACCAAGGCCAGCGCGGGAACTCGGCGCCTACGCACCCGTCCCCCGCGGCACCTTCCCTTCTGCGGAGTCGAGCTGTGTTGCCACCGGCGCGTCTTGTCGATTCTTCGGTGTTTCTCGAGGGATCGAACTCAACGCGCGTTGAAGTTTTATTAGAAAAATAAATAAATTTCATTTTCTAGGCGAGCACTACACCTACAGAAAAACTAACTTGGGTGACAGTTCATTTTTTTTAGAAACGAATTGTCACGGAACTGTGAGAAACACTTTCGGTTGGTTCTTTGAAATTTTCAAAAATAAGAAGCAAAAAGTTTAATAAAGTACAATATATACTCTAGAAGTACTATTTTAATCCGTGTGATGAAAATATTTGAAATTACACATATGTAAAAGTTATTCGTGTGTGTAATGAGATTATTCACACGACTTTCGAACCCCTCGGGACAGAAATCGACAACACAGCTGGAGCGAGTCGATAGTTCCGGTGAGTGCGATTCTTTGGGATTCCAGAACTGGTAGACTAGAGGTACACAACAGAGCGGCCTAGTATTCACGAAGTTCCTCTGAAAGAAGTACTAGTACTGGTTGGATCTGTGAACTATCGGTTAGCTATTTTGTCAATTGTATTTGAAGTTTGTTAATGTACTTTCCTGTCAGGCAACACGCTTGATCTCCTAAAGTCATGTCCACCTCACACAAGAAATAAGCATGAATGTATTGTAAATTTCGGAATGTAATTCATTGGTGTTTTCGGTTTTATTCATGAAAGTATTTAATAAGGGATAAAACAACATTCAATATTTATAAGCATGAAATTGGCGTTCATTTAAAAAATTTTAAGAACTTTTATATACATGTGCGCGTATTTACACTAAATATTTCGGCACAATCATCACCAAAAACGACTGAAATACTCCAGGTGGACACGGCGTTCTTCTCACCATTTTTCCCGCCATTTTGAAGCGATTTTTAACTGGATTCGGTGTTGCCCCGCGAGTGCCCGCGGCGGGACGACCTTCCTTCCCGCACCAAGATCGAAGCCGCCTTCCCGCGCCGGCGCACGCGCCGTTGGGGCTCGCGCATGCGCAAAACGCGGCGGCGGTCGCGCATGCGCACTGCGACCGCGCAGCGAAGCCGCGCTTTGCGAACCAGGCGGAGCGCCCGCGCCGGCGGAGCCCGGCCCTGCGCAGACGCCGGACGCACGCTCACGCCGCATTTCCAACTCCACGGCTGGGAAAGGGAACCCGATGCCAACACGGGAAGTGAGGATTTCCAACTCCACGGCTGGGAAAGGGAACCCGATGCCAACACGGAGAAGTGAGGATTTCCAACTCCACGGCTCAGAAAAGGGAACACTGATCGTCATCGACGGAAAGCTAATCTTGGTTCTACTGTCATTCTCGAGGAAAGATGTTTTCATTGCATTCTAAAATTGAAAGTTTCTATGTTCCAAGTGATCTATGTATACAATTTTAGAAAGTTTTAATTGAAAATACCAAACATCATCTCACTTTTAAAAAATATGACTGAAAATAACATATCCACTCAACTTTTGGACCCTTTTTGTAAGAGGAGAAGATTTCGATTTGTGTTGTAAGCAAGGACGTAGCAAATTCTTTGAAACAGTTATGCAATATTATTCCCTTATATACGTGTTCGAAGAAGTAATTTCTATTAATATTTTCATTGCGTAGACTTAAAATCCGAATCAGAAATATGGTGAAATATAATACTGCAAAATGGCACTAACTTTTATCAATGCCATTTTGGAACGTAAGGCCTAATTTTAGATTGGCAACATTGTAGAAGGTACTCAAAAAAATTAATATTTCTTGATCTTAGTGTTCCCCGCGTCTATTGCAAAATGGAAGTACAAAGAGTGAGTGCAAATTGGCGAACTTCTTTTTTCATGGCATAGTAAATCGTTAACATTTCGGATAACACAAAACTTTGATCAGGTCACATGATTTCTTCACTTTCTCCAGTCCCTCCCGTTGATTGAGCAATAAAATAGCCCCGTCGAAAAAAGAAAGCGTGGAAACGAGAGCGAGAGGAAACCGGAGCGTGTCCCGGCGTGTGCGCAGTTGTCCCGGGCGCCGCCGGCGCGCGCGCGGCGCTGCGAGGCCGGGGGCGCACGCGTGTCGCTGGAGGCACGCACGAGACGCAGCGGGACGGAAAAGGGGCGGGGCCGGGAACGGCACTGGGGGGGGGCGGGGGCACGGGGAATCCACACACGCTTCGGGAGAAGCCCTGGCGCCGGCGGCGGCGGCGCCGGTGGTGAGGAATTAACTCCTTGGCTGTCCGGGAGACGCCGCGTCCTGGCGCAGGTGCCAACGTTCGGGCCGCCGTTTCGCGAAATGAATTTCGCCCTGAGAAAGGTCGCAGAACGGCGGCCGAAACGTTGGCGCCCGTGCCCAGGACGCGGCGTCTCCTGGACAGCCAAGTAGTTTACGGACTCCTGCCGCGGAAGCCGACGCTCTCTGCGGTCAGGGGGAGGGGTCGCGATACCCTCAGGGCTGCACCCCTCCACCGCCAACGCTCCCGTCGCCGCCTCCGCCAGCTGCCTCGTCGCGTCTTCCCGCGCTTCTTGAACGAGCCACGTGGATTCGCTCAACTCGATCGATCTCCATTTGTATGCAGCCAGCGGGCGCCCACCGGGCCAACAGCGCGACACTAAATACGTAACTTCGAACAAACTCGTTAAAAACGTCCCAGAAAACATTTTAACGATATGCGTGTGCAATTGTTTAATGTTAATTCTTAACTTTAACTAATAAAAATAAAAGAATACTGGACTTGGTAGAGGTTAATTTCTTTCCGTCAATTCCATGTTAATTCCTCAGGACTTAAACGTTTTTAAACAAATTAAGCTCTGTAAAAAAAGTTAACATTAAACATTCCGTAGAATAAGTCATAAAAACTGTAAATAACTACGGCGTTCTAAGAGAACCCAATAAACAAGCCAGCATAAGCCCGTTGTCTCTTCTGTACCAGGCCACTCCCGCCCTGCCATCTGGCGGTATCTCCCGGAGATCTGAAGCCCATTACCTCCTTCTCCTCTTTCTCCTCCCACTCCTTCCTGCCGCCCCCCTTCGCTATCCTTAGCTCCTTCCTTCCTTTTGAGAACCGCTCCTCATGCCCACTCGTCCACGGACCCGCCTTCGCCTTCGCCCGCCCCCACGTCGCTCCCGCCTTCGTCGCCCGCTCACTCGAGCTGCCCGTAATCTCGTCAGATTACGCAGATCCCGGCGCCCTTATCGGGGGCTCGCCGAGCGGGCGGCAGGCGGCGCGGCCGGAGCCTTGTTAGCAGTTACGGCGAGCAGCTTCGCCCCGTTTCCCCCCTCCTTCTCGACTCTCCCTCCCCTCCCCATCACCGTCTCGAGGACCACCAGCCCCGCGACTTATCGGGCCACGGGATTACTCCCGGCGGCTTCCAGAATTTTCTTGGACTTCGGGAAGCCGCCGCTGCCACCGCCGCCGCCGCCTCCTCCTCCTGTCCTAAGACGCTCGCCTCTTGTTCACTTCCGTCCCAGCCTGCTTCGTCGCTTCCTTGCTCTTTTCTTCCATGCCCCCCGTTTTTTTCAGTCCCGGGCGGTAAGTTGTTACCCGGAATCGTCCCTGAGGCCAGCGCATTAACCTCTGAGGCCGGCGCCGCGCCAGCCATTGCGGTCATGAATAAAATTCCGATACTTTGCGCCTCTCGGCATTTCGCGACGTCCTGCCTCCGCGTTTCGCCAGGAGGCGGCTATAAAACTTGCAAATAAAACTAGAAAAGCAATAATCTTAATGAGTTAGCTGTAATCAATTAATTTTCTCAAATAGCTAACAAATTATTCTAAAACGTTAAACATCCACTAAAAATAAAGCCAAAACAAAACACAACTCAACCGCAGTGTTTTAAGTCTTCTATTCGCAAAAATTTAACATGATTTTACAACAAGAAAACAATTATTTCACACATGTTCCGTGACACTTTGATAACGTGGATACATCATTATATTTCACTTTTTCTTACAGAAAAACACAAAAACATGACATACCTACTTCTTTTTGCGGATATTACATTTTATTTTCTATTCTCGTTTCAAAAACAGTTTGTTTAATTTATCTAACAAATGTTTAATATTTTAAAAACAAAATATCACTGTAAGACAATTTGCCATTTTTCACATTGTAAGTAACGATCCTACAGTATTTTGAACTATGTAATTCGTAATTGCATACAACATTGGCCATTGTTTTGCAAAAGGGTTCACATTAAATGACAAATCTGCTTGAACATGCAGGGCATGAAAACAGAACCTACCATGAGCCGCCAGAATCCGAAAGAAACATTTCACTCAACATATTTTCTGTGTGGTGATTCATACGCTTCTAATTCATGATTAATTACAATGTTTAACTGTATGTGATTAACGGGAGAATCTACGGAACACGATTTCCAACGAAGCAGATGGTAAAAATTTAACTTCGCTCAGTGATCTCGAAACTACTTCGGTCACGCGACCTCTCGGGGCCGCAGCGAACTCTAACTGCAGAGACCACATCCCTGCTACCTGTTGCAACACCGTCAGGTGTTTGGACAGGTGGCAGGGAAAGGCGACTTTGTTGTTGGGGGAGGGGGAGTGACTAACGCAAACCGGTAAACTCCGATTTAAACAGAGTGGACACGTCACGAGCTGGTTGGAGAAGGGAACACCGTCATTTGTCATCCAATCGGAAGCTTCGTTTTGCCTTAAACTTTTGGTATTGAATATCTCGTCTGGATGACAATAACCCCCCTCTCTTTCTAGTTTGTGATCTTGAAGTGCCCTTCTGTTTACATCGGAGTATAACAGCTGGGCATGCTGAACTGCAACCACGCTCTCAACTAAACGAGAGTTAGTTACCAACAACCTTCCTTTGCCCATACATCGACTCGGAAAGAAAAACGATCGCATAACGCGTGCCGTTACGAACGGCCTGCGCGCGGTCGCGGAACTGCAACGAACAATGTGTTTTCAAATATATCGCATTACATTACAATGCGCCATAATCGTACAAATTGTAGTGAACTACATGGCGTCATTCTTTTACACTGCGTTTCGTTGCATACGGCTTGCTAGTCACGCGCTCGGAAAAGAGCAACAACAGCCGTGCATTCGTACCGCGTCGCACGGCGTGCAGCGAACCCGAAACAGAAATGCATATGAATCCCACACAACATCCCGCACATCTATAATTCAACACGAAATCTCATTTCCTCTTCAGAAACAAACCTCGCAAATTCACACCAACCCCGGACTTACACGACTGATACTATTGTCGCTGCCATTGCTCCGCAAATTGTTACAACTACTGCCACTACTATCACTTCACTCTCTGACCGTCCATCAGAGGTACAAACTTCATCTACCTCACTTCAAAGCGTTGCAGATAATTCGTGTTATGAGGATGGGGCGCAAAGCGTGAAACTGCTGGAGCGCGATGGCGCGGCCTGCTCCGCTCGCTGCCGGCCTCACTGCGGCCCGCCGCCCTCCGCCCTCCGCCCTGCCCCAGTGGCGCCTGCGGATGCGAATGTTTACAAAAAGAAATAAAGCACTAATATTCGTCTTGTTTGAAACTGGTCTTTTTCTTTCTTTTCACCTGAAAAATCCTTCGGCTGATCCCGATTGTACGGTACCCCTCGCTGTCACGGCCTCCTTAATACGTTCGTAAGTATCGTTCACTGCGCAGTTTGAATACTAGAGGCTTTCTTATAATGTGCTTACTGAAGTGATTTCTTATGAAAGTGAATTGGAAATTATGCGATGGATAGATTTAAGTTTATAATGAACGCCAGGGCCGAAGGCCCTGAGCCTCGCCGTGACTTGGATCCGGGCGAGCGAAGCGACAAAACCTACCTTTGAAAGTAATTTGGCATTATAATGCGGCGGGGACAAAGTGTATGAGGGAGTCTCAAAACTTTACGTGCCATGAAAATCGCTTATCGGTACGATAGTTACGAACGTATCCTTCTCCTCTATTCTTGAATTGTGAATTATAGAACAGATTAAATGAACTTCGAAAGCTCTGCAAATGAATAACGTTCTAAAACAATAAATTATTAATATAATTACATTAATTTCAAAACATTGAAGCTTCTGATTGGACAAAAATGACCCCTCTCGTAACTCACGAAAGTGTAGAGAAGTTTTTACCGGAAAATTGGAGAAATACAATTTCTATAATGTATGTAACGGTTTTTTTTCAAACTAAAGTATCAAATACTAATCTTCTTGTTCAGTACTTTGCTATCCACATTCGTGTATTAAAGGTTATTTGAAAAATAGATTTAATTATTAAGTGTGTAAAAAAACAGATGACAATTATTACGATACAATCCATTCAGCATTAAAAATGTTACAGTAACAATAGTAAGAAAATATGCCACAGACGAACCTTGTTCAACTCGTAGCATCAGCATAAGTACTTCTCATTTCTTGGAGTTGGATACTTGAAAAACCATCTTACATACACTTTTACATCTTGTGCAGTATTCTGATATCACGAACTGTTAATAATATATCTCTACACTATGCAATGCACACAACTTACCACCACAACCACTCGAATTCAACTGACAACAAACTACGGTCTTATTCGACCTTGGAAAATTTCTAAGAACCAATCATAAGACAAGATACGTTCACGTCACAACTGCGTCATTCTCTAAAGGCGGCGCAGAAGCAGGAGAAGAAGATCTGCATTTGAGAAGGTAAGAACAATTAATGCTTTAATTAATATTTTTAGGAATGTTATTGTTTCAGTTTCATTTAATGTATGGAATAATTTCAGCACGAATAAACGTATCAACGAAAAAATGTTAGTAATGTAGTTGTTAGTTGACAGAGATAATTTACTATTCATGTTGAATTCTACATTGCAATGTCGTGATTAAAAATTACATTTTGGGAAAATAGAACAAAAATGGCACAATAATGCAACTAATTGAAAAGAAATACGTATATGTAGTTAAACTTTACCTCATTGAATATACGAAGAAAACAATTGTAAATATTTTTTCACGATAATAAATATCCTCTTCTTAATAATAAGTATTCAATAATAAAATAATTTGTAAATTACCCCCAAAAGTATTATATGATTTCAACTGTTGAATTCAACAATTTAAAATTAAAAACTTTACACAATTTGAAAGTTATTCAAACTGACCATCCAAAAACGAGTTTTTGCAGTACAAAATCAAGCCCCCGAAAACGTCCTTAGGAATTTTTTAACTAGAGATTCAACAGTAGAAAGATCATGTTCTCAAAATCCATCCAATACCCTTATTTTTATACTTTTTTGCATAAACAAGTGTTGAATGAATACATTTTAAATATTTGGAAATAAAATTGAAGTTCAGAACCAATGTTTCATTATTTGATGTTATTTTGTTTTGTTTTTGAATCAACACAAAGATTAGTTTCATTATATTCCTGAAAGGTTTCCTTTACTAAATGGTTGGTTCCGTTTCCACAGTCATTTTCATTTTCACTGTGTACGAATATTTGGCACTGAAAATTCAAAATCAGAATATCATAAATTACCGTTCAGTAAACATTAAAAATAATTTTAAGGAAATTTTATGTATTTTTCTCGTTTTTCCTTAAATTATCTTATTTCTCTAGAAATAGTATAAATGTTTAGAATTGCAGGCTTGGAATTCTCGGCTCTTCCGATAAAAATCAAAATTCGTCCTGTACATTATTAAAACATTTGGTTTATGACCAAGCTTACATATTAAGTAATGATTTCAGTGTACGGTATATCAAGTAATCCTTAAATTTACCTCCAAAGTACTTGCCAAATCAGTAAGGTTTAGTAGAAATAAAGACCTAATTAAATTTTTTCTTAACCAAAATATTATTAGATTGCTATAATTACTCCCTGTGCCGACCTGTTATCATTAAGGAACTACAGGCCAAAACGAGCACGTACTTTCTCCCCCATATTTTCACGTACAATTACGCGAAAAGTACTCAAATTTTCGAAAAATTGTACAATACCTTCTTTCAAAATCTATATTTAAGGAAACAGGTTTTATTAACAGAAAACATCTCTATCTTCATAATTGTAGTCGTATCAAGATGCAGAACAAATTTTGAACTTTTGCAATTTTCGAAATCTTAGGGTTTTTAACGAACATGAGACCTGCACCATTCTCTTAAACGTTCTTCACTCTATCCAACAACAAAATTTAATAAAAAACGATGGACCAATTTCTTTTGAAAATTTGAAACATGTCCCAGAGACGTCGTGTAAAGCATCCACGTAAGTCCGTACACATCCAAAAGTAAAATATCGGTTTTAAATTCAAGGAGCCGCGACATCAGACAGCCCCAGAAGAATTAGATCACGATATCGAAAAGATGATATAAAAACTCAGTAATGAAGTATAACTAACGCATTCCTAAAAAGTTCCGTAAATTTGGGTAAAACTAGTGGTGCTACAGAATGGCACAGACTTTCCCGTTTTAGTTTTCTATTTCCTTTGGTATTTGCTAGCTATTGACCCATACTCTTGCTAGCTAGCTTTGCTAGCTAGACTTGACCCATACGCTTGCCACCTGCAATCTGTCGCCACCCAGAGTACATTTTTTTGACATTTTCTTAATTTTTCGGTTTCTTAATAGTAGAAACGAAATTTTAATTTTAGAATATTAAAGAAAAGTAAATCTCGTCCCTAAATGGCAATTTTCATCGAAACATTTGGAGTCTGGATTTTGTTTTCCTGAAAATGGCGTTTAAGCGCTATCAAACTTGCGAAATTTGAAGCTTTTCTTCACAGAAAATTTTGGAGTTTTCGAAACACTTCATTTTCAGTCATTTGATGCACCTTCACTCACAAATATAATAATGTTTACAAATTGCTGACAATGTCTTTCACGTCTTTAATACTATTTACGAGTCAAAAAATTAGACTTTTGTAATTTTAAGAAAAACAAAAAAATTGAGCAAACAGGTTTATGTCATCTCACAGAGTTCACTTAGCACTATCCCTTCCAAACGTTTAAAGAAAAAATTTGGAGCCGTTTTTGAGAAAATCTTGTTTTTGTTATTTTATAAAATTGCATATAGAGCAAGCAGTATTGCGTGAAAACCACAAAAAAATGTTCCTAACGTTAATAGAAGAATTCACTACGAAGAACAATAGTTATTTGAACGTAAAATCTCTATCTTGAATTTTGTAGTTTTAGGAAGACACCGAAAAAAATTCAGACTTTTGCAATTTTTGAAAATCCAGAGTTAACCGTGAAAATCGGACCTATGCCACCTTTACTAATGTATTTTACTCTATTCTTACAAGAAATATTAGAAAAAAATTGAAGCCGTTTTTAATTTTTTAATACCCCTAAAAGGCTGCAATGCCGACCGAGTTATTTTTTTTAAATGATTACTATAGTGAATTCACAAAGAAAGAGATTAATTTGAAAATAAATTGGTACCTCATCCTTTCTCATTGACTACTACCACAAACAGTTACAATTGCTCAAAGACATCATACGTCAAAGTTTTCATCCCAAAATAACGTTCTCGCAAATGGTTTGTGTCATCCATTGACAATTTTCGTACAGAGTACTTTTCTACAGAACGAGCATACAAAACAGAAAGTAGGCTGCAATCTCGACATATTCCAGGCAGTAGATTCGCAGTGTTCCTTGTACCCGCATGTACACCCGTATTTCACATATTCAAGCACTTCTGCCTACATCGAACGCAGGTTCTTCACCCACCAACTAACCCGAAGGGTGATTTATGCGGCCCGAGGAAAGACTCCGCATCTCCGTCGACACAACGGGGCAACGAGCTAAAAGCACTTCCTTCACGCCCGGCTGGCCGGCCGGCCGGCGCGGCCCACCCGTCGACGCAACGCGTTTCGGCCATCACGCGGGATGACGGACGCGGAGTTGAATCTGTATCAGCGCATCTCCTCACGTCCACGTATCATTACACACGTACAAAAACACGACACGCTCATCTGGATTCAGCCTCGCGCTCGGAATCAGAGTACTGCTGCATTAACAAGTGTGGCGACCAGAGAACATTATCCATGTTTTATTCAGCTGTGTGAAATGTTAATTCCCTGCCCCAGTTTGATAAATTAATGTTGTTATCTACTGTCAACGTTGTCGAATCCTGTGGACAAAATTGTGGAATACTTAAAATCGTTTGCCTTTGTTGGTGATCGATGCATTATTTCTCTCACAAACTTTGAAAGGGATATCATTGTAGATAAAAAACACTTTACAACGTATCAATGACTTTTTATACTATTTTTTTTCATTACATTGGACCTCTCCACTAGACAAACTATTACTTCAATTAATCTCTGACATTTGGTAAAAGACATTGTATGTAACCATTGAATTGTAAGTTTTCAAACATTGAACATTCATCAAAATAATTAAAATTTCAGTTTCAATAGAAATTTTAGTATCAATATTATATCCAATTGAAATTTTGATCTGAATGTTAATTTCGTGCATACACAGCTCAAACCTTACAATCTTTAAATGAAAGACAAAAAGACAAAGAGTTACATTTTAGTTTTATTATTGATTTGAATCATGGAAAGTGACAATACTTCCTGCAAGTTACTTGTATATATCGTTAGACTGGAAAAATGTCGACAGAATACAAGACATCTTATTAGCGTTAGAACAGTTTTGTTCAGACATTTCTTACAAAAATCGATCGATTCATCTCAGATGAAAAGTAATATTATAAGTCAGGACAGTTGTAAAATTGGCACATGAGATACATCGAAGAGGATATGGAATATTGCATCTGAGAAAACTTTCAAACTAAATGTACAGCAATCTACATATAATCTTCTTTCGCCTGGAAGAATTTTCTGGCTTCTTTTGATGAAGAGAGTCTTACAAGAGGCATCTGAAGAGTTAGATAGGTACAGTATGTAATATCATAATAGGAAAATTACGTATCTGTTACAGCTAAAATTATAAAATATGTGCCGTTGTATTTTTTTAATAGGACAATTAGTAGTTATATTGTAATTGCCGATCCGATGGTCGATATCGTTAAGACAGCAGTGCCGTGCCAACCCCGTAGTAACGGGTAAAGGAAGAAGAAGAAGAAGAAGAGTATTGCAATTGTGTCAGAGAGTTAGTTCTTGGCAGGTCGCGTAATGTGATGGCAACCCTGCGAGAGGGTAGACTGAAATTCGTAGTTTGAAAATCTTACACGTCATTCTCAGGAGATGTTTCTCGCAGTATGGGATTCGGTTTGGATTGTCCAGTGAGTTTATGCAATACCTTTATAATAATTCATTTTCGCATCTCATGCTCTACGAAGTACTTGATAGATGAGATTGGTTATTATGGACAGAAATTGCGGTATTTTAATATTACGTAGGCGTAATGTGAAAAAGTACGTGCTATTGTAGTCATTAGTTTCATTTGTGTTCCCACTCCCGGAAATCTGCTGAGGAGGGAGGTGTTTAAAATACATGTACACGACGTGTTTTTTCCCACTGGCCCTTTACATAAAATAAAAATATAGCAAAATATAGCACTCCTGTTTTGTTGCTTTCTACTATCTCGCCTATTACGAAAAACGTCGTAATGCTGCACCATAAAGTGGCGATTTTTCTTCAGAAAATCTCATATTGTTAAATCCTGATATCAAAAAAGTTGATAACTATTTTTGCAACATGTAGTAAAGTACTTCATCTAAAACGTTCTGTAGTCAGAATTCATGTTTGTGGGTTCCCGATATCGAAAATTTGGTTTATGCAAAATGTGGTCCGTCCGTTTGTGGTAAACACTAATATAATATTTAAACTGTTCAGGCAATTTTCCACGAAAACCGACATTCTCCAAACGATCTGGCCCAACGCAAGTTCCTGCTAATTTGAAAAGGGAATTGTTATTTTGTGAGGTATTTTACTCGACCTCTAAACTTTTGGATTATCCTTTTTCGCAGAGAGAGGAAGGAGAGCGAGAGAGGAAGGAGAGCGAGAGATGGAAAGTGAAAGAGGAAAGAGAGCGAGAGAGGAAGGAGAGAGAGGAAGGGAGTACCCCCACAGAGGGAGAGAGGAAGGGACACGAAGAGGGAGTGGGGGGAGAGAGAGAGCAAAGGACATTTAAAGAATGTCGCATGAAATTTTATTATTATGTTTAATTTATTTCGCAGAAGTTTTGAAAAAAAATACAAATGCTTCCTCTTCTTCTTCTTTCTTCTAAACACAAATTTTGATTTGCAAGGGAAACATGAAAGTAGCATTACATTTCGAGATCAGCTCAGAAACCCGCAATGTATTCCACGTACGCGGAATGTATTGTCACTGGAAAGATCAATTAAATCCGTTTTTCAATTAGAATATTTTACGTGCATAAAACGTACTTAAAATATTATAAACAAAGTTTGGTTAGTATTTACAAATAAATACGAATTTTTATGGTTCTTAGATGTGTTACTCACCGAAAATAAAAAAATATTGTTAACTAGCTTATAAAATTGTAAAACTCCATAAAATTATCACTATTCTCCTCACAAATGCTCAAATATAAATAATTTCTCTACCAATAAAATACCCTAGAAAAGCGTTTGTCCTTTGGAATGTTGTATCTCATCATTCTTTTCACAACCATCTTGCCAGAGATTTGCAGCAAATAATCCCTCACCTTATTTTGCCTCTCCCCCAAGTTTCTGTGTGGCACTTCACGTACCTCTCCACACACTGCAAGATCTCTGGAGATCTAGTTGCTGGCTTGCGGAAAGAGCCATGCGCACTGTGCTCCACCTCTAGCAGAGGAAAAAAACACCACAACCGCAACCCCGCTCTGTCTCGTCTCCTCCTGCTCCACCTCTCGCCTCTCCTCCGCCCAGGAAGCAAACGAACGAACGGGCGCGCCAGCGGAGCGACGCTCTGTAAAGTAACGCGCAGGTATATTGCATATAAAATGGGCTTTAATTCCGGAAGATTGCCTTCGAGGAAGAGAAGCTCACATTTAAAAGAAAAGCCCCCGTTGTAAATATCTTAAAATTCACCTGAGGGTGTTTTAAGACATGCAAATTTTGCTTTCGCAAATGTAAAAAGGCTCCGCGGCATCCCCCAAGAAAGCTGCCGCCGCCGCCGCCGCCGCCGCCTCCGCTGCCCCCCGAGCGGCGAGACGACAGGTCAAAGAGACGACGTCGTCCCTTGGCGGCACGAGGAGTGCAGCTGAGTGGTCCCAGGGACCGCGCGTCCCCGCCCCCGCTCGCTTTTCGACAACCCCGCGCCCCGCTACCACGGGTACGCATTCCTCGTTGTACGCCCGACCCCGCTCTATGCAACTCTTTCTTCACCTTTGACGTATCCTTTTCGCTTTCACTCAATACATTCTCATACCCCTCTTCCTGGCTTTCTCCCAACGCTCGCCGTCCTCCCTTTTCATACCGCTCTCGACACCCCTCATAATGTGTTCTATCACCACAGGTACGCATTTCTGTACTCTTTCGTGCCCGACCCGCTCTACGAAACTCTTACTTCAACTTTGGCACATCCCCATTGCTTCCACTCCATAATATTGCTCATATTCCCCTTCCCGACAATCTCGCAACTCTTTCCGTTCTCCCTCTTAACATCGCTCTCCCGCCACCCCTCTTTGATCTCTATTATCACGGTGGCACAATCCTCTTACTCTTTCGTGTTCTTCCCACTCGACTGATGTCTCTCCCAACTCTGTCCTTTCAGACGTTCCGTACTGCTTTCTCAACACACACACACACGCACATACCAGGGGTACATCACTAGGAGTACGCATTCCTCGTTGTATTCTTTCGTGCTTACCCTGCTATACGCAACATTTTTCACGTTTGGCACATCCCCATCGCTCCCACACTCGATATTGCGCGTCGCTTCCATCCTGATTCGTGGTCCTCCCAACCCTACCTGTTCTCCTATTTCATACCGTATGCACCTCATTCAACGTTCTCTATCAACACAGGTATGCATACCTCGTATTATTTCGTGTCTCCTCTGCTCTAGGCAACTCTTCTTACATTTTGGCACTTCCCCAGCGCTCTCTCTCTCTATATTGTACGTCCCTCCCTTCCCGCTTCATAGTTCTCCCAACTCTCTCCTTCTCTCACTGGCACAACCCCATCGCTCCCATTCTCTTTATTGTACGTCCCTCCCTTCCTGTCGCGTGGCTCTCCTAACTTTCCCCATTCGCCCATTTCATACCGCTCTATAATCGTGAGTATGAATTCTTCGTTGTATTATTTTGTGTCTTCCACGCTTTATGCAACACTTCTTTCGCCTATGGTACATTCCTATCGCGCCCACTATTCATATCGCTCGTCTCTCCCTTGCGGACCTTCCTTGTGGCTTTCCCAACTTTTTTCCGTTCTCCCATTTAAAACCGCCCCCTCGACTCCTCTTCTCCTTCGACTTGTCTCATCACTTCTCCTCCTCCTCACAGGCCCCCGCGCGGCCCCCGCCGCCCCGCAGCGGCCCCTCGGGCGCGCCCGCACGTCTCAAACACAAGCCGCTCCCAGTCGGCTTCCTTCTTTTCAATAAAGTGAAACTTCCTGTAACCTTGTTTCCAAGAATGAAATTCAGCGAAGAAGCTTGTTTGAATTCCTGAGTGTATTACTAAGGCTTCTATAGAATATGTATTGAGTGATGGTGAGCAAGCAAAAAAGAACGAAAGCTACTCTTTGCGATGTTTCGCTCTTGTGACTGCTATATACTACCTAGTACTTCCCGGCTAGTGCGTTTCACAGCCATGACGAGCGATGTGTCTTCGCCATAAAAAAGGATCAATGTGCCGCACTTTGTGTCTCTGAGAGCAATTTTAATATATGTAGGCAACCTGGTTCACGAAACGTGATGATTTTTCCTTTCCTTCCTGAAATTAAATGTCACTGTTGTTTATTTGAGTGTTGTCCAAACTGAATACAAAAACATACTTCAAGTGACATATTCAGTTAACATATAAATTAATTCTTTAATTTATTGTTATGCAAAAAATAATAATAAATATCGTATTCTGTAAACAATATGTAGAGTTACAGAAGTATATCTATGCATTTCTTGAGTTTCACGCATGATGAGAGAAACTTGCTACTTCTATCAGTTTCTTAATCACATTTTTCTTCGGCAGTAACGTAGAGAAAGCTTTGAGTAATACATTTTAATTTTTAAATATTATTTTCATACGAACACTGATTGATACAGATGGGTTATTAATATTTTTAGGTGAAATTTGGACCTAGTCGCTCTCGACCATTAATAATACAAAAGATAAAAAACATATCAAATCAGAAGTAAATACTGCAAATAATGTGGCATATGAATGAATCTCAAAACTTATTTGTCAATGTCTTTTATGAAATATGCCAATAAACATTACGTTCCGTAATATTTGATTTTGTGATTGACCTCGTCCTTGTAGAGTCGTGAAAGATATGCCCTCGTCCATTAGAAACGAAACCGTTCTCTTTGTTGATTAATGATCTTTGAAGAAAAAATGAGTAATACTATGTAAGGTGTTTCAAATCGTTTTGGAATTCAGTTAATGTTAAACTAAGGAAACACTGTTCCAATACAGTTTTGTATACCAAACGAGTAACTGCCCAGGAATGTAAACATGAACGTTGCGCAATTGACTGATGTTCAAGTAAAAGTTGTTTTAGTATTTCAATTCCGTCAAACCTCAAATGGAATACCCTTATAAACGAATTGCACTTAATATTACGTTCATTGTGTTACATATCACGAATTATTTCAAATCCAGTGAGCTTTTAAATATCTCTGTGCACTGTGTGCACTTCCATGTCTGTGACAAGAGGTCATATTCTGAAGAAATACCACCTAAACAAGTTTTTTTTAATGGTACGAATAATAAGCAAATGTCAACTTCGTGATTTTATAAGTTTGTCTGTATGGAATGCTACCATTGTCCTTGCTTGTAAGTTCAAAACAAAGTGGTTTTGGTCAAATTGACTTACTCATCAATGAACTTTATTTTCATATAATACAGATACCTATATATTTAACACATAACATAAGAATCGTATTAATCAATGTCAGTATCAACAACTCAGCATAAAGCATCCAGAACACTACTTGAATGTTATTTTATAACATGTTACATGATAACGTAATTTAAAAACGCAACATTTATAGATAAATTTAACCGCCAAATAAAATATTTTCTCTGTTTTCGTGGAATTACAGACTCTACATAGCCTCATAATCATCTCATAACCAGGATGATGTAATGATGGATACTAGTACAGGATTATGAAATGAAATTACGAAACAAGCGACGTATGAGCAACACTTTATGCGAGTGTATTAATACCCATTACATCGAGTTTCATTGAATACTTTTCCTAAGACTACTGATGACTATTATAAGTTAAAGTTTCACATTGAACGTTAACGTGGAACCTGGCATGCAATTTTTAGCCAAAAGAATAGCGTACAGCCATCTAGGTGACCCTTGCAGCTAAACAATCAGACTTCAAAAGAGTAGTACACGAGGCATGTTAGAATTCAATTTATTAAAGAAATGTAATGAGTGTTCAGTAGCTGTTCTTATTTTTCAGCTTAATAACTGATACTGTCCCCATTTGGGGGCTTCAATGTTTGGATTTTCTCCTTCTTCAATGTTCTTTCTTCAGTGACAGGTAAAATACGCCTTTACTGTACAGCTCTAATAATGATTGCCATTACGCAACGAGGAATTGACATAATTGACATCTAATAATAGAATTAAGCAATGTATAAAAAATGTTTCGTTTTATGATGAATGTCATTTAGTAGTCCAGTTTTAGGTACCGAAACGGATTGGCAACAATACTATTAATAAAGAAATTAAACAAATCTTAGTCATAGCTGCTTTTCATATTTCTATTACTGGAAACACGTAGACCTTCAATGTACCCGTACGTTTCCTTTTGATGAATGATTCCCGAGTTCTACCAAAGGCGAGAATGCTCAGTGTGGCTTTTTGAGTTTTGGGAATTTATCCCAGATCCACTTCTCCCGTTTCTTCTCTTCTTCAAAATGTCTGAACTCCACAAGCATGTTCTCGAAGAGGCCTGGTAATTGCCGGTTTAAGATCAGGACGGTGGGCGCAATTCATTCACGCATCATGGACGCTGATTCGCGTCGTGACTACTTTCTGTATTTTGTATTGTTGTTTTCTTCTAAAGGTTATTTGTTTATAATTGTTGTTTTTAATTGTTCCTTGCGATGTGGTTAACGTTAGTGAACAAGTGAAACGGTTTGTCTGAGTTTGTTATAGTGTGTGGCTGTCTGGGCTTTTGATATTTTGTTGAAGTGTTGTGATATGGTCCATCGCGGGATTTATATGCAAAATTTATGTTTGGTTTTGTTATTAATTAAGATCAAATGATAAAATTATCACTTTATTCAAAGTTCATTTGTTATTCCAACAAATGAAAATTGAACAACGGATAACAATGAAACAACCATTCCTTCTACTCCTTTGTTTATGAACTCAAACAATCTGTCCAAAAAAGTCCAGGGTAGTCATATATAATATAGTGCCAAAATGTATGTATTTTCTCTATTAAGATATAATAATTATCTCCAAGTTAGATCGATATCTGAAAGATATATTTTATTTAAATTTTTTCGTCATAATGAGTTCTATTAATTTCTTGAATCTTTATCATCACAATATTTTTAACAATGAAATGTTTTCCTTAAGTAATCCATTGACATAATTGATATTCTTCATTGTGTTGTAATTAATCATTACTGATTGGATTTGCTGTATTGTTTTGTTAAATATGTTAATTGATTTCTGTATTACTATGCAACAGTAACAAGCATCGCATAACTATTTTCATTTTATTACCATACGTGATAAATATCATTCAAAATGTAACATTTTATACAACTACAAGCATGAATGCTGCTTGTAATTTTATTAAAATTATTCATATTTAAATTTAAATATTAATTGAAAGATACTATAAACTGTCAAATGATCTATTTTGTATTAATTTAACCTGCAATTTTGCTGTTTATTATCCTTATTTAAGCAATTTCACCACTGAGCAATTAGTGTGAAAATGACGGCAGCCAGCTACACACAATTCACTATGTAACTATTTACAGTAATCCCTCAACATTCGCGAGAGTTAGGTTCCCAAGAAACCTCGCGAATGTTGAGTCTATCGTGTAATGAAGAAAGGTGGGTTAGGTTCCTGGATATCGAAAAGCTGTTTAAAAAAGAAAGAAAAACATTCTAACAAACAATTGCAGAAGAACTGAGTAAGTGCTAATAAAAAAATTCATAATTAACATCCCAAAGAGAAGAAATAAAAAAACAATATTTGAAACTAATTTCAAAGTTGAAAGTGATTGATATAGATTTGGTTATTTTTTTGATTCATCACCCTTCTCGTTCTAATATCCAAACATAGAAAAGTCGCTGCTTCTATTTCTCTCTTACATTTCGAAGTTATTTCCATGTTCAAATCACATTCGAATGCCCTTTCCACCAGAGCTTCTTGAAATTTTAGAACGCCAATAACAGCTTTGACATTGAAATTGGTCCAGGACGTAGTTTCGCTTCTGTTACTTCATTACGTTCGAGGTTTACTTTGCTGTTTCCCGAATCTGCTCTTCAGTGAGGTATTATAATGAGAGTTACACAGATACTGAATGGCTTTTCTGTTCATGTGGCCAAAACCCTTACCTCCAATTTCACTCAACTGAACTTGAATTATTGTACAATGGTATTATTCTACTAATGTGAATTGACATTCCAACTATGATATTTTTTGCAGAACATGATACTTTGAGCTCCAGTGTCTACAGAGTTCGTTTCCCAGCTGATAAAGGAAATAAAATGTGCTCGCCTTAAAAAAAGTACGACCAAAGACGCACTCGCCAAAGTTGAAGTCGAGAATGTTAAAACCAGTAGCATTTCTCTAATTGCGAATGTTCGGAACTCGCGGATAGCGAATTGGTGGATGTCGAGGAATTACTGTATATTTATTTTGTTTGGTTTCCATTCAAGGGCTCGGTCTCTTTCACTCGCCTTGTATCAATTTCGAATATGCACAAGTAGTATTCCTAACCTCACATCAAATAAAGTAGATAGATAGATAGATAGATAGATAGTTATTAGTTCGCTTTGAGCTAATGCTCGGTGGCAAACATGACAACAATTAGAATTAGAACAATAAAAACCATTAACAATTATAGTTACCATTAGAATTCACTAACACTTCACTTCACTACACTACACTGCACTCCCCTTCACTACACTACACTCCCTTCCCTTTCACTACACTACACTTCACTTCACTACACTACACTGCACTCCCCCTTCACTACACTACACTCCCTTCCCTTTCACTACACTACACTTCACTTCACTGTATAACGCTAATATGTAATAATAATAAAAATAACAAAAACTATATAAAGTAATAATAAATTAAGAATTACACCAAAGCTAAAAGCAATGTTAATAATGGTGATATTTATATCAGTAATAATAATAAAGGTAATTGTCTCAGTATTGATAGTGATCTAAATAGAATTTAGTATGTTTTTAAATTTGCCTACATTAGAAGGAAGAGCCTCCAGTGCTTTTGCAGGTAGTTTGTTCCAATCTACTATAGTGCGATTCACAAAGGAGAACTTACCTACATCAATTCTTTGCTTTCTACATCGTATTTTCCACGGATGGTCTCCTCTGCTTTTATAATCTGGTTTATGCAATCTCTTACCGATATCTGCCCATGCTGTGTCTCCTCCGTAAGTCTTGTACATTACGCATAAACGCGCCCGTTCTCTTCTCTTAGATAAGGACTCCCATTTTTCTCGTTCATCAACAATGCGCCCATGATTTGAAAACTTACCGGCCCGTTTTTGAATTTTATCTAACGCCTCAATTTGCCCTTTCCTGTACGGGTCCCAGCATGCTGATCCGTATTCTAAAATAGGACGAACAAGTGTAGTATATGCTAGGGATCGGGCATTTGGACTACTATTTTTTAGGATACGCATTACAAAATGAAGTGCTCTCCAGGACTTTTTTACCGTATTGTTAATATGATCCGACCAATCCAAGTCGCTTCTCAGGACCAAACCCAAATACTTACAGCTTTTTACACGTGGTATAACGTTGGTTCCTAATTCGTAATTGGAGTGTACATTTGAACGACACTTGGTAAAACAAATGAATTTACTCTTTTCCGGATTTAACTCCATCTTATTTTTGCACGCCCAGTTCCATAAACAGTTTAGATCGTTCTGTAAAACATTTTCATCCGAAGATGAGCCAATACTCCTATATATTATACAATCATCGGCGAAAAGTCTAACTTCCGATTTTATTCCAGTTGCAATGTCATTAATGAACGCTAAAAATAGTAGTGGCCCGAGCACACTCCCCTGGGGGACCCCAGAAGTTACATCGACTTTTGATGAATATTATCGCCTATCCTGACTGTTTGAGTGCGCCCCGAAAGAAATTCTTTTATCCACAAGATTATTCGATGATCTAGTCCCGTTTCTGACAATTTGGCAATTAAAAGACCGTGTGGAACAAGATCGAATGCCTTAGAAAAATCTAATATTATTGCATCGACCCTACTCCCTTTGTCAAGTGAATCTGCTATGTCCTGACATAAAGCAATAGTCTGGCTGTCGCACGAATACCCAGGACGAAAATCGTGTTGATTTTGAAAAAGCCAATCAGTTTTGTTCCAAACTTTTCTAATATACTCTGCAATTAAGTGTTCCATCTGCTTACATATGACTGATGTCAAACTAATAGGTCTGTAGTTGTTAACAACCCTTCTGTCTCCTCCCTTGTGAATCGGTACTACAATTGCCTCCTTCCAATTTTGAGGAATCATTTTATTATTTATAGTTACGTCCATTAACCGCGCAAGGTACGGAATCATGGCTTCCCCTCCCAGTTTTAGTATTTCTCCTGGTATTCCATCAGGACCTACAGATTTATTTCTCCTAATTTTTGCGATTCTTTTTCTAATAATTCCTGCATCAACTCGAAAGGTTTCTATTACGGGTGTGTTTTACTTACTGGGGTTTCATCCTTCGGCTTGAAAACAGAAGCGTAATGTCTGTTTAAACAGTCCGCCTTTACACTGTCATCTGTGATTAACGAACCGTCTGCTCCGCAGATCGCTGGAATACTTTCTTTGCTCCCTTTCTTATGTCTCACATACTTGAAGAAATTTTGCCAACAGGTCAATCGGTCGTTTAGAATTGATTTAAGGTAATTTTCTTGGCTATGTAATTTTAAAGCTAATAAGTCTTTAGATAATTGTAGAAATTTATTTTTCTGTTCCTTATTTGAATTACGTTTACTATACGCTTTCCTAACATGCCTTTTCAATCGCCTCACTTCTTTGTTGTAGTACAAGGGATCCGAGTGGTACCGTAGTTTCCTGATAGGCACGAATTTTGCTAAGCATTCTGAAATGATGTTCTTAAATTTGTCCATATCTGTTCTACTGTACTTCCGCTAGAAGCCCAAGTTGATAATTGTTTTTCAAATATAATTGCATGTTTGTGACGTTTGTTCTAGAGAACTGAAAAATTGACTTTCTTTTACGAGATCATTTCGCTTACCCTCTCTGCACATTTTTAGAAGGACTCCTTTGTGGTCGCTAATTCCAGGAATTACTTCACAGGCAAGAAGTTTGTCCACCGGTCTAATAAGGAAAACGTCCAGTAAAGCATTATCATAGGTCGGTTTGGTCACAACCTGTGTTAAGCCGTTCTCCCAAATTAGCTCGTTAACGAGACGCTGGGTGGCGCCTTCAGCCCCCACATCCCCCTCCCAGGTAGCGTGCGGTAAATTTAGATCTCCTCCAATAATGACGTTTTTTTCCAGTTTTCCTGGTTACGCGTGTTCTGTGTACAAGTCTTGCCAATTGTTCATGTCCATCTTGCTGTGATCTATACGCGCCTATAATTTCCCATTGATTTTTCGAATTTTATCTCGGATGTCTACACCTATGATTTTCAAATTTGTCGTCCACCCATGCCTCAGTTGCTTCAAAGTTATCTTTTATACATATAAAAACTCTCCCACCAATGCGATCTACTCTATCACGTCTAAATGTTAAAAAATTTTGTCTGAAGATTTCAGCGTTTAATATTTCCGCATTGAGCCATGACTCCGTACCTATCACGACATCTACATTATAAGATTCTACCGTGTTCCAGAATTGAACAGTTTTATTGTAAATACTCCTGCAATTAACCTGCAAAATAACCAGAGAGACACCTTCTGCATAATTCATTAATCTAATGCCGCCGTCCCTCGCTGCCATCGCTGCATCACTGCACGTTGCCGCTGCGTCGCCGTCCCTCGCCGCCCGTCACCGCGTCGCCGTCCCTCGCTGCCATCACCGCATCACTGCACGTTGCCGCTGCGTCGCCGTCCCTCGCCGCCGTCACCGCGTCGCCGTCCCTCGCTGCCATCACCGCATCACTGCACGTTGCCGCTGCGTCGCCGTCTCTCGCCGCAGTCACCCGCGTCGCCGTCCCTCGCTGCCATCGCCGCATCACTGCACGTTGCCGCTGCGTCGCCGTCCCTCGCCGCCGTCACCGCGTCGCCGTCCCTCGCCGCCGCCACCGCGTCGCCGTCCCTCACCGCCGTCTCCGCGCCACTATATGTCGCCACTACGTCGCCGTCCCTCACTGCGTTGCCGTCCGTCGCCGACATCCCCGCACAGACCATCATAAGGGATTCGACATCCCTTGCCGACACCGCCGTGCTGTCTCACGAGCCTATCGCGGGAAGTTTCGGGCCACCTACGCGCGAGAAGAGAACCGCCTAGCTTTGTGGACCCCGAGCGATTTAGATGCAAGCCGTCACGACCAAAATCGCCGTCCTGCAACCACGAATTTTGGGTCCACAAAAAACACATTCCTTGTCTGCGCCACCCACTCGAACATTCAGTTCACTACACCGACCCGTCTCCATGGAATACCACGACGCCTGAGAATATCACTAATATATATTTTTGCTTTCGGAAACTTTCTTGTGCTTTCATCACCGAGGTCACACATATCCCCCCTGACAAAGTCAAGATTTTTCCTCCTCAAATCGTTTGTACCGACATGTAAAATTACGGTATCTGGCGTTCCGATGGTCCCTATCTCTCACATACCTTCGCAGCTGCTCGGTTCGAATTCCCGGGAGGCACACAACATCCATGTGGTCGTTCGTTCTTGCCTACATGCCTTACTATCGAGTCGCCAATAACGAGAATGGGTTTTCTCGCCAACTGGCGCCTCTACAATTGGCTGCGCGGCGTCTCCTACTGAAACAGCTCGAATATTTTCCTCCAGAGCTGCGTTTAACTCCCGCAGTTCCTGGATTTGAAGAAGAGCAGCTTCCAGTTTTTCTTCCAGTAGACGTAGTCTGTTTTCTTTGCACTTACTGCAAAACCATTTTTCCGTTGTCCATGTCTCCATTTTTTCCACAACTCACATGATACCAGAGCCCACAGAGTTCACACTGCTTGCCGGTAGAACTGGTAGAACTGGTAGAGAAGTAGAACTGGTTTGTGGACCTTTATTGACCTTTTTCTATAATTAGCCAGATACGTAATTGTTACGTGTCCAGTATTTTCTCACAAGTATTCAATTTCTATATTTTCATGGAAATGCTTTTTCGTAGGTCAACGCCGATTCTCGCCATCCAACGGAGGATGATCACCGTTAACTCCAGCGATAAATACAGATACTACACGTACGGGACTTATGACCTTATCTATTGATGCGCCCGATATTACTAAACAATCCAAAACCACAACTGCACCAAAAAATTTAGTTCCTCACTACTGACTGTCCCCCCGACAAGCAGCAGAGCACTGTTCGCCAGCAGAGCAAATTCACCGCACGAATTACTCGTTGATTATGTTTTCAATAGTCAATAGTATTGTTAATCTTGAGGTTCTGAAAGTTCTAAGTAGGTAAAAATAGTTCGTAAAACAATTCGTTCTCTTTTATTTAAAAAACAAACACTTAGAAAATAGAACACACAAATAATTATTAATATATTAAATATTCTTCTGTAATTCCAAATGCGAAATATAAGCAGTTGAGTATCTGAATTTTATTGTTTATTGCCAATAATCACATCAGAATTAGTAATAAAGAAATAATATTTTATCAAATCTACCAACAACGTGTTTTATTTATATCTTTGTTTTCTTTCATATAGTGTAGAACATAAAATTAATTGGCCATTAATATTTTACTCTGCATGTTCTAGCATTTATTTTACCCCATCACTTCATCACGAACCCTCAATCTCACGCTCGCTTATCGTTCACACTCGTTTTCCAATCTTAGTTACACACGGATCTTCTAATTTATATTCTCAGTATCTTCGCTCTTTCCAGCGTATCTCCTCCGCTCACTCTCATCTAAATTCACGTCCCCCTTCCCCATTATACGCTAGCCTGCTCGCCGTCACACCACATTTCACTACCCATGTCGCAACCGCCCTGCCCGCCACGACGTGCTCACGTGCCCACATCGCCCGTGCTCTCCTGGGCCACGCCCAGCCGC
This sequence comes from Acheta domesticus, assembly GCA_031308135.1. Classification (NCBI taxonomy): domain Eukaryota; kingdom Metazoa; phylum Arthropoda; class Insecta; order Orthoptera; family Gryllidae; genus Acheta; species Acheta domesticus. The sequence continues at coordinate 184,452,874 of JAHLJT010009436.1, read as the reverse complement.
CGCGCAGCGCTGCGTCGCGTCGCGTCGCGTCGCGGGGGGATTCACCGGCCGCAGCTGCCCGTCCCCGCCGCTACGGCGCTGCTGTCTGTTTATTCGCCGCGCGCGCGCGGCGCGATGATAAACGATTTTTTCGCTTTGCGACGCGCAAAACACGGTCCCTTTAATAACGCCGGCTCGTCTGCAGAGCGCCTGCCACCCGCACCGCCCACTCCACCCGCCCCGCCCGCCACGCCCACTGCCCGTCGCTCCGCATGCGGAAAAAATTCAAACACGCGAGCTTCGAAGCGGACGGACAAACAAACGACGGGCGAGCGGGTGTGGGGCGGCACGAGGGCGGGTGGGGGTGAATGAGAGCGGATGGGTGACGGATGGAGGTGGATTGGAGCGGATGGAGACCGGACGGGAGCAGACGTGTGTGGGAGAGAAAAAGGGGATGGAGGTGGGGCGCTGTGGGGAAAGAGGTTGGGGATGGAGCGGAATCGGGTTGATGTAGATGGGACTAGGAGATGAACGGGGACGTATGTCACGCGGGGATGTGTGAGAGGCGGTGGCTGACGGAAGGGCAGCGCGTGACGGACGAGACGGAGCAAATGAGACGGTTGGGAACGGCTCGTCAGCGGGCGGGGTCGGAGGGAGTGGCAGGGCGCGTTCAGTGGGACGGGCAGGACCTGGCAGGTGAGGCGGGCACAGCTGGGAAGGGTCGTGTTGGTGCGGTGAGTGGTTGGTGGTCGTCATGCGGGAGCAGGCAGAGGTCAGAGCGGGAGGATGGCGAACGGGGGGGGGAGAGGCGAGCAGATGGGCGGGGCCGCGCCGGTGCACACGGGTGCACGCGGTTTTGTCCGCGCGTGCGGGCCCGCGGGCGCGCGATTAGCGTTGAATAATGGAAACAAAGCAGCTGCGGCGAGCGCACGTGAACGGGGGGCGACGGGTTCCCGCGGCGCGGCGCGACCCCCCGACGCGCTCTTGTCGCCTTCGCCGCGCGCGCTGCGGCGCGGCCTACAGCCCCCTCCCCTCCCCCTTCCTCATCCTCCCTCCCCCTTCCCCTCCCTCCGGCGCGCGGGGCCACCGCCGGTGGTTTCAGCGCAGCACGGACCTACGCTGCAGCGAGGACGGACACCGGCTGCATCGTTTGCCTTCCACTTGGACCTCAACCTAATCAATTGATCATGTGTTTTCATTCTGCGTGTTGCGGTTTACGATTCTAGAAATTCTCTGCTGTCAGTAGGTGTCAGGAAATATTGTAAAACGAGTGAGCTTTGGAAATAACAGTTATATGTCCTCACTTTCGTGTTTGTTGGATATACTGTAGATATTGTGTTACTTCTTATTGATACTGTCTTATTCAAGTTAGTATAAATCTCTGCTCTCAGTTAGGAAACTTTGTCAAAGGAGTGAGCTTTGGAAATAGTCGTTATGTCTTCTCATTTTCACGTTTGTTGGATATGAGGTAGATATTGTATTACAGCTTACAGATATTGTCCTATTGAATTGATGTTTTCATTTTGCTTGGTGACATTTACGTTTGTAGAAATTCTCTTCTGTCAGGAAACATCTTTAAAGGAGTGAGCTTTGGAAATAGCCGTTAGGTCTCCTCACTTTCATGTTTGTTAGATATAAGGTAGATATTGTGTTACTGCTTACTGAGATTGTATCCCATTGAATTAATCATTCTGTTTTCCTTTTTGCGTGGTGAGGTTTACTATTGTACAAATTCTCTGCTTTCAGGAAACATTTTTCAAAGGAGTGAGCATTGGAAACTTCAGATATATGTCCTCACTTTCATATTTATTAGAGATACGGTAGATAATGTGTTTAAAAAATGTTAATGAATAGGTGCGTCATATGCCTTTAGAATATTTACGTTCTGGCTTACTTGCGTATTTTTTTCATTCCGAGGTATTTCTGTACGCTTTTACTCGAAAACGTTTCATATATTAAAATATTAATCGAAATACATGTCTACAACTCACTTCTATAGCCCATATTATAATTATTTGTATTATTTATTTGAATGCTAATCATTTAACTTCATTCGACACAAAATAACTGACATATCTCCCTCACCAAGGTAGATAGGTAAACCTACTCTACATCCAGTGTCTTCTAAATATCCCCTCCACGACTGATACTATCTATCGGTGTGTCCCCTTGGTTATATGCCAATCTCCCAATCCACAGCGCTTATGTAGCTCGTAAGCCCCTACCGGTCCAGAGCCTTCTTTAATTTAAGGACCAGTAACGCCAGTAAGACCATCGGTTTGGTCCGGTTAAGGGAAAGGAACCAGGATAGCACTGAAAGGAACCATAGATAGCACTGATCCTGATCAAGTCACACACATTGGTCTTTACAATACTTAAGCAAATTACGGGTCAGGTTATGGATTTAGAGGTGTGACATGAACTGAAGATAATATAAAACTGTATGAGGAAGACCTACCATGCCACAACACGGCTAATATCCATAGCCATGGGAATCGAACGCACAGCCTAGAGGGAACATGGACTTGCGCGCAAAGTGCTACTAACCTTCTACCAAAGTGGAATGTTACGAGTTCAATATAAAATGTATAGAATTAAGAATTCACGGGCACACTACAAGTAATTGGGTTTCTCAATCTAGATAGATTCTATAACAATAAAAATACCGTACTCCCGATATGATAATATAAAGTTGTTATTATTTTTTATTAAATATATTACCATCAATTAAATCACCTTTATGTAAATGAAGCTGGAGACAAACACATTTAATTTATGGTTTTGTATTATTTAGTGTTGGAGAAACTCTGGTTCAGTATTAATGTGTCAATGAATGTGTTGCTTACCTCTACCTATATCTCCAATTGTGTTTTAACTGATCGCTTTCCAATGCTCTTCGTGATGACTCAGCATCATTTTGAACAATAATTTGTGTTCAAGTGATTCGATCGATGCTGTAAATATAGAGCTCCAAATATACCAATATATTTATGGTGATAATTTTTAAGACAGTATTAATATTCGAAAAAATGTTTGGATTGGAAACATGTGACCTGAAAGTTATGTCAAATTCTCTACCCTTGATAAAGCGTTACACTTTTAAGATTTTTTTACTTCCTAATTCTGAAAGAAAAGACAGTTAAACTGAAGTGCAGAAAGTGTTTAGGTACATGAGAGAAGATCTGCTACACCTCCATTTTATATTAAATTGTATGTATATTTTAATATGTTAAAAATTATTTCAAAGAAACATTTTTATATTTCGCCGTAAAATCACAACAAATTTAGTCAAAATAATAAACAACGAAAAATTGTTTATTTTAATTTCAATATCTGATCACATGGAACCGCACAGGTTTACTATTAGAAAACCTGCGGGGAAAAAACACATTTCGCCACTGGGGCCATTTCCAATCCAAACACAACACTTTATTCCGTGCGCGACAAAGTAAACATCTAAAACGAAGTAATTTCGAAAATAAAAACAAACGCACCTATTCAACGCCCCAATGAAGTATTCGCGATGAAACAGGTGCTACTGGCGTATCACCCGCGGCGTGGACGGAGGTTCCACAAACGCGTGATCCATGACGGGGCCATTATCGCTCGCCCATCGCGCTCATTAACGGCCATAAATCATCATCGGCACGTGACGTTTTATTCCCTTTCCAGCCGACGCTGCACTACGATGAGATATTGCTTTCGATTCGCTGTTCAAATTTCGGGCGGCGAGCAACAAAATTGTCCGCGAATGTCTATTTTTCAAGTAAGGATCACGCAAAACACAACCAAAATGTCTTAACTAATCAATATTGTGGCATACTGAGGCATATGCAGATTGCAGATTTTAAATTGCAATAGTATGCATGATAATTATGCAGACGTATTATTGAAGAGTTTGGGGAACACTTAGCGATGTACTGACAGATAAACCTGCAGGCTGAAATCTCACTGATGTATTTACATTGTGTTTTCCCATAAACGTATGTATCCTAAGTGATAGGCAAAAATGAAGGAATTCACCGAGATGAAAATGTAAATGAGGTTAGAGAGGAAAAGGGGTATCGCTGACTAATGGTGTGGTTTATTAATATTTATCAAGTGCACAAACGCCATCCTATGCAACGTATGTTATATAAGAAGTAGAAAGAAAATGTGTTAATGAATGTTCACTTTGTAAGTTAACTTTGCACTTCGGCGATAATTCTGTAAGTAACTTCCAGGAGTCTAGATTTGAATTTTGTAGCGTTTCATATCTTAAAAAGCATGGTAAAAATGACAGTAGTTTCTAAATACAATATTTAATTTTAGACCGGACAAAAATTTGATTTGTTTGTATTCAGCACATCAAAATTAGGTTTAAGTTTGCATCTTTAATTCTTTCACAAATGATTAATTTAGCAGTCCTGTGCAATAATATATTATTTCTTATAAAACACACGATGTTGATTCGAATTATCATTCGGTTTCGTGCTATTCTTTCCCATCTTTTCTTTTAAATTTCTGAAATAGCTGAAAAGTAATACAAAACATTGGATAAATCTGAAGATTTTCCTTAAATCTGAGTTTTTAAGACTAAAATTACTCTACCAAGTATTGAAATATTAAATCTAATTTTATATGAAGCATTTCCTATTTCTACAGCATATGATAATATTGCTTTCCAACTCTACGATACACACATACAAACCGTAATGAATGTAAAAAGTTGGTTCAACTGTAAGCATCAGGCGATAATCGAATATCTGTAGTAGTACGCCACTCTCTCAACATCCCTAAACCTTCACCAGCTAATTTCACAGCAATCATTCCCCTCAGTTCATATAACATTACATCGGCCGTATAACAAATTAATTGTTTCAATAATTTCATGTGATGAATCTAAAACCATTTCGTTTATTTAGAGTAACGCAATGTTTCATTCGTTGCATCAGAACCACAGAAATACGGTCCGTCGTTATTGAATAAGTAAAATATTTAATGATTGGACACTGGAAATTATTGAAATGGGCGAGAACGAGGCAGTTACGAGGCGAACTGCAACGATCACTGATTACATTCTTCCGCGCAAATGCAAGTTATTAGCGTTAGCGAGAAATAAAACGAGAGACAGATTGCTGCTCGCCGATACGTTGCCCGTATTGCGGCAACCAACACCCAATATACGACCATGATAAAACTGCGAGTTTTTTACAAGTTGCGACACAACAATAAAAAAAATTACCTCTTGAAGACACATCACGCTTATAACTGTAATTATTTTATTTATAGATGTGTTGCGGTGTCCCGGCGCATGTGAGTGGCGCGTTGTCATACAGGCAATATTGACTCCGGTACTAGCCCGGATAGGTAGTAGCTCTGAGCTGGCAGAGCGGTCTTAGACCCACGCATTGAATGGGGAGGTTGCCGTGACGGCTAACTGCGTTCCGGCGGGATCCGGATATTGCTTGGAAGGTGTCCTTGTACACCCGATGAGGGTGAGGGTTAGGGGCTAACGCCCGGGTACTCACCCTGGGGCTTCGGCCCCCTAATTCAGTATAAGTGCTGGGGTAATAAAATATGTGTTGCGTACACATGCAGAAAAATGGTTCACATCAATTATTACGTTCTGTTGCGCAAGTTATTGTACTAAGAAATGAATAGTTTCTTAGTACAATCTGGCAAAAGTGACAAAAAATCGTATATTAAACCTCAATCACTATTCACTTAGGCATCATGTAGTCCTCCAATTGTGTAACACGGAAGATAAGTAATTCAGAATCATAGTAACACTGGGTGGAATAACAATAATTTACGAAAGAAGTTTCCTATGATCTTGCAATAGAATATTTGAAAAATATCAAATGAAGCCATTAGCTGAGTTAAACAACCAACCAAGTAATGTACTAAGATGATCCGATACGAGTATTGTACGATGTTATATTATTTAGTGTACGTGTATGTTCATATTCACATGTATATACGTTGATAATTATGGCACTTGTATTTCGAACAGACAACCTTTAACTATTGTAGGTGACAACTGTATAAATAAATAATTCACTACATGTAAATTTTGTATTTGTTTAATATCACAACAGTTTCGAGAACATTATTTTTCTCATCATCGGGATAGAAAAAAAGAATTTGAAGATAACAATAGGCAATTCGCTTCATTAATTAAATTAATAATACAGTTTTATGTACAAGAATACATTACAAAACAGATAGGATCTCGACAAGAAACAAAATAAAAATTACTCACATAAGTCATATGGAGCTTACCTTTCACATGAAATTATCAAAAACAACATTCAGTCTATGAGAGTTTCTAAAAATAATGATTTGTGCCAAGGCACCATGGTGTAGTATAAATCGTAAACAAATACAAGATGTATAACCCGACTACGCGGAGTGTAGGGCTGGCGATGAGGGCAACACCGCGCCTCTGACCCGAGGGCTTCTGACCCGAGGGCTTGGAAGTTGCCTGAGGGGCAAAAACATCTAGCAACGTCCCGTGGTGCATACAAATATTTATGGTTTATTAGCTCGTTGCTGAATCAAACGAGAATTCGAAACATTTTATAACGTTTCTTGGGTTTAAATGAAAAGAATTTTAGTCGTCATTTGTTAATATGAGGTCAAATAAACAAAACAGCGTGTGAATCTAAAGGCTGATTAGTTTGTAAATAATGAAAGAATATTGTGAAGTTCCTACAGAAATTCTCACAAAAACTAACAATGCTGCGGAAGATGGCACGTGTCAGCGGCCGCCACTGAGAAAGAAAAAATACAGTCTATAGCGGTTCTGCTAACAAAAAAAAAAACATTATGGAGAACGTACCATTCGCGAAGTCTCGGAAGCTTCCCCCACCCAGCGGCAGTAGAGATTTCCCCTCTCGGCGATAAGGAGAAGCGACTGCGAGACGCAGCGATCGCACTAGCCTTCACTTTCCATCACTACCCTCATCGTCAGAAGAGGAACTCGCATTGCCAGGAGTTCCCAAAGAAATGACCAATTCATCAATGTGTTGGTCCATCACATTATTTTATTACTGCAACCCTTCAAGACACAGCTTATTTTCTGTTGATAGTTTGGACACCCCTTACTGTAGAAACACGAAATCTGCTTTTGTCTGGTACTTCTCGCTCATCAGGTATCGCAAAACTCGCAGTGTTGAATTCCCGCGCGACCCACGAGAGAAAGACAGAAAAAGAACAATGTTGTGACAAAGACCTCAGGCAGGCGGAGAAATACTTGTAGCATTGGAGGGGGAGGCCACGTTCGGGTATACACAGTGGAAGGTTTTTGCCTCTGGGAAAGCTATAGTCAGCCACAATAGACTGGTGGCACTGGTGGTGGAGACAGGTGCACTCAAGTACGTGGACAGTGAAGGCTCTAAGCTCCAAACACGCGTAAGGCGTGAATGTTTTAATTCGTTTGTGGCGTTCGACCCATTCCGAATCCCTTGTCACATAAATTCTTTAATCCTTCTCTAATCTCTCACCCTGACTGGAAAATATGTGTGAAATATTTGCAATGTGTCTGTGGGCGTTACACCCCACACCCAGAACATTGTTTCAAACCCTGAGGTGAAACCACGGGCTACTACTGGCGTAAATGTAAAGCTGCAGGGCCGAGGTGGGTCTAAGGCAGACCTGCACAACACCTGCTCCCGCGGGCGTTCTGTACTTGCGAGCCGATCGTCTACCCGTGGCAGCGCCGAAAGTGCAAGTAGTGCGGAATAGGAAGCTTTGCGGGGAGGGGAGAAGTCTGACGTAGCACGACGCGGCCAGTAGATTGAATGCCTGGGCGTCTAATACAATGATCCATTCTTCAAAATTATATGCCCATTTGTTTAAATGGATTATGTCTAGTATTTCAGGTTACCAGAGTCATAATTCATTGTTTACGTTCTGTGTACAACTATATATCCACCTTTGTATCCACCACTGTATGTATTTTCATTTTCTATTTTTTTTTAAGAAAATAACTTTCTCATTGTGACTCTTAAGCATTATTTTAAAGCAATAGCTTTAAAATATATACTTATATATAAGAAAAAATATTATTTAATTCTATCTAAACAAATTGCAATTAAATAATTGATTGTTCACCAGGAATGTTATAATCTCCAAATCATAGAAAAATTAACAAAATCATGAGAGCAATCTCTCACATCCAGATTGACATAAAAATGAATTTGTGACAATTCCAAGAAGCGTAATGTTTAATAACACATTTGTGACCATTTTCCCATATTATGAAACTTAATAAAAGAGATCAACGAGCAAATTTTTGTGACGATATGTTACAGACAATCATAAGATAATCATGAGTATTGTTAAATAAAATGCAAAGGGCTTGATATTTTTATACGATGTCGTAAACGACTCTACACTCTTGTCAGAAATTAGAATAGAAAATAATCATGATTTTTTTCAAGAACAATATGGTTTTGCTTTTGAGAGAACCGTCTAATTCAATTAAACATAGTTAATAAAAATATTTTATTGCTATCATCATAAAAAAAATTCAGTATCAAAATTTTGTGTTTAGTACAACACTAAATTTGTGAATACATCGTAGCAAAGCGAATTACATTATAAGTCGTACAAGCAATTATAATACTTTGTGTCGAAATCTAATATGTATAATTCGTTGTAGTTTCATATTTCACCCTGTCATATACCGAGAAAAAACATTTGCAATATAATACAAAAGACAATATTACTTGAACTGTACATGACCGTCATGTTCTTGCCGATTGCTCTTTAAATTTACGCACTATCTTTCGAATTGCGCATTCTGGTTTCGAATTGCGCAATTGGTGGTCCCCACTCCTAGATTGGGTATCATCCCCACCCTTCATCGATTTTCTCATTTGCCCCCGAGTTGCCCGCGCGCAGCTCCTGACGTCAGTGAAAGTGCAAAATGCTGTGCAGGTTTAGTCTAAGGGCTACATGGACTTGATGTTGGGGGAACGCAAATATGCTACTTACTGAGACTTGCCTCAAAGATATCACTGCGGTAATCTTTAGAAAATTCATTAGGTGTCGATGGTTGCTGGTAAAGGGGAAAGAAATATCCGCCTCAAGGAAGGGGAACTAAGTTGCACAAGAAAGTATATGTGAAACTACTTGGCTTTAAACTCTTTATACTAAGATAAATGGCAGAAAGTTATGCTTATTAAAAGTTTTAAAATAACAATAAAAATGTTGGTATTTTTTATCTCTGGCGATTTGGTTATGAGTTTTCAACTAAAGCGAGTTAGAAGTTGCAATATTGTAATATTGCGTATTCGATACCATTAATATGAAAGAGTATGTGAGGTTGAAGCAACACTCGTTGATATTAAGGTTAGACTACACAGAAGATGTTTTACGCATTTGTGATGTGTTTCAATTATCAAAATTTTCTTCGTTAGCACAATGTGGGAGGTGACAATTTTTCAAAAACATTATGAATCCAGTAGGGAAAATAGCAAAATTTAAAGGTACTTAGTTCATCATCATCATCGTCCTTTACGAATTAGGCATATTGCCTGTTCCAGCCTCTTTCCACCTCATTCTTGGCCTTCCAATGTTTCCCTTTCCTCGCAGCTTATAATTCAGGGCTTGGCCTGGAAGTCAGTCTTGTGGCATATTTTCAATATGTGTCACCCATTGCTGTATGTACTTCTTAATTTTGTCATGTCCTGTTTCTTTCCGCCCTAGTTTCTCTCTTATATTTTCCCTTTTTATTTGGTCTCTTAATGTACAGCATTTTCTCCTCTCAGAAATCTCATTTCTGCTGATTCATTGATTGATCATTTGTCCCGTTAGTGTAGTGAATGTTGTATCGCCGTAGTGGCGGTATTCCTCCCCGCTGGATCGGGAGATCCGGCGCCGAACTAGCGGTGGGTCGGCTCTCCGAGCATCACCTCCAGGGCCTTTTAACTCCCGTATAACGTGGTGGAGAGCCCTACAGTAGCACCCTCTCCTGCAGCACCCACTTACAGGAACTACAATACGAACTGCTGCCATGAATACTTAAAACGTCCGTGGCTGCTGCGTAGGTTCGCGAGGCAGGCGCGTAATGTTACAAAAGCTAGTGTCGATGTGAGCGCTGTTACGATGTGCGTAATGTTACAAAAGCAAGTGTCTAACGCGCTTACTTCAGCGGTTTGTTATATGTATATACAACTAATTGAGCATTTAGAAGACACTTCTCGTATTTATCAGATATCAGCCAATTTTTATGTGCGGAAGTTGGCAAGCCTAACCTGCAGCTGTACCCGACGGCACTAGCGCCTCCTATAGTAGCACCCTCCTGCTTTGACCCCGGTTTTAACGGAGAGTTGTAAGGCCCTGATCACCCCCAGCAGGGCATCGCCCCACTTGGGACAAGCTGTAAGCTCCTGAATGGTCTCTCGTTCTGTATGATAGCGTTGTGCAGGCTTAAGTAAGGGAAAGTCGAGGACAAAGAAGAGTGTGTTAGGCTACTGCTTCATCATTTGCCTGGTATTGATCTGAAAAAATACCGAACAGAGCTGCCGGTCTCAGGTTGACATGCAAATTCAAATTTTAAGAATAATAAGCTAATGAACTTATTGCTAGAAACTTCTTTCCTTGCAAGTACTTTGATATAAAAGACTGTTTATGTCGATCGTAAGCGACAAATCACAGATTGGCTCCTGACTGAAGTAACCATTCTCACTGTGGCTATACAACTAATCGTTTTTTCACAAATAAGGAAAATAAATCTACATAAAAATGTTTGTAATTCTGAATTGTTAATTGATTCCATTGATATTTTAAATGGAATAGGATAAATTCCATTGATATTTTAAATGGAACTAGGTATTAACAACGTAGCTAATAAAAATTAACATTTGATATTCATATTTCAAATACTTTGTTGAACACAGAAATAACCACTCGAGAAATTCAGAACGAAACAATGCAGGTACAGAAAAGTGCAGGAAAAAAGGTTCTGTGAATAAAATGGATGGGTCTCGAACAGTAAACTACAAAAAAAGTATCCTCCGCAACCAATAGAATTAATTTCCCCCAGTACTTCAAAAATGTCCATCATTCCAATTGCGAAAAGCGAAGTGTACCAGATCGAGCATTTTTACATTGGTAACGACACCTCAGTGAGGCATAGAGCTCGAAAAAACAATTCTCGGAATACGAAAACTGTCAAAATGAAACTTCGGGGAAACATTAACGCACATGCGCATCGCCACGATTGAAATCCGCCGACGCGTTGAGGCGGAGAGGGGCTTATATGCATTGGCAGCAGTGGGGTAGCAAGAGGAGGCGGTGGGTGCGCTAGAGGAGTAGGGGGCGGTAGGTAGAGGTAGGGGGCGGTAGGTAGAGGTAGGGGGCGGTAGGTGGAGGTAGGGGGCGATAGGGGGCGGTAGGGGTGGTGGGGGCGGTGAGAGTGGTAGAGGACGGTGGGGCGGTGGGGGCGGTAGGGTACGGTGGCAGCGGTAGGGGCAGTCGGGACGGTAGGTGGTGTTGGGGGGAGATAGGGGGCGGTAGAGGGCGGTAGAGGGCGGTAGACGGTGGTAGAGGGCGGTAGAGGGCGGTAGGGGCGGTAGGAGGCAATAGGAAGCGGTGCGGAGTGGTAGGGGCGGTAGGGGGTAGGGGGCGGTAAAGGGCGGTGGGTTAGGCAGTGGTAGGAGGCGGTAGGGGTCGTTACAGGGCGGTGGGGGTGGTGGGAGCGACGGGTCATCCCAGGCGGTCAGCATAGCGGGTGGATGGGATAAGGGATGCTGCCGGGGCGTTGGCCGGCGCGAAGGCGGGGGCAAGCCCCTCGCGGTGTGACCCGGGGTTTGCGAGGTCGCGTTGCGTGACCTTTCACGCGGGATACGGAAAGAGTCGGAATGCCTATACGGGTGACTGATTAGTGATTCCGGGCGCGTCAACTGCTAAGGTCATTAGACTCGCAAAAGTAATACGTGTTTTCCTCGGGAGGTGGCGGTGATCCTCTCCTGCTGGATGGTGAGATCTGGCGGCGACCATGTGGTTAGCGGGGTTTTTCCTCAACCAGGAATCTCTCACCAGTGCGACACCGCCCCACCCTGGACAAGCTTTAAGCCCCCAGTGGCCTCCCGACATCCGTGATCCGCGGTCCGTGACCCGTTTTTTAGAGTACTATTACGACATTCAGCAACGCAGAAACCACGAAAAACTACCAATCGGGGCAGCCGGATCCTACAATTCTCCTTCAGACTGCGACTGAATTCGACCTAGCTATGCAGCTAGTGCCGAAAATTCTGCCAACGTCGGAACTGGAAACAAAGGTCCTCCCGTCACAGGCACTGAAGTGAAATCTGTTGATACCCTAGTCACCTAAGCCGATGTGACGGGATTCTGCTTATGAAAAAGACCCTTGCAACTCCAAGAAGTGTGGAAGTGCGTAGGAGGCTTTTTGCGGAAGAGTGTTGTCTGACTGAGAAAAATGTTAAAGAATGTTAAATAGAAAAAGGCATGGTCTAATTGTGCGTAATTTTTTTGAAGGAATGTGTTCCTCCATACCCTACACCGATTGCTGTCTTTTCTCTCTATCTCTATTTATTTCGTGTGGATCAAGAGAGTAGTCCATTGTAAAAATGGCGCGAGATTGTTACATATCATCGCTAAACTTCTAGAGAGCGGAACATAACTAAACACTAGAGATACCTCCAGATGTACTCCCTTTAAGATTTGAGAATAATGATGTGGAACCTGCAACCTGGTGAAAACCTGTTCATCGATTAATGTTCCTAGCTAAAAGAATTTACTTTGTGAGGGTATGTTAATACTTGCCCCGTGAGACCTCCGTTGCCAGCTACCATCCATACCTGAAGCGATGAGAATTTGCAGGAGGTACATGGTGATATACGCTCGCTTGCTCCCTCTCTGAACGATTTGACACGATTGTTTGAAAAGTTAACAAGCTACTTTTTATGCTTATTTTAATTAGTGCCAAGATGAATTGATATTTTTTCCTGAAAACAGGACAAGTAGAAGTAAATTTTACATTATACTGCAAATACATGGCAACTAGATTTGCCTGGCGCCTCCAGCGGCAGGTACTTTTATGTTAACAATTTTTGTGAGCTATGACAGTTAATGTTAATAAGAACATGTAAAAACAATAATATTGTTTATCTTATTGACCTATCTATCTATAATAATAGATAGCATCGACAGAAGTATTTCCATTTTACATTATATTCTAAAATTCCTACATCTAAAATTATACCTAAAATTCCTGTTTTCATTACATTAGTACGTTAACTATTGCCAATGCAACAAAAAATTACCGTCACTGTACGCTAGTGAATGTTCTAAGGATTCACACTGAGCTTGAAAGACGAGTAACGTAACCCACAGGAGTTTCAGCATTTTTGGTGCCCAGAAACTTCTCAAAAACATGTTTTTTGCTGGAATACTTCCATAATATTCCAGAAGGATCCAGCTAAAAATAAAACCAATCGATTCCCCTCGTCGAGTGCAATCGAATGTGATCACCTCCGTAGGTGGATTTAAAATTCCCCAAAATGCTTGTTGGGTGCTTAAACCTCCAAGAAACACGTTTTTTGATAATTATTACAATATTATGTTTAATTATCGTCAATGCGATTAATAAAGCCATGGAGATTCATGACAATTCCGTAACGAGAGTAAAGCCACTCCCAGCGTGTCACTAATGTTCCTGAGGGTGCAGTGAAGCCGTCAAAAACATGCGTATTTTGCCATTTCTTCTAGAATAACCTGTGACGGAGATAGATGAGCTATTGCGCATCGTATTCGATTTCAGCCAATAAGCTTCAGGCACCAGTTTGAGTCAGAATGTTAGCGGGAATTTTAAATGCAGCCAGATATCAATATCACATTGCTACAAGATATTGAAACTGATACTATGAAGAATTTCTTTTAAATATTGCATCTTGCACACCTTCAGAGTGTTATGTTTGGTTGATCACCATTGAAAATAGTCTCCTTAAGCCACTTTCAAACTGTTTATCAACACTTCTTGCTCTCTATGCAACATGGCGGCCAGCATCTGGTCTGGTTTTCAAACGAATGGGAGCTGTGGGAACAATGGAAACAATGGGAGCTGTCTTTAAATGAGAAGGAACTCCCTACCTTTAAAGCTCTTATTAAATATTTGGAATTAAAGAAGTGTAAGAGTCTGGGATGACTCTACTGAGTCTCAACTCAAATCCAGTTGAGCCCAAAGCCTCCAGGCCAGGCCAACAACACGGGAAAGAGTAAAACTCCCATTTGTCCGAAATGTAACTCTAATCATTTAATTAAGGATTGCCGTTCTTTCTTGGGTCTTACACCCAAGGATCACCATGAGTTAATTTCTGGGTGTGGTCGTTGCTATAATTTTTTTCATCTGAGAACTAGCGATCATTCTTGCACTGCGAAATGTGCCATCTGTAGCAAGCTTCACCATAAACTTCCCCCCTCTTAATAGTACATTATGAAACGATGATGTAATGATGGGTATTAATACACGAGTGTGATATTACGATACGAGCGAGGTACGAGCGAGCATCGTAAACTTCACACTCAGTGTATTAATACCCATTACATCGAGTTTCATACGGTACTTTTTCTACGACTTATGGTAACTTTTATAAGTTAAACTTCTCCACTGAATCGTTTCCTGGCAGTCGACATGCAAGATTCATCCAAGGCCACCTAGCGGACACATCACTACCCTACACCCGCAGTTGGCTTTGTTTTACCACAGCGCTTGCGAGAGATTGACAAAGGTTGCGGCAATAATATTCCGACGTCACCATTTTCGCATTTTCTCTCATTTCTGGAAACGTCAACACCATCAGAAAGAACCACCATTCACTAAATATTTTAAACTAAAGAATTGGCCGTTTTTTTAAGGACAGACACACAAGCAGCAAATAACACAAAATGACTTGCGTTCAGATCTTAACCTCACTGAAAGTTCTCTTCAATGACTACCACTGCGCTAGTCAAATAGGATAAAAATGAAATGACGATCCAATTTATTTTTAATAATATTTGACGTAAATATTACTACTAATAAAATAAAATTAAAACTGAGAAGCTTAATTTAATATTAAATGCAATTTTAGTATACACTCGAACGAAACATTTACTGCAACAATTCTCAACGATTAATGAAGTGACAATACTTGATTTGTAAGCGTCTCTGTGATTGGCCAAGAACCTGTATCATAATGAAATCTTTATCGAAATGACCATCATTATGCAACTGGTTGCAGCCATCCAAAGACAGCGTTATACAATGGGAGTAGAAAAAATATTACTACTCTGTATTAATGTAGATTGAGTGATTAGGCGGAAGAGCAGGCCTTATGGCCTGAGCCTCGCCATTAATAAAGACATTTTATTATTATTATTATTATTAATATTATTATTATTATTATTATTATTATTATTATTATTATTATAAACTTTTACATTTTGGTGACAACCCCTTCTACTAATATTAAAGCTGCCTCATCTGTTATTAGCAATTTTGCCAAATCCACCACCTCAGTTCTTATTTCCACTGCTTTTGTATGTTGTGTTGCTAACAATGGCAGACCTTAAACCTTTTGTTTCACTTCTCTGTACTGGAAGTGGTGTCAATCTGATTACATGGGATGCAGTTAATTTGCTTAAATTGCCTACGGTAATAGCACCCATAACAATTTCTGGCATTGGCTTAGAACATTTAACAAGTACTCATAGTGTTACTGTAATTATTATGCCATGTAACACTCTTACAAAATGGCCATGCCAAGTAACTTATTCAATTGTGCATACAATTCCTAAAGCACTCTTACACAGTTTTAATTCTGACGAGTGGAACCTATCTACAAATTATGCAGATCCTACTATTGGGGATTCTAAAACTATTGACCTGTTCGGTGCAGATGTCTTTTTTGACATCCTCTTACCTAAACAATTAACTACGAGTAGATCCAACGGTGTTTTTCCTGTATTGCAGGAAACTAAATTAGGATGGATAATTGTGGGCAAAACCCCAATTTCCTCACCCCTCAAGCTCATTGTAATTTTATTCAAACTCCCTTTGAGTTGCCTGAACATATTAAACACTTCTGGGAAGTGGAAGAGGTCTCTCCTCTCAAACCAATTTTGCATGAGGAGGAAATTGTTGAAACACACTTCCTCTCCACCCACTACAGAGGCCCCATGGACAGATATGTAGTTACACTCCCAACTAACTCTAATTTAGCTTCTTAGTTACACTCCCAACTAACTCTAATTTAGCTTCTTAGATGAATACAAACGCCAGGCAATCAAACGTTTCTTAGCAATCGAAAAGAGACTTGAAGGGGACCCCCAATTAAAACAAGCTTATCATGATTTTACTAACTAGTATATTGACTAAGGCCGTATACGACTAGCACCCAGTTCTAGCAACTCTGTCAATTATTATATTCCCCATCAGCCAATTTTCATGCCGTCAAGTTCAACGACAAAAATGAGAATCGTATTTGACGGATCAGCTAAAACCACTGCTGATATTTCTCTCAATGATGTCCTTTTAAATGGCAATAAAATTCGAGATGATCTTTTTGATCTCTTATTCAAATTCAGAATTCATAAATCGGCATTGCTGCCTATCTCAAAATGATGTTTCGTACAAGTCAATGTAAATCCATCTGATTGGAATTTGCAACGAGTCTTGTAGAGATTTTCACCCTCTGAGCATATACAAGACTTTGTACTAACCACAGTGATATACGTTTTAAAACCAGCCACCTTCCTTGCTGTTCATGCTTACATCAGTTGGCCGCTGATGAACACACTAGCTATGCTACAGGCTCCCAAGCCCTAATGTCAAATTTTTATGTTGATGCTTTTTGCATTCTTTCCTAAACTTAGACGTTGCCAAAAAAAACAATTCTTGAACTCAAGGCCCTCCTATCAAGGAATGGTTTCTCCTGCGGAAATGGGCCTCAAACGACTCTGCATTGTCAGATCTTTCAGATCACCTGTTAGCCAAATCTAATCACAAAATGTTCGAATCCCAGGATTCTGAATTAGTTTCAACTTTAGGTATATCCTGGAATTCTGTTACTAACATGTTCTGCTTAGTACTGTCAGGCAAATTTAATTTCAGTGCAATCAAATTTACTAAAAGGACAATGCTATCTGTAATCTGTTCCTTGTTTGATCCACTTGAATTATTAGCCCCCTGCATTATTGTTTACAAATTATTATTTCAAAAATTGAATTCTAAGATGTTATATCAGAAGATAAATACGCATTTAAACAATTATCCAGACTACATTGGAGTCTGTTAACGTACGCTGTACTAAAAATGTAAGAGTGTTGTAATATTTTTGACGAGATAATTTATATCAGATACTTTGAAATAATTTTATTTTTATCGGGTTAGTGACGCATTAATAAATTATAATTTATCAATATTATGAATTCATGATTTATAATCACTTTTACAAAAAATTGACAGTTTTAAAAATAAATATTACTTTATTTCTTCAGGCCTTGTCATATTTTTAGCAATAGCACCTCTTCTGGCATTTAATGGGATCATTTCGAGACTTCATACCACTCTTGGCAATCCATCCCAATGAAAATTTCCATCAAACGCTCTCTTCCGCAAACATGTAGCATTGCAAATATGACCAAACCGAACGAGCTTTCGTAGCTGCCAGAACAAGCATACGTCAGAAAATGCTACATACTACGCAATATTGCTTTTCAGCCATCACGTCGCCACGTGCAATAAAATTAACGCAATATCTGAAGCGAACCGAGCTATAAATCTACCCGGAGCGGCCACTCAAATAAAAACGTAGAGGAAGAATAAAACAAGCGACGCGCGGGGCAAGGTCACGTGAGGAGGCGGCGACTGCGCGTTCGGCGGCCGATATCGGGGTGAAGTGTCACGCTCGCGGTTCCATAACGGTTATAACCGGTTATTGACGGAGCACTCCGATAATAGCTTGATGGAACCGCGCGTAATTGCCACGGCATGCATGCAGCCGACAGCCGAGCAACGCCGGTCGCCATTTTGGCACCACGATATAACGGCTCTTACGCGATGCCGAAGATTTTTTTTATGACTGTTGCGTCGGCGGCAGGGAGGGCGGGTGGGAGATCTTAAATGGTAGGGAAATTAACTTCCAAAGAATCGATCTATCGTAAAATATGAGAATTGGTTCTCGTTTTAAAGATTCCTTTTGGTAGTTGAGAAGAAATAACTGATGCTGAACTGAAAAAGTCATCGATATCGCGGTGCATTTGCGAGGATCTTATGTGAATAAAATGGGGAAAGGGTCACATCGTATTGACGTTAATATCTGCAACATTTTTGTGGCTCCATAAAGGGAGATAAGGTATTTTATCTCTTTTTTCGGGAAATTCAGGGATATAACGCGTGAACACAACTTACTTCAAACGACGAGAGTGAAAAGAATTGCGTTAGTATAGAGAGACTAGCGAGTACACGGCACTATTTTCTCGTGCGGAACCGCAGACTGCGGCGGAGCACTTTCTCTAATTCGCTGCACGGACCGAATAGAGCTCTTGCGGAAATTTAAGAGCGAGCACTACGGCCGTACTTACCCTGAGCGGTTGCCCCGGACCACGGGTCGCCGGCTCGCCGCCCGCGGGCGAAGGGCCCGGGAGGCAAGGGCGATGGGGAACTGCAGTGGGCAATGGGCAGTGGGCGGTGGGCGTTGCCCGCTGTCGCATGCCACGCTGAGAGCTTTGGAAGTGCGGAGTAATCCAAGTAATAACTGGCTGCTATCTGTTTTGTTAGCGCCGGTGCGCGCGCAGCTTATAAAAACGCAAAGCTTTCGCGTTTCTGGAATAACAGCTGGAATAAATTCTCGGTTATCCTTTCAGCCCGCCCGCCGCGCGACGTGATAAACAATTTAGGCTCTGTTTTATGTCTTGTTTCGCCCGACGAACGGTCCGCTGTACGTCGCACGAACTTTTCAGCGCCGGTTGGTAAATGACACGTCCCGAAGTTTTCTGGGGGAATGTGGAGAAAATTAGCGAGGGAGTTGTGTTAGTTATAAAAATACATGTTTTCATGCACAGAGGGATTTTAATGCGTCTTTGAGATTCTAATCATATCATCGAGATTGAAACGGGTCGTTTTTACTTAGTTTTGTTTCCTCGCTTAACTTGTTTATTCCATATACTTTATTTTAAAATAATTTGATACGGTCTTCTCAACGGCCACTTTTACAAAGATGGAATGAATATTCTTTATGCATTTCCTACCAGTACATTTTTAACAAGATAAATAAACTCTAAATTTCTCATTATCAACTTCTATATGAGTATCCAAATTATAGACTATCCAAATTATAATGCATATATCTCAGTACAATTTGCAATATACAAGTTTAAGTGAGCATTTGACAACTGGGCATTTAATTACATTTGACAACATTAATTTCCTATAATATTTGGAAGTGTACTTGAGGTTAATACTTTGATTTGAAAAACAGGTGATTGTCACATGTATCGTGAAACATTGATATATTCTCTTCAGAGTGCTCTTCCAAAAATCCCCTGCTTTGCATTGCGGAGTTATAATGTTTAGAAGCACACGAATTACCTCGAAAATCTCACAATGCAAACAACTCTCGGACCATATTGTATCAGTGTTTATCTTACAAAACTTTGTATGGAGTCCATTCTTTCCTTCAGGACAGAAAAGATAAATCAATTTTGTTTCCGAGCTTTTCCAAGAACAAGTTACTCGAACATTGAGCTGAGGTGTTGAAAAGTTTTTAAAACACATAACCCACTATAAATGTTTAATCCACTAAAATTGTAACATACGAGTTAATTGTAATATATGTTGCGAGTAATTGTAACATATGTTACGAGTTACAGTAATAATTATTGTATGTAATATAAAATTTACAGAATGATCCCCAAACCTCCATCAAAGAAACTTTGGTTTCACTGTCTGATAAAAAGTCTCTAGTTTAAATGACAACATAAAAACTTTGCTACCTTAAAAATATAAAGACTCCAATACTGAATCTATCGTAAATATTCCAGCAATTTCAATGAGATGAGAGACAAATAATCAGAAATATATATTAAAATTAAATATTCTGAAATTTCATTCAAAATAAGCTTAAAGTTATTCTAAACCATTCCTAAAATTCAAATTTGATGAAGTAATTTTTTTATTAATAATTGCCAACACAAACAATATCAATATTCCTTCATACAAATCATATTGCAGAAGTGTTATCAGAGTCTGAGAAAAGAACGAAGGGGAAATCAGGAACGGGGACGTGGATCAACTTCTGACGATGAAGAACGTCTGAATGGCAAATTACACATAGTAAAAAAATTCGATAAATAAGCAATTGGTGAGTCACATTTTTAAATATTGAGTGTCAATAACTCTGTTGCCGAAGAAATTGCAACTAAGTTGATCAGGCGTTGCCTGGGAATAGCGCCATTTTCTTAGTGAATTTTTAGACAAAGTATTTCTGTATTTTTGTTACCTTTCGGAGGTCTAACAAAACACTTTAAAACAGAGACAACGGGCTCGCTTGTGGCCTGATGCGCAACAATTTCAAAAGAAGTAGCGACATAATGTTTGCTACGGGAGTACATTTCACAAAACTTACGCTACCATGCGTCACCCTGTATCGGGGAGACAGGAACGGCGAGACAGATGGCGGGTCAGAGACGACAGATCAGAGGGTCGGGGTCGGCGGGGCAAAGACAGAGAGAGAGATGGTCGTCGGGGTAGAGACAGTGGGACACATCCGTCGCGACCGAGGCGGCGCGACAGACACGGACGTACAAAGACGAATGGTCAGGGTTGGCAGAACAGGAGGGCGGAACAGGGACGCCGGAACAGGGAGGGCGGGACAGGGACGGCGGGACAGCGGAGGAGGGACAGTACATCCGGGGTCAGCGGACGCGGGGTCAGCGAACGCGGGGTCAGCGGACGCGGAGTCAGCGGACGCGGGGTCAGCAGACGCGAGATAAGCGGACGCGGGGTCAGCGGACACGGGGTCAGCGAACGCGGGGTCAGCGGACGCGGGGTCAGCGGACGCGGGGTCAGCAGACGTGAGATCAGCGGACGCGGGGTCAGCGGACACGGGGTCAGCGAACGCGGGGTCAGCGGACGCGGGGTCAGCGGACGCGGGGTCAGCAGACGTGAGATCAGCGGACGCGGGGTCAGCGGACGCGGGGTCAGCGAACGCGGGGTCAGCGGACGCGGGGTCAGCGGACGCGGGGTCAGCGGACGCGGGGTCAGCAGACGCGAGATAAGCGGACGCGGGGTCAGCGGACGCGGGGTCAGCGGACGCGGGGTCAGCGAACGCGGGGTCAGCGGACGCGGGGTCAGCGGACGCGGGGTCAGCAGACGTGAGATCAGCGGACGCGGGGTCAGCGGACGCGGGGTCAGCGAACGCGGGGTCAGCGGACGCGGGGTCAGCGGACGCGGGGTCAGCAGACGCGAGATAAGCGGACGCGGGGTCAGCGGACGCGGGGTCAGCGGACGCGGGGTCAGCGAACGCGGGGTCAGCGGACGCGGTGTCAGCGAACGCGGGGTCAGCGGACGTGGGGTCAGCTGACGCGGGGTCAGCGGACGCGGTGTCAGCGAACGCAGGGTCAGCGGACGCGGGGTCAGCGAACGCGGGGTCAGCGAACGCGGGGTCAGCGGACGCGGGATCAGCGGACGCGGGGTCAGCGGACGCGGGGTCAGCAGACGCGAGATCAGCGGACGCGGGATCAGCGGACGCGGTATCAGCGGACGCGAGGTCAGTGGACGCGGGGCCAGCGGGCGCGGGGTCAGCGGACGCGGGGACAGCGGACGCGGGGTCAGCGGACGCGAGGTCAGCGGGCGCGGTGTCAGCGGACGCGAGATCAGCGGACGCGGGGTCAGCGGACGCGGGGTCAGCGAACGCGGGGTCAGCGGACGCGGGGTCAGCGGACGCGGGGGCCGCAGACGCGAGATAAGCGGACGCGGGGTCAGCGGACGCGGGGGTCAGCGGACGCGGGGCCAGCGAACGCGGGGTCAGCGGACGTGGGGTCAGCTGACGCGGGGTCAGCGGACGCGGTGTCAGCGAACGCAGGGTCAGCGGACGCGGGGTCAGCGAACGCGAGGTCAGCGAACGCGGGGTCAGCGGACGCGGGATCAGCGGACGCGGGGTCAGCGGACGCGGGGTCAGCAGACGCGAGATCAGCGGACGCGGGATCAGCGGACGCGGTATCAGCGGACGCGAGGTCAGTGGACGCGGGGTCAGCGGGCGCGGGGTCAGCGGACGCGGGGACAGCGGACGCGGGGTCAGCGGACGCGAGGTCAGCGGGCGCGGTGTCAGCGGACGCGAGATCAGCGGACGCGGGGTCAGCGGACGCGGGGTCAGCGAACGCGGGGTCAGCGGGCGCGGGGTCAGCGGACGTGGGGTCAGCTGACGCGGGGTCAGCGAACGCGGTGTCAGCGAACGCAGGGTCAGCGGACGCGGGGTCAGCGAACGCGGGGTCAGCGAACGCGGGGTCAGCGGACGCGGGGTCAGCGGACGCGGGGTCAGCAGACGTGAGATCAGCGGACGCGGGGTCAGCGGACGCGGGGTCAGCAGACGCGAGATAAGCGGACGCGGGGTCAGCGGACGCGGGGTCAGCGGACGCGGGGCCAGCGAACGCGGGGTCAGCGGACGTGGGGTCAGCTGACGCGGGGTCAGCGGACGCGGTGTCAGCGAACGCAGGGTCAGCGGACGCGGGGTCAGCGAACGCGGGGTCAGCGAACGCGGGGTCAGCGGACGCGGGATCAGCGGACGCGGGGTCAGCGGACGCGGGGTCAGCAGACGCGAGATCAGCGGACGCGGGATCAGCGGACGCGGTATCAGCGGACGCGAGGTCAGTGGACGCGGGGCCAGCGGGCGCGGGGTCAGCGGACGCGGGGACAGCGGACGCGGGGTCAGCGGACGCGAGGTCAGCGGGCGCGGTGTCAGCGGACGCGAGATCAGCGGACGCGGGGTCAGCGGACGCGGGGTCAGCGGACGCGGGGTCAGCGGACGCGGGGTCAGCGGACGCGGGGTCAGCAGACGCGAGATCAGCGGACGCGGGCTCAGCGGACGCGGTATCAGCGGACGCGAGGTCAGCGGACGCGGGGCCAGCAGGCGCGGGGTCAGCGGACGCGGGGCCAGCGGACGCGGGGTCAGCGGACGCGAGGTCAGCGGGCGCGGTGTCAGCGGACGCGAGATCAGCGGACGCGGGGTCAGCGGACGCGGGGTCAGCGAACGCGAGGTCAGCGGACGCGGGGTCAGCGGACGTGGGGTCAGCGGGCTCGGGGTCAGCGGGCGCGGGGTCAGCGGACGCAGGGTCAGCGGACGCGGGGTCAGCGGACGAGGGTCAGCGAACGCGGGGGCAGTGGAAGCGATGACAGCGAAGGCAGGGGCAGCGGAGGTAGGAACGGCGGGGATGGGACGGCGAGGTTAGGGATGACGGGCGAAGGGATGGTATAAGGGCAGCAACGAACATGAAGCGGCGGGGGTGTGGGGGAGTGGCCTGCTGGGGCGGCGGTGGCTAGAGCGGCGAGGCAGGAAGGGGGGCGGCGGTGGCTTCCGGCGCGCGATGGAACCGCCCCGCTCCGCGCCGGAGGTGTCGGAACCCCCGTCGGCGCGCGAAGGCGGTGTGGAAGTGCTGCGGAGAGGAGGGAGCGGATCAGCGGCGTCGTAAAGCGTTTCAACGGAAGAGGGTGACTCTGATCTGAATTCGTTTCGCTGGCGATGGAGTCCTCTCTCGTGTGAACTAGCGAATCCTTAACACTTTGGGGAGGGAAGACGTGCACGAGGAAATGGAAAAAGAAATGAAGGGAAGGGGGAGAATCTAATAGCAAAAGAGATGATAAATGGAGAAGGATACCAAAGAACAAGGATGAAGAACCAGAAAGACCGCATCGATGCAGAGACGAAAACAGCTCCTCTGGAGGTGTAGTGTTTACGAGAGCGAGACTTGAAATGTTGGCGTCGGATTTTGATGGAGACAGATGGTCATAAAAAGGAAAAAGCTTAAAATGGATAAAAAGGGACGGGAAGGAAAAGTGAATAAATGAAAAATGGGTTGGGATCCGACCAGAATAAAGAGGCAATGACACTATATTTTTGATGGAAGTACGATCTGAAAGTATACATGCACATAATATTTTTTAAGTTTAAGTTTTTCTGTTACCGACTTTTGTAATGTCCAGCCTTAACAAAATTCACGAAAATTTAAATATATTCCTGTATTTTACACATGCTTCTGTTACATCACACAGACACACACACACACACACATACATACACACTTCTAATTAGGCTTTTTTTTATTTGTTTCTTACTGCAGGCAAGATAGTGGAAGTTCTCAGGTGCCTAAGGTCGTAATCTAATGGCCATGTTTCTCGCGTCCAGCTCCATCTACCGGGATCTCATTGCTCCGCAGACCTCACATGGGTCTCAGCATGAGTTACAAACAAATTGGGTGTTTGATCGTTTATTTTTTTATGTTGGGACAGGTTGACGTGAACTTTGTTCTGATCTGATATTCACAATTAAAACAATTTTGAAGAAAAGTAAATTCTCATTTCTTCATTAAAAATTTTAACATTCTGAATCAAAAATATATCATTTCATAATTATTTTTCTCAAGCATACTGACAATCAACTTCCTCATTGATGTATTTAATTTTATGGTAAATTATGCAGTATCTAATTCATTGATTAAATGTGTCTCTCATTACAGCAATGTTGTGTTTATTCTTGCCCATTTAGTTGCATTCAAGGTGTATGCAATATAATGCAGCTCATTCATACGCGTGTATCTGCTATGTAAGTCACAGACTGTTGGTCCTTCTCAAATGAAGCTTGTGTACCTCGAACCTCTTTCAGCCCATCAGTTTGAATTTCCGTTTTTGGTCTACCTGCACTACAGAAAGGATGCACATAACATCCGTTGAAGCCGTTCAAAACTGAGATAACGAGCTCCCCGTGCGAATTGACGCACATGATTACAAAAAGTCGGCGTAATGTTTACTGTCGAGTGTATTTTGCAAGGTTTATCACACATAATACAAGTACGTCCTTTTTAAAAATCGAAGATAATTTAATATGCTTAATGAACGATGCCAACCAAATGTTGCTAATGAGAACCCATCGGCTTCCACTTGATTATTTTGTACAAAATGTTAATTCAGTGATTGTAACGTACGAAGACTTGGCCGTACCGTTTCTTGAAAGGAAAATTCGCCTGTGGTCGCCAAGGTCACTGCACTGCCCTGTGACTTGCGGCTTAGAAAACAGACCTGCCCGGCGCCGCGCCAGGAAGTTCCGACTCCCCGATTTTCGTAATATGCCGTATTTCATAGCCTTTCGCGCTCTTATTTTTTTCTTCCGGAAAAAAAGAGCTTTGTCAGCTTCAGAGTACGTCGATTATCGACTATCCGCGCCGCGCATTCCTCATGTCTCTCATAGGGACACACGAACCTTTATATAGACACTGACACACTTCACGATCTGAGGTTTCACGATCTGAGATCAGCAGACTCGCAAGACCTTCCGCAACTACACAACTAAGACAAGGGACAAACAACCATGCCCACAGCGAAACACGAACCCGCGACCCTCCCGACCGAGGAGCTGAGTCGGCACACGCTCTAGCCACCTCGGCCACTCGGTGCTCTCACTGTCTTGAACTGTTTAAAGAACATTCCAGTTGGACGTTTTTTATTGGCTAACAATGTAAGATAATGAATGTCTTATTAAATATCGGCCACTCTCATAACTTCACATTTCGTGATTTTGAAATGCAGTTTTCGCTCAACAATGCGTAATTATGAGACAAGTAATATGCTGGAGAGACAATGCTTGTAATATTTTTAGATTTCCAAAAAAGTATTTTATGATTTTTTAATGGAACTCTTTATTTTCTCGCTAGCAATTGATAGATCATAAACAGAGAAATACAATGACGTATAACTTGTGAATTTCTTGATAGAAATTTGAATATAAAATTAGACATTCTGACCTATGGTTTTATATTGAACGTACAATATTTCCTTTAGTATCCCTTTCAACTATCGCCTTTGGGAAAAGTGACCTTCGGGGTGCCAAATCTGTGAAGGGGAGAGGGGAAACTGAGGAGAGAGAAAATTTTGTACGTCAGTAACTGCGTTGCTATTCCTCTTCCAGTAATTTGTAATAGAGAGGAATTATTGATTGGTTTTCATGGAAATATCACATCTCTTCCTATTTGATTAATTTTCATAATCATTCATTATATATCTTTCAGCAATTCATTAATCATTATTTATACTTCCTGATCCGGGTCACAATGTTCAAGCTTTCCCATTAATAAGCGGAAAGAATGGCGCTGTTAGCAGGGAAAGTGTCGGCCCCCATATTACACTCAAGCAGATGGAGTGAAAGAGAACACAAATAGAAGCTTGCCACATCAGCCACTCTGATCGGCCATCACCTTTAACGTTCTGTTTGCTCATGGAAAAACCGGCAAGGTTATTCTCAAGATGCGCAAGATTGACCCACAATCTTGCAAGCAGAAGTGTTAATTTTCATTCTGCCATCAGAGAAGCCTCACTGCCGCCGCAAAAAGCCGCTAGGTAAAGCACGACGCTGTGCCAAACGCGGAATTACATGCAGCTTTCCGGAGCGGCAACGATAAAGTGGTCATTAAATAAATTTTTGGATTGTTTTTTGTATCGTAAAGTAAATTTGTTATTCTTCATTCATTCAAGAGTGTGATACTCTAATTACATTCAACTCCTATCATAAGTCTGATACGATGTTCGCGAGTAGGTATCAGAAAACTGATATTTCGCTTTACAAAGCAATGATACATGGATGTATGGGAGGTATAGTTCTGGCCAGCTAAAAAGACCAGCTAACATGACAACTTTTGAAAAATGCCACTGTCGGATGAGAACTTGTATTCATTCTCGATTTAGGGTACTTTCGTTTCGTTTTGTGTTGGCACATGCCGTTGCCAACCTTCACACAATTATCCTATATATTTTATGTTTACGGGGTAGGGACATTTTTTAAAATTTAAGTTGCAATGAAAAAATGACTACTTCCGTAGATTCCGCCAACATTCAAGCCATTCATGTGGATTGTGATCTGTCAGTTTGCTATTGTTTCTAGCGATTCGCATATTGTGGTTTGCTATTTTTCATAAATCTGCATTTAGTGATTTCGTCAGGTGTATTAATTTAGTTCTACGCGTTTTTATTTTTATTTAATATTTTTCAATTGTTTTCATCACTAATCATACTAGAGTTAGTCGAGATAGTTTTAGTGGTAAAGGTTATTTTTTTCGATTTTGTATTTTTTGTGTACAAATAATTTTATTATATTTATTATTAATTTTTCTAAACCCAACTTAGTAATCATTGAAAAGTAATGGATAGCCCAACTACATCTGGGTCTTTTCTTAGTATTTTGTCTTTAAGGTTAAAGTGAATTCAAAGTTCTCTTCAAACGGGAATTGTAAATTTATTTTGTGGATTTTGGAAGAAATCAGTGGAAGAAGGGGTACTGTTACTCAGAGGAATCACAATTGTAATCACAAGTCAATCACACTAATGTGATATCACAAATAGAAAATATTATTACAGGTAAGATAATTTTTTTCCTAAATATTATCTTACAAAACTGGTACAATTTTCATAATTAAAATAGTTATTGGTGTATTTATTTTCTATAACTATTAATTATCATTAGTTATGCATTAATGGTAATAAATCCAATTTTCTTTTTTCAACAAACAGATGGGTGTGAAGTCTATTGAATGAATTATCAACAGACAAAAAGCAAGAAGCTCTGACCGCCGTAGAAGGACTCATCCAGCTTCAATATTGACAATTTTATGAAGCATGGAATTTCCAATAAAATACATTATAATTTGGGTGCGGAATCATTTACATTTTTAATTACTTTGTTATTATATAATTTTATTCATCTATAAATGATCGCCGTATTTTGTAGTATTTTATGTGAAGTAACATGAATTATATATTATGTAGGTCTTGGTATTTCTATAAGAAACCTGTTCTTCAGAGATTGTGAGTGATGATACATTCAATTTTCAAGACTCTCAAACCTTAAAGTGTATAGTAAAAAACATTGTTTTTTTTTGTGGTAAGGAAGACAGTTATGCCCCTGTGAATGAGAGTGAAACAATAATTTTTAAAAGAGAGTACTTCCTAAGGAATTATATTAAGAACCCAAACAAAGTCCAGCACACCAAATATTGTAGTTTTTTTAATGAATCATGGCTAAATTTATGAATGGCAATTTCTTATATTTTTTTCTGGAACATTAATATTGTTTCAGTTTTTTGGAGCTGTTTGTAACCGTTTGTTGGTAACATTTTCAACATTACTTGTAACTTGGTTTTGGGCAAGTGGCACCATATTTCTCTCTTCAAATCTCACATGCATTTCGAAATTTTCTTTGACATAATAAACTAATTTTAATAGTGAAAATAACCATTGTCTTACCTTGAGCTTTTCACAATCTCCATCAGTACTACTAGAATGTAAGTGGGGTAATAAATATATTAATCTTTTACTACTTACTACTACCTTTTGGGAATAATTTAGCATGAATTGTAAAACTGGAGTATGTGGAGCATTTGGAAAATTGGAGTACACTGGAAACCAGAGCATAATATGACCATCCTGATTTGAATTATTTATCAAAATAATGAGAGGTTTTATTGCAAAATGACTGCATAATCAGGGAGTAGTTTATGGTATTGTAGTCACAATAACTGATAACACAAGACTGCAATATCATTGTGCAACTTTATACATTATTTACTGTGCCATTTAAATTGTCAGTATGCTACATTCCTGTTTGAATAAATAACTTTAAAAACATCAAAAGTTCTATTTATTACCATAACTATCCCTGTAACATGTACCACACCCCGTTTTAATAGAGAAGAAACAGGTATACGTCTGTCACTTATTAGAACAGGCAACTTACTGAAGACTACTGAATGAATTTCTTAAGTTTTTAAATCATCACTAACGTTTGAGAGATAATTTAATTAAGCTCCTAAATAAAATGATGCATTGCATTAATATTATATATTTTATATATAATATATAAATATAATATTATTATATAATATTATATATATATAATATCATTGGACTGTTAGAAACATTTAATTTGGTCACAAAAATTACCGTGTATATGTAAATTAATAATCTTAAATAATTGTGGTATTTATTTTTTCAGCATTAACCTTAACTGACAGATAAATCATGAACAAATTGATAATACTACTATCTCAAAATCATTATCAACACAAGTCAGCAGATAACTTTTAGCACAAGACCACAGATAACTTTTAAATGTATGTTTTTCATGTGTTATTGGCGCACTTTAACATCACTCACGCTTGCACTTGCCGATAATGATAACTCTTATTTAGTTTAATTTTTCACCGAGTTAATATTCGTTTCTAGATGAAAATCTTGTTTAATTGTAACGAAAAACGAGACAAACATTATTGTACTTTGAACTCTTCCACCGCGAGAGAAGTGAATGACAACAAAGGAAACAAAAGCGAGAGAGTTGATCGGAATGATTGTTTCATAAGTTGGCTATTCCGACAGGAAATCCTTTCAGCTGCCATATTGCGAATCTAGTGCGGCCCAATACACGGCCTAGACTATATGGAGGGTTTCCAGTGCCATTTCCATCGATCACAAAAAGGGAATTTATCCATGTCTTTTGAGAGCTTTGAATTAACATTTTTCGCTCAGAGAGTTGTTGCCACAACTATTTGCGTCATTGAGTCGGTAATAAAACAATTTATTCTGAATGAAATTAAAGTGCAACTTAAATCACGCTTGTTTTCTACTTTGAGGACATTCCTTTCCGCTGTGATATAAGCGCTTCTGAAATTTCCTAACCTCCTTGCAACTGTTCCAATCAACCAATCACTCGCATAACAACTGAATCCTTTCGATATTCATCGACAATTTATTAACTCGTGTATCGTTCTCTAGGAGTATAAAAGAATACGTTTCAGAATTAAGTCAAAAATGTAAACCAAATCGTTTAAAAATAAAATCTTATTGTCACCTATAATATACCGATACTTAATTATCGCTCTCTAATTATAGTCCTCCTGTTGCCGAGCATAATACCACATTTTCTTTCATGAAGGACGCTCTACTTAAATCCCTTGTTATTTAAATATAATTATTTGTCACTAGAATCTGTAGCAATTTAATTAAAACATGAGGTGATCATGATCGTGTCAAATGAATGAAACAACAATCATAAAATATGTATGTTACTGATGTTACTGTTGAATATTTCCCGTCGTCAAAGGTGCAACTTCAAACTTGATGCTGAATATAAAACAAAATGTTTAAATAAGAAATAAAGAACAACCAAAAGAATTGACAGAATCTACTTCTCGCTCTGGGCACATAGCAAGACATCAGAGAAAAAGAAGGTAGAAAGACTTCAAAATCTCATTATTCTTCACAAACTCAAAGCCTCCCACATAATGACAGGAGAAAGAAAGAGAAAAGAAATAGAAAGAAAGAAAAAGAAAAAACTTCGGAGAAACCTGATCAAAGATCTTTTAGTGTGAACTTGCGGGAGTTTATTTATAATTCAGCACAGGTCTGATAACAAAGACAATTGGGATAAAAGAAAATGTGTGCTTAATACAAGTTTTAGTATATAAACAAACAATTAGCAAAGAAACAAATTCACGAAAAACTCCCCAACGTGGTGGTTCAATTGCACAAAGAATATCTACAACGGAGAAATCGAAGTGTGAAAGTTCTCGATAGTGTTGCGGAATATGTAGAAGTATTGTGTTATAATGACTATTTCACTCATGTCTATCCGCGTCGTAAGTAGCCAATGGTAAGCCTGGATATATTCAAATTAAACCAATCCCAGATGTTTATCGCCATCAGCTTGTTTACCTTTTTTTTATCGCTGTAAAACCTTTGTTTACCTTTTCAAGATAACGATAGCAATTGTTTCACCTCCAAAATAGCTCTTGTGCATCAATATAATATTAAAATCTATGGTTTTGGTAATGTTTAAAACTCTGAAATAGAATCTATTATTAAAGATTCAGTCCGAAAAACAGCAAAAGGAACAGAAAAAGTGTGTAAAAGAAATTTCAAGAATTTTGTCAAGACAGAAAATACAAATGGACAGCACAAACTACAAATGAAGAAATTACACATGTTTTAGGCAATTAATATACGAAGATTAGATTGTGAAGAGTACAAAGAATATGCCATCAAAACTATGTGGAATGTTACAACCAAAATTATTCAGGAAAATATTTTAATGAGTACACACGTGTGTTCAATCCATTCGAAATTGACGAATTCCGCTGCTACATCTTGTACATCTTCCATTTCAAATACTTCTATGGAAGACCAAGACTTGGAAACCAACTTCCTACAACTTTAATGATTGGGATTTTAATAAATGTTCTTGTCAGTAGCCTTGTTATAATTGTTTTCTGAAAGTTTTATTACCATAAAACTGAAACATATTTGAAATCATTTTCTGCACTAAACTGTTATTCAAATTTTACTTGATTGTAAGTTATTCTAGGAGTCAGTGATAAGTCGGAACTGAATGAAATGTTTTCATTTTTTCGGTTGTAATTTTGAGTAATATTTCCCTTTTTCGTAATTCCTGTGATTTAAACTATCCTTTCAAATCATGTAATGTGTTTATTCGTGAATAGTCACACTAAATATCACTCGAAGTGCTGTGCTAGCCGGTAAATTCACTCCTCGCTACGCGAGTCGTGAATTTACCGGCTAGCACAGCACTTCTCGTGATATTACTTATGACTATTTCACTCATGTCTGTCCGCGTCGTAAGTAGCCAATGGTAAGCCTGGATATATTCAAATTAAACCAATCCCAGATGTTTATCGCCATCAGCTTGTTTACCTTTTTTTATCGCTGTAAAACCTTTGTTTACCTTTTTAAGATAACGATAGCAATTGTTTCACCTCCAAAATAGCTCTTGTGCGTCAATATAATATTAAAATGTGTGGTTTTGGTAATGTTTAAACCTCTGAAATATAATCTATTATTAAAGATTCAGTGCCGAAAAACAGAGAAAGGAACAGAAAAAGTGTGTGGAAGAAATTTCAAGAATTTTGTCAGATAGAAAATACAAATGGACAGCACAAACTACAAATGAAGAAATTACACATGTTTTAGGAAATTAATATTCGAAGATAAGATTGTGAAGAGTACAAAGAATATGCCATCAAAACTACGTGGAACATTACAACCAAAATTATTCAGGAAAATATTTTAATGAGTACACACGTGTGTTCAATCCATTCGAAAATGACAAATTCCGCTGCTAATTCATCTTGTACATCTTCCATTTCAAATAATTCTATGGAAACCAAGACTTGGAAACCAACTTCCTACAACTTTAATGATTGTGCTTTTAATAAATGTTCTTGTCAGTAGCCTTGTTATAATTGTTTTCCGAAACTTTTATTATCATAAAATTGAAACATATTTGAAATCATTTTCTGCATTAAACTGTTATTCAAATGTTACTTGATTATAAGTTATTCCAGGAGGCAGTGATAAGTCGGAACTGAATGAAAGTTTTTCATTTTTCGATTGTAATTTTGAGTAATATTTCGCTTTTTCGTAATTCCTGTGATTTAAATTATCCTTTCAAATCATGTAATGTGTTTATTCGTGAGTCACACTAAATATCACTCGAAGTGCTGTGCTAGCCGGTAAATTCACTCCTCGCTACGCGAGTCGTGAATTTACCGGCTAGCACAGCACTTCTCGTGATATTACTTATGATCATTTCTCTTTGTTTTCTGTTGCTGTTGACTGTGATCGCTAAAGACTTTTAGTTCATATGTCTTAATAAATAGAATA
This sequence comes from Acheta domesticus, assembly GCA_031308135.1. Classification (NCBI taxonomy): domain Eukaryota; kingdom Metazoa; phylum Arthropoda; class Insecta; order Orthoptera; family Gryllidae; genus Acheta; species Acheta domesticus. The sequence goes on along the minus strand of JAHLJT010009436.1, from coordinate 184,419,972 downwards.
AAATTCAATTATAAGAACCATATTCAGCATGTTACTCATCCGCCTAGTAAATTTTTCCCACACTGAGTTCGGCGTATTTTATAAAAACATTCCTGGCAGTCGGGGACATGAGAGCCACTGTCAATGGTCCTTGCTCCACTCTGACATCTGCGCGACGTCCCAGAGAGACGGCGACTTCAACCGCTTCAATAAAACGGCATTAACATACAAAAATGGATGACATTCACGCAATGAAGAGGAACGGTCTCGTTATTCAGACAGGCTGATAGGCAGATAATCCAATTAAGGCGATGTCACTCTCCAATAGCGGTCACATAGGTTATAGATTATTCGACAACTTCATGTGCCCTCTGAATGAATTCCGTTAATCAACGACGCCGCATGGTATTCTAGATTGATATTCTAAACGAGACATTGTATCGGCTCTTCGTAGAAATACGGCAGTTTGCGGTCATTCTACCGGGAATGACGAAGTGTCTGTGTGCACAACGTCGATGAGTTTCCAACACCCACATCAACGCAAAAGCTATCCACTATGCAATTTCCCCCAAGCACGTCTCATCGTACTCGGCCCTGCCGCGCTGCGGACAAGCTTGCTCTCGGCGTTGAACCGGCAAAGCAGCGGCAACTCGCCCGCAAGTTCACTCGAGTTGGAGAGAGGACGGACGCCGAAGGAGGGGGCAATTTCCGGCCTTTGGCAAACCTCTCACGTCATCTGCGCAGACCACGCTGCGCACAGCGGTAGGCTGCGAACCGCCCCTGCTCTACCACCGCCCGGGTCACGCTCCGGTTCATTCCGCCAAGTGCGGCTGGACACGAGTCATAACTTTCGATCCGAGGTGAGATTCTTCAACTTCTCGCTCTGGGATGTAAACTTACATCCGCGAGATTCACGGTGATACTAGAAACGAGGATTTTTTTTAAATGGAAAAAATACTGATAATTTCAACTGGAGCAAACACGAAGAACTGATTTATGTTCACATAATGTTGTCTGTGCGCAATAAAAAGCGACTTATCTACAAAATTATCATTTTTAATAAAAAGCTGTCTTTGACGAAGAAATAAATTAGTCCGTACGTGTGTAAAATAAAAATATATGTTTGTTTCCCTTTTCTTGTGCCCTGACTTTATCTCGTCATCGTAAAAATGTACACATCTAAGTCAATTGTTCTGTTAATTGCTTTATACTTCAACAAAGAAATGTTTTTAAAGATTTTAGAGAATTAATATAAAGGCAGAAGTTGTAAAATCATTTAGCACAACGTTTCGTGCAATATAATGTAAACCAGTAGTGCTACAGAATGCATATACTTTCCATTGTAATTAATTTCCTATTCACTTCGGTCTCTAATATACTACCTGTGTCTCTCGCGGTACTTTCCTCTCCTATGGGGTGAGGTGAAGAGCGCCTTCGCGCACCCTGCACATAGCATACACCTATCTTGATCCTTCATCTTTATAAATTGGTTTATGGCGTTCCTTCCCACCACCTCGGTGCTCGTGCCGTTAGTCTGAGTGCGGGATGCAGTTCTTCAATTAAGCACATATATTGTACACAGTAGTCTGTCAGGTGAAAAGATAATGGATTATAAGTAGTATACTACTATAAGTATATATATATATATATAATATATATATATAATATATATATATATATATATAAGAGGGAATCGTAAAGACCCCCACGCCTCAAACACAGCTGAAAATTATTACTATAGGGGAACAAGTTTGAAATCTCCTTTTTGGGAGGTGCTTAGTTTCGCAGATTTCTCCCACGGTTGCTACTGTGCCAGATTATCTGAACCTATTTCGCGCACGCGATTCGTCGCCCTCCCCCAGCAAGGAGGAGCTATAAGTCATCAATGTCACTGCAGCCTTCGCTGTTTGACGTCATTGTCGTCCTCAGAGGAAGAAACGATAATTTTGTCCACTTTTGCTTTCGTCGTCATGTCTGTTTTCATATATTCTTCTTCAATTGTGTTAACGTGTTCACAAGACTTCTTCCATTGATGTGGGCAATATTTAGAAAATAATATTCGGCATACATTTTCTTTAACTCGTAGAAGGGTACCGATGCTTTCTTTCGTAACATGATTCTTAATGGAACTCCAAACTAATTCGATGGAATTGAGATCGGGATGGTAAGGAGGGAGCTTTGACGCTCAGGTTATACCTGCAAACGGTTGTCCTAGTGTTAGAAACAAATACACAGAATATTACGCCTGTGAACTTCACTTGAAATTAGACCTACACCAGACCTGCACAACGTCTGCTCCCGTGGGCATTCTGCACTTGCGAGCCGATCGTGTGCCCGCGGTAGCGCCGAAAGTGCAAGTAGTGGGGAGGAGGAAACTTTGCGGGGAGGGGATAAGTCTGATGTAGCACGACGCAGCGCGTAGATTGAATACCTGGGCGTCTAATACAATGATCCTTGCTGTTAAATTATATGCCCATGCTGTTTAAATGTATTATGTCTTGTATTTCATGTTACAAGGGCCATAATTCACTGTTTACGTTCTGTGCACTGCTGTATATCCACATTTGTTTCCACCACTGTACGTATTTTCCTTTTCTAATTTTTTAAAGAAAATAAGATGCTCATTGTAACTCTTAAGCAATATTTTAAAGCAATAGCTTTAAAATATATGCTTATGTAAAAGAAAAAATATTATTTAATTCTAACTAACAAAACGCAATTTAATAATAGATTGTTCACCAGGAACGTTATAATCTCCAAATCAGAGCAAAATGAAGAAAATCATGAGAGCAATCTCTTAAATCAAGATCGATATAAAAATAGAATATGTGGCAATTCCAAGAAGGGTAATGTTTGACAGAACATTTGTAACTATTTTTCCCCATTATGAAACTGAATCCAAGAGATCAACGAGCAAACTTCTGTGACGATATGTTACGGACAATCATAAGATTATCATGGGTATTGTTAAATACAATGCAAAGGGCTTTATTTTTTATACGATGTCGTAAACGAGTGTACATTCTTGTCAGAAATTTGAGCAGAAAATAATCATGATTTTTTTTCAAGAACAATATGTTTTTGCTTTAATAGAACCGTCTTGTTCAATTAAATATAGTTAATGAAAAATAGTGTACAGCTGTCATCATCAAACAAAATCAATTCAGTATCATAATTTTGTTTAGCACAACTCTAAATTTGTTATTACATCGTAGCAAAGCGAGTTACATTATCAGCCATACAAGCAATTATAATACTTGGCGTCCAAATCTAATATGTATAATTCGTTATAGTTTCATATTTCGCCTTTGCATATACCGACAACAAACTTTTGCAATATAATACAAAAGCCAATATTACTTGAATTGTATATGACCGTCACGTTCTCGCCGATTGCTCTTTAAATTTACGCGCTATCTTTGTAATTGCGCATTCTGATTGGTGGTCCCCACTCCTAGAGTGAGTCTCATCCCCACCCTTCATCGATTTTCGCATTTGCACCCGAGTTGCCCGCGCGCAGCTCCTGACGTCAGTGAAAGTGCAAAATGCAGTGCAGGTCTGGCCTACGCTAAGACACGCCACGCTGCACAGCACTCGAAGACGAAAGGGACAGGACTGAGGATCAGGGGCGATGCTTCCTATACATATGTTTCTTTTACTAAATCTTAATTTATTAAGAGTCAGCGTTTGTGCACAGACAGCTGAAACTGTTTTGATTTGGATGGCTGACACTTTTACTGCTGCACGTTGGGCCCACGAACAAAGCAGCCTATCTATGCCTTCAGACCCCCCTCCCCTCGACCGGCCACGCCGCCTGGCGCGCAGAGCGAGTGAGAGAGCGATATTTCCAGGGGAAGTGAGCGGTTGATGGTGGGAGTCACCCCTCCTCGCGCATGCGCATTCGAAGGGAGCTTTCTGTCCTGCCGGGGTATAATTATCCAATAGATACTAATTACAAAGTTTTTACATTAATTATTTTATATTTTAAATAATTATCTAGATATTCATGTAAAATGCAGCCCGCATCACATGTCAATATACAGGGTGAGTCACGTAACTTTAGCACCTTCTGTAACTTTTGAACGGTTGAAGTTATTTCAATGCAGTTTTCACGGAAGTGCATGAGGGAAAGGGGCTAATTGATACGTGCAATTATTTCTATTTTATCACTTCTATTTTACGAGATTTTTTAGGTAACTTAGTTTTTTCAAATGGAACTATACATATTTTTTCAGTCCACCATGACGAGCGTAAAAAGACGAATCCAATGATGTACATATTGTCATATGTTAGATAAGCATTTTTTGATTAATTTGGATTTTTGCGACCGGGGTTTAACGGACGTTTTGAATAGTCCACCACACAAGGTCACGGCAGCGCTCCACCAGCACACGTGCGCCCGGCGAAGGGAAGGGAAGGGGAGGGATCTTATTTGAAAATACGATACATAGTATTCCAAATATTCACAAAACCATTGCAGTTTTTTCCTGAACTGTGCTTTCCATCCTTCCGCATTTTCAGATTTTCGTCTTTCTTTGATTGAAGGAATTAAAGGATGGAAAATAAGGATTTGTCATAAGTTTGTATTGTAATAAAATTGTTTATAACTTCAACTCCATTTAATGGGATTTCGTAAGATACGTAGTAATGGGATCTTGAAACAAAGCACAATAAGAATAAATAATTAAAACTGTACAAAAATATATTGTATATTTTGAGCAAACAATTTCAATGTTAATACGAATATAATAATAACTTAGGGATAGAAATAATCTTATTTCAATAAATACTTAAGACAAATCCGTATTTTCAATCCCTAAGAAACCCAAATTACTGAAAATGGATTAAGATGAAAAGGAGAGTTCAGGAAAAAATGCAACAGTTTGGGAATATTTTTCGTATCCTCAAGTACTTAAATCCCTTACTTTCCCAGACCCCGCGTTTGCTGGGGGAGCGCTGCGTGACCTTGTGGGGCTGACAGTTACAATGAAAATATCCGTTAAACACTAGTCGCAAAAAAATCACAATTACTCGAAAAAATGCTTATCTAACATATGACAATATTTATATCTTTGGATTTGTCTTTTTACGCTTGTCATGATAGACTGAAAAAATGTGTATTTTTCCATTTGAAAAAACAAAGTTGCCTCAAATATCTCGTAAGATAACAGTGATAAAAGAGAAATCAATACACATATCAATTAGCCCCATTCCCTCATTCACTTCCGTGAAAACTGCATTGCAATATCTTCAACCGTTCAAAAGTTACAGGAGGTGCTAAAGTTACGTGACTCACCCTGTATATCGGCAAATAACACATAAACAAAGGGTTTTAGAGCCTTAAAAAATAAAGTTTTGAGGCCAAAAGTACAGTTTTTCACACCATAATCTACAAGATGAGACAGTCTCCCATCCATTCAATTAACTTTTCGGTTCCACGCTTCAATACTATATACTATCAAGGCCACCTCAATATTTCAGCCCTTCCTGCTGGTAGCAATTTTTGTGGTGACACGCTTAGAAGAATTAGATTCGGCAATCTTTATTTACGCATTCTGTTAACACCGTAGCTTGCGCAGTCTGACGAGGTTCATTTGCATAATCATTAATTCAAGATTTGCTCTCCAGCAACAATTAGAAGTACGATTATAGTTGCTTGATACTTATGAAGGTTGTTTCTTTGCGTGTAGTGAAACTAATCAATTAACGTTTTACCGGTGTCTGTAAGTGCTGTGTACCTAAGTGAGGAGGGATGTGGGTTCACAGAAAAGAGTGAAGACTGTATTTTACCTGTACAAGTATTTTTGTTATCATTCGATGAAATTTTAAAGTCAGCGGGTTCAGACACGTAACTTTCTCAAAAATAAAAAGCTTTTGTAATATTTTTGTGACTCACGAGAATCTAAAAGCTAGCTGTCAAAGAATATTGAATAATTACTACAAATGTTGTCTTTAAGGAAGTGCTGTAAATGGTTCCAAGAAAACTCTCCATGATACTGAATAAATATTTATTGAAAATTTATTTTAAACATCAATTGCATTATTTTTTATTTTATTTGATATTGTGTTAGTACATTGCAAGTTACCTTTATATATTTTTAAACAAATAAACACGTTTCGTTAACTACTTCCTCTCTTAAAATGGAAATATAAGGATAGGGATCTAACATAGGGTCTAACAAGTAAGAGTTCTCGCACAGGTACGCGGAGGTAGTAGGGGAAAACTTGTGTATGGAACAAGACAAAGAACAAACGTTTTAAATTAGCTAAAGTAAAATAGTTTGAAATAAATGAAAAACAAAAATCAAATCGCGCTGGCCTATAATACTACGTGAACTAATTAAAAAGAGCAAGTAAATTTAAAATTATAGAGTGAATAGGAGAAGTCACTCGACAACTGCCAACATTCGCAGTCACAAGGCACAATTTAAATGTTGGTGGTGTCTGGAAGTATGTACATCAACGCCCAGCTGCAAACTCATATTGTAAATAATACACCATTTGATATTAAACTCAAGGTGTCGATTCGTTAAGATATCGTTAAGATATTCAATATGCAAACATCATTTGAGTAACATTCCCATGTACCGAAGTGAAGTCTAAGCTAAATTGTTTCCAATTTGTCCAATGTCCAATGTCCAATTTGTTCCAATTGCTTCCAACAAATTGTATTTAGTACTCAAAGGTGAAAATATTAGTTTATTTTTTGGCTCGGAATTGCTTTTCTTGAAGTACGTAAGAACGCTGAAAAATAATCCAATACTTTTTAATACACAAATAATTTTTCAATTTTCGCACCCCAGCAAGCTGGCACTCAGAACTCTCCAAAACCCCCTTTATTCCTCATAACAAATCAAGGAAATTCAAGTAATATTGCAAAGAGTAGGGTTGTACTTGCCCCATCGGTATTTACGCACTACTTTACTTTGCTTTGCTTTCTGAAGAGTAAAAACCTTTTCTATTATGTTTGTGACTATCAAGGAAAGCGAAAAGTTAACTCTCAAGGAGGAGTGAATAATTTGTTCAAAGTTGTTTTTAAAGAAGTATGAATTGTTTCGAGAACATCTCTCTATAATGCTGATTAACTTTTATTGAAAATTTGTTCCCAACATGAATTGTATTGTTATTTTTGTTTGATATTCTGCAAGTACATTAGAAGTTACATTTATACATTTAAAAAAATAAACATGTTTCATTAACAACTTTTTTTTTAATTGAAAGGATAGACAAATGGATAGGGAAAGGATGGGTTTTAACATGCGAGAGTTCTCGCACGGGTACGCTAGTAGAAATTAAATCGCGGTCATCTTTTGTAATGTCACTCTTGATACGTGTAGAAATAATTCGAAGAATTTGTACTAACAAATATTACATGAAACACGCTTGTAATGTTAACATTAACGACGTGGCAGAGATTTAAAAAACTTACTTTTGTGTTATTTTTTAGAAAAATAAAGTCATCGAAACGGAGTTCACGCCGTGTCATTCAATGTGTTTATCACGATCCATACAATAAAAATAAAAGAAAAATGTTCAGCCGTTTTCGACGAAATATTGATTTTAACATTGCCCATATTTCACACAAAAATTCGCGAAATCAACTAATATTTTCAAAAAATGTACATGACATTAATTAAAGAAATATTTGTGTATAAGAAATCTATTTGAAGAAAAAAGTTTATCCTCAATAAAGTAGTTGTACGAGGGGACACAAAATTCAAACTTTCGCAATTTAAAAACAATTATAAGTGTATTTCACTCCATTCTTCGAAGAAATTTAAAGAAAAAAATTGGGGTCATTTTTGAGAAAATTTTCAAAATGTCTCAGTGGCTTTATGCAAAATATCCAAAAAATTCAAATAATTAATTTCGATTTCGCAGGGCTGCAAGTCAGGCCACATCGATCGGGGAATATGTATTTTGAAAAATCCCACAAATAGTTTAAGCGCAATTGATGTTCACAGACAGGTGGACAGATAGACAATATATACCTGTGCGTGACCAACTACTCCAAACGACTTTCTAGTTCTAGTAGAAGGATTGCTCTCCGTAATGGGCACCTAAACTTACGCCTTTACGCCCCCCCCTCCCCCGCCGGCGCACAAGTACTCTGAGAGGCTGGCATTTGGATCCCGCCGGAAAGCAGTTACCCTTCTCTGGAGCCTCTTCGTATAAGCCTGGGTGGGCCCGCACCGCCAGCTCAGAGCTACCGGAGACGAATTAAGCGCCACTCACAATGCGCCGGGGAAAATCCCTCTTCTGTGCCCAGAGTATCGGGCCACTGCCAGACGAAGCGAAATGCTCAACTGCGGCCACCCGGGCTATGGCTCGGGGGTCTCGGGGCCCCCAATCCGTCACCTCACTGCCTACACCTTGAAGCTATCGACGTGTGTGCCGCCAGAACCTACACAAACCTGATATTCATGCTCCCCAACTGGTACGTGGTTTTGAGATTCGTCGCCGGCTGCACAGAGAATGTCGACTAAGGAACCGCAATCCCAATCCTGCCCGAAGGTCGGTAGCAACCACCTCATCACCGCTCCACCTTGAAGCTAATGACATGAATACCGCTGAGAGACTCGGGACCGGGTGGACGTGTCCGTTGTACCTAGAGCCTCAGGTCTACCTACCATCTACCCCTCGCTGCGGGAGATAGGCGGGTGAGTTATGTAACATGGCCAGAGAGGCCCAGACGCTCTGCCCTTCACGACCTCCAGATGGCGCCACCCACGCCGCTTCCGCAGCGTCCAGCCCACAGATAACTCCCAGATTGTATCCTCTATAATTTCCATTTCCACATGTTACTTCCTTTTCCTGATTCGTAACTTCAAAACACCTGAACCTAAATCCTATGATCCTAAGCCATAATCCATAATCTCATAAGCCTATTCAATGTGTTATCCCCACAGAACTCCAAGAATATATTGCATAATATTATTTGTAATAACTTACTGGAAACTTGTATCTGTTGGCATCTGTAACCATGTAATTATATCTATATAAGCTAAAGTATATGACTGCCGAGCAGCATTAGACCGCTCGTCAGCACAGAGTTCACATCTTTCGGCTACTGTATATATATATATATATATATATATATATATATATATATATATATATATATATATCTTCTAAATTAAATGTTGTAATATCACTTGTGTGTTTCATTGAACCAGTCACTTAGAATCGTACCTGAGAGTTGTCTGCAAAACCATCATAATACGGAAAAGTGTTATACGTAAATAACATGCAAATATCCATGGGATGAACTAATTTACTCATAAATTACCTCATCAATGAAACACATAACACGGAAACTAAATGTAACACACAACGAAGATGCCGCGAACTGAAAGTGAAAGTATTACCCAAAAGTACCAGAAAACAACATTGAACATGTTGCCGGTGCACCGGAAAACACGTGCCTCTCGCGAAACAAGTAACCTACAAACTCTGAACGTGCTAAACGGGAATGTTGAACGTGTAAATGAGGAATTTGATGGAACGGGAACTGGGAATTGAAAATATGAACGTACTAAGCGGGAAAACTTGGTAACTGGGAACGTGCTAACGAGATTCCACTGTATTTAGGTTTGACATTTATCCATATTGATTTTGATTCTCTAATTGTTGGTTCAACCTATGTAGTGATTAAGATCTATTTGAAATGTATTTATAGCAAGAAGAATATTAGTGTGTGAATTAATAGCAGGGTCATCATCTGCAAAAAGGGCTAACTTAGAAGAAACCAAGTTTGGAATGGTGGATACAAAAATATTGAAAAGCGTAGATAGAAAATATTGATAGAGAAATATTGAAAAGCAGAAAGACACGAATTTTAGTTATTAACAATTTTGACATTCAATTACTGAAGAATAATTCCTTTATCTGAATGAATTAAAGAACATTTAGTGGAACATTTTATGGGCTTTAAAAAATGTGTATTTCACTTTGGTGAATTTTTCGAGTACATTTTCGAAATGTTCGCCAAAAACTAAGAGTGCACCTTTAAATTTACATTTACGGGGTTGAAAAAGAGACAGGGAAATCTCATGTAGAAAGTAATTTTTCTCATGTTTTAAAGGTCACATGTACAAAATTTCATTATTATCGGAATAACAACGTTTACTTGTAAAAAACAAAGATACCTCTTATATCAGAAGAAATATTGTGAAGAAAAGCAATCTATGTTATTCCTAAAAAAAACACTTTAAGTTTCAATGAGAATCGCATCGAAATCGGCTCAGTCGTTCCCAAGAATACCCCGCACAGGCAAACGTAATGACACAAAAATCATAACAATTAAATTTTTGATGTCTAGTTCCTTGGTATTTGAAAGTATAAAATGGCAACTATTTTGAAATAACAGTCATTCAGTCCAATTTTATTTACATACAAGATTTTCTTCCGGTTGTGCTGAAGATTCAGTTTCATTTTATATTAAATGCCACACAATTGTTTTACATGTGTTTATATCTGGATTACATGGTCAAATTTTCGGTCGACGGAGAGTCATCCCAGAATTTGACTTCCCGGAATTGCAAATCCAAGCAAGTTCGTCGGCAAGCCGGGTCTTCTGGGAAGTGTGAACACGAGACTGTCTCTCAGCCAGAAACGGCCTTGATTGGAGCGGAGTGAGCCGCAGGGGGAGGGGGAGGAACGAAGGACACGCCGCGTCGGCTGGGTGTCGCAGCAGCCGCCGCCCGTTGCCATGGAAATACTGATTCGCATAGACGCCGCTTACGGAACGCGCTAGAGACCTCCACTGCTAATCCTATTTCCACTACAGGGGTTATCTCCGCCATTAGTTGTCCATCTTCGAAGCCAACGTGTCATCAACACTACCTGTAATTGCATCATTTCTGTAGAAATCGTATCCCCGTACATCGTGACAGTACATACATAAAATGGCCTACTTCACGTTACAGAAGTTGGAAGATCATCGCCATCTCACGAGAAAAAAGCATGCACTACACTTATGGGACCAATGACTTTATCTGATGACGCGCCCGGAATCGCTAATCAATCAATCAATCAATCTACTTTAGCCCATTGAGACACCATCGAACTGCGTGACGTTGGTTCCGTCTCTTTTGGCCTTCAAGCCTGTGTGGAGTAGCAGCTGAAACTCCGCACAGAGGGTCGAAATGACAACGGAAATACTGTAAGCATTGCCTGTGATTTCCAGATAACCATTTCAACAGAAACATTTTTAAAAAGTGTCACTTATAGATGTTAAAAAAGAACAATTTGAAATGAACATGTCCCACGTTACACGAATTTTTTCTTTGTCCGCAGTTCATACAGTGTTAAAATTTCTCAATACCATTTGATCAAATTTTCCTTCGCACAAAATGAAATACGTTAGAAGTGTTGTTCTTTTTTTACAGAGCCTCTTCGGATGTGATTTCCTCGATAAATTCATTTTTTTCTTTCTTCAGAATTTACCTTTGGATAAGCTTAGGTAGTTAATTATACATAAGTAACTACGGCAAAGATCACTCGTGGACTGCAACAGGGGCAAAACTCAAAAAATTCGAATTTTGAGTAAATGTACTCTCCAGAATTGCAGATTGGTCTACCTTGCAGCAGCAGCAGTAGCATCGTCGTGGTAACCGCAATAGGTCGTATGACAAAAAAAAACTTTTTGTATCTTACACCATTGTGATCAGTCAAGAGAACTACAGTAGTTGCAATAAGTCGTAAGACGAGAGAGAAATGGAAAACGGAATAACAAGCTTCTACATTTGTGAACGCGACTGTTAAGACATGGAGAGGTAGGAACGTTTTACGTTCTTCTTGAAAATTACGGTAGATTTGACATACGACATATTGTGGTTAGCACGACGAACAGTATTCCACCAACAACCGGCAGAAGTGTGGATGCAAGAAAAATGCATTTCAATGCAACGTGAAAACTTCAAACTCATTTATCTCAACCCCTGATTTTGTTGAGCTGTGCCACTATTGCAGCCCACAAACGATATATTAGAAACGGTATGAGGTATCGGGATGCGATTTGCGCTACATTGTTGTAGATGATGTGAAAAATGTATTTCGTACAAGTAATGGTACACCAGAAATACAAGAAAAGTAATGATAATCATTAATATACAGGGAATTTACAATCAAGAAAACATTTGTTTTCTTGATTGTAATATTTCGGCGTTTCGAGATATTTACACAACATCGATTTTTTAAAAGAAAGTGTCTTTCTCACGAGAATTCTAAAGTACTCGTAGAGACAAATACAATGATATATACATTGTTAATTTCAGGAAAGAAACTGTGCAAAAATGCGTTTTACATTCCTTCAGAAGCTGGATGTAAGTGACCTTCCCTTGGTGGCTTTCTGGAAGAAGAAAAGTGTGCGTCATTCGCAGGCGTCAGAGAATTTTAATTTCTTGACAGAAATCGAAATTGAAACTTAATTCACGAGGGTGATGCCGGATATTGTCGGATATTGTCCCTACCCCGTAGAGCAGACATGTGAAGGTCGCGGGCAAGGTAATAAGCTTACTATACTTCGCTTTTTCTTTCTTGGCGCGTGGGGTGTGTCATCAAAATGGGATATCTCACGGTTTTCGCGTCGCTCTCGGTTGTGCCGCTAGGAGTCGCATGATCGCCAGCACTGCTCGATAGTAGCGATCACGCGCTCCTAGCGGCACGAGCGAGAACGACGCGAAATACTGTAAGATATCCCATTTTGATGACACACCCCCACGCCCCAAGAAATAAAACCGTAGTATAGAGCTCGCGTGCACTGCGTCCAGAGAAATTGGCGCAAGATTTAAAAGTAATGGTTGTGCAAATGCTACGGAACGGCGGTACGTCACTGAATACTTGGTCCAAGACAGTCTTTGGGAGAAGTTACTTGGCAGTTATTGTCACAAATTTACGGTCTATATTAACTCCCATTTTTCTCTTTAAGGCAAAGAAATGATCCAATAAAATAAAATAATACATCAGTCCGATTTCAAATTCGCAATTGAGAGTAAAAAATTAATCAAAAGTATCTTGATTTTGTAATCTGTTTGCGTAAGAGTAATATAATGCATGAACTTTGTACTATCAAGTTAGCAGGTTTAGCAGACAAATATTTTTGTCTGGTAAAAGCACTGCCCGTCCGTAAGCGATAATTGTTAACCTAAAGAGACTTGTTAATTTATGTCACATTATGGTTAAATACAATAAATAACTGAATGATTTAATCTCACAACACGAAACGAGAACAAGGAAATAATTCGCTATTCAAACATATTCTGGTCACTTAGGAAAGATGTTTAAATAAGAGAGAATTTATTACGTAAATTAACATCGAATAGTAATAATTAGTGAAGAATATAAACGTTGTACAATTCTCGGCTATTTGATAGAAAAAATCTTCAAAACAGATTTTCGTATGAAGCCACTATTCACCACTTCGCGCCGCTCCAGCTTGCGCGAGGTCTGATTTTTAAGAGGAAACGAGTGTCGAGACAGGGACGTTGCCCGTGCCCGTAGGAGCGCGGGGCTCCCCAGGCGGGCAAATAGCTCGAGCGGGCGTAGTTGGACGCGCATGCCGCAGAGTTCGATCTTCAATGCTAGAAATGTTTTAATTTGCCCCTGCCATGGCCATAATTATCGTAATCCATTTCCACGTGTCACACTTTGATGTTTGAAATGGTTAAATCAGGCATGTCACGGTCACCGGCAAGCTTAGTAGAGTTCGCAAGCACTGTGCCCAGAGCAACTGGGAGAGATTTAATAATGAGAGTTGTATAAATTACTGAGTGGCGGTACATCAGTGGATACCTGAGCTATACTTCGAATATTTTAACGTGGCGTCTCAAGGTCACGCACGAAAAGAGGAGAGGAAAGGCAGCCTCCAATAGGGAGCCGTAAAAGTGGGAGCTGTAGTGACGTTGCAGTTCGCTATTTTAGTCTGCCTTCCCTCTCCCTTTTTCGTGCGAGACCTTAAGACACCACGTTAAAAAAATCGAAATATACTTAAAATCGCATTTTCTTTAATGAATACCGTAATATTAATTTAAATGTAATAATGCATCAGTACGATTTAAACCTGAGAATTAAGACTAAAATTAAATGGTTTGAAGTAAAAGTATCTTGATTTTTAATCATATTTCCTTAAGAGGGCAATAATTGCAATAACTTCCTACGTTCAAGTTAGGAGAATTTACAGGCAGAGTCTTGTGTGTAACAGCTGTCCTGCCATAAGCTAAAATTGTAAACTTATTAATTTATTTCACACTATTGCTGTGTACAATAAATAACTGAATGATTTAATAGAACTTAACCCGAAACGAAAGCAAGAAAACGATCCACCATTTAAACACATTCCTTTCCCTTAGCAAAGTGTTTATACAAGGTAGAATTTAAAAAGAAAATAAATATTAAATAGTATTATTATTAATATAACAATAATAGTAATAATCATTAGTGAAATATATAATCATCATTCAAATTGCGATTGTTTTGTAGAATAAATCTGTGAAATATTTTCGTATGAAGCCACTATTCCCCGCGTGGCACCGCTTTAGCTCGCGGATGTACACCCCTTTCTGGAGGGGAAATGCGTGCGGATTTAGGGGAAGTGGCCCTTGCTCGCAGAAACGAATAAAATATTAACCAGGAATTTGGAAGGGAAAATCTAGCGTTGGTAAATATGAGAATGCATATTGGTAAAGGTGCATTAGACATCGGACCTGCTTTCAAAATAAGAGTCAGAGGCGTCATGTGTTTGTATTATTCATCGCAATTCTATGAAAATGCTGGTTTTGTCATGATACTCGTACATCCAATTGTTCACTTTGCCTACAATGAAGTACTGTATACCTATGATTGACAGCCTCACTTTCTAACAGCCGTCCTCCCTGACGCGTCCTGACGGAACGATTCCCAAATGCAGGTTTTCCGTTCAGCACCTGTCGTTTTGTGACTAAATGTAGGCCATGTCGATTAATTTTGATTCATTGTACGATCAACAATGTTGACAATGAAAACGCCCGACTGTTCCATAGTACTTATTTAATTACGTATAAGGTTGAAGATACTATTGTATTTTACCAACTTTTTACCACAATTTAATTTGCAAACAGAGTAATACGTTCAGGAACCATATCGTCAACTTTATGATGCGACTGATACATTACTACTTAGGGTACGGAAAGTGATCCAGGATAATTTCGTACGTTTTAATATTCCTACTTATTACGTAAAAATAAATTACAACTGACCATCGAAAAAAACAAGATATCACTGTCAGACATAGAACGTATTGGTTAAACAGGGCTTTTCTTTGTCACAATATTTGTCACAAAATCAGTTCGTAATCAATTAAATTAAGCATCCACATGCGAACTCTGATCAAACAATGCTGCTATTGGTAAATATATTTACAATAAAAGTCGGATCTATTTACTATTAACTGAAAGATAATCTTCAAAAAACAACAACGTTAGAACTACGTGGCAATTCAGAGGCCAATGACATTTTAACCCTTCTTTCCCACTCCAAGGTTCCCTGTGATGCTTTGCCTTCAATATTCCCATTATGAACTGGAACTAAGAGCAATGGGGCAGCAGATACCACAGAAAGGAAAGCGTATTAAAAGGTTTTTACCAATTGTTGTTTCGGAGGACGCCTTCGCGGCCATTTCGCCTCCGCTGCCTCGCTGCCCTCGTTCGTGGCCTGCACAACCGTCTCCTGTCCGTCTCCTCCAGTGACGCTGCCGCCACTGGCGCAACGCCTCCCGCGCGCAGGTGGCACGCTCCCGCGGCCAACGCCTCACACTCCACCTCAAGGGGCGCTCGCCGGCTGCCGGCCGCTGGGTTTCAAGGTCGCACACTTGAGGATGCATTCTAGCTACGCTGAATGCAGGCAACTCTCATTGCGTGAATACAACCAATTCCCCCAAACACTAGACAGATAAATACATTTGAACAAGCGAAGTGAATACAGACATGAAAACGGATATCAAAATGTTTTCCAACGCAACAGATTTTCGTAGAATTTTGTATTTTTATTCTTGGTATATTGAATAGATTTTTCTTTAAATGAACTCATTGTGCGTCTTCTGACCTTTAATTTGCCATATATAATTGGGATTACAACCTAAAAATTTCCGCGTTTCACTTTTTCTTTCTGATTTACTTGGTCATAAAATCGAATATCTGACCAAAAGTTTGTATGCATCTTGTTTTTTGACATTCTATTCCTTACATCTCCGAAAGTTCTCAATCATTATCTAAAACTCATCGTTTTTACTTTAACTTCATCCCCGGTGTTTTCTTTTCAAGGTCAAATATTTCTAATTCTGTAATGTTGGAAATGGAAATATCGAGTCATAACGATTAAACAAAGTTAGAAAATCAAATAATATTGACTAAAAATCTTTATTGATGAATATTTTGTCTTTATTTTACATTACTCGTGTAAATTGTCTCTCCGAGTTTTTTGAGCTCATCATGTGGTGAGTAACCATTAGATATTTTCTGCAGAACCTAATCTACCAGATCTTGTGATCATTAGTTCTGAAACACAATTCTAGTCTCTATGTGTCCGAAATTGTAAACTGTCACTTTAAAAAGAAATATTTAAGGAAAAAATCATTCAATAAAGCTCTGTATTAGTATTCTCAAACGACCTGGATGGGCGAGGTGGCTAAGAGCATGCACCTACTCAGCGTTTCGGTCCAAAGGGTCACGGGTTCTAGTTCCGTCTTGGGTATGGTTGTTTTCCCTTGTCTCTTATGCGTGTGTTGTCGCGGAGGGTCGCACGTTCTGCTGACCCCAGATCTGAGGAGCCCGTATGTGTGTGGGTGTCTACAATACCGGCAGCGTATAAGCGACTCGGACAGTTCAGTGTGCTGTTGCCGCACATTACTATGCAAATGCCATCACCTACATCACAGATAAATCTCAAAACATTAACACTTACTGACAGGTTATGACACGTCTTGATATCATGTTCATAACTTTCGCCAAAGCGAAACCTTATCGTCTCTGTGACTTCGTGTGAGTCAGATGACCCTAAGTGCAAGAAAGTTAACATATCTTCGCAAGCTGAATGCTTCAGAGCAATTCACTTGGCGCGAGCGTGGCGAGAGAACTGCTTTTTTTATAAACATCGATGTTTTGAAAACATCGACATCGGTGTCACATCCCTAATACGGAATGAAGAGAAGTTATTCTTCAGCAAAAACTGCCATTATTCAGCAGAAAAATTCGGGTGTTAGATACCAAAAAGTGATAATTCTTGTTTCTGTATGTAGAAAATAATTTCCTCCAATACTTTGTTTAGTCAGCATCCACGTTTTGTGAGATCTTGATAATGAAGAATTGATTTATTGCAAAATTCCTGCCCGACTGTATGTATGTAGTACTATGTGAACAATGCTAGTGGCTAAATCGTAAGCAGGATTTTCATCAAAATTGATATTCCACAATCGATCTGAGTGATCTGGCTATTCCTTGAATTTGAAACGGATATTTTAATTTTGGGGACTACTATACATAAGCCCGCATACGGCCATTTAAAATTGTTGGATTAATTTTTCTTATCGAATAGAGAAAAGAATAAATAGAGTAAAGATGGCTAATAAAACAGCGCAATTTCGATTTCGTTTTAATGAATGAATTTTCGAAAATTGTAAACATTTACAATATTTTGGAGATTTTCTGCAGCTACATACAATATTGATGATAGGTTTTTCCTTCGACTGAAATGTGTTCTTCAAAATTATATATTTAAATAAGGTTGAGAAAAATTATTTCAAAATAAGAGTAGTTTTTGCTTACATTTGCGTGAAGTACAGGAAATATTAAAAAAAACAGATTTTCTCAGAAACGGAGCAGTTTTTTAAAACTTATTGTACAGGTAGTACCTAAAACGGCTTTTTTTTTAATTTTCTCAAAACGGCTCCAATTTTTTTTACTCAAAAGTACATCAGGTTTTTACTATTCTTTAATATTCTTGAAGTCATATTTCAATATTTCTATTTGGGACTAAAAAATTGAAAAAAACATGAAAATAGTTATTTATGCACGATTTATGCCGTGATACATACACGATTTTGTATTTGCCTAATTTTCACGATTCATGTTTAATTATTTAGGAATTAACTAGTTGTTAACTTGACTCGCCTTTTCTTTTCATATTTCTCTCCCACAGTTCCCTTTCATAGTTCCCTCTCGTACTTCACTCCGTTAGAGAGCATGCAGCATAAATTCAACTGTTACCATATTTCCCTCGTAACCACAATCCTCTTGATCCAGGTACATTATTTAGTGTATATCGATCTCCATACGGAGGGCAATAACACGCAATAACGTATCAGTAAAATATACAAGTTATTTTAGGCGCCGACAGGTAGCAACTGGGATGAAGTGGGGGCAATATCGAAAAGCTTGCCGAGACTAAAAATCCGACAGAAATAACTAGTACGAGGAAATCAGCCATTGTTTAGCACCATTAGTTTTAATTTGACGTGCATCATTGAACCATTTGTAGTCTCTATGTAATTAATTAATAAATATGTTATAATTAAATATAATTAATGGCACTGGATTTATGAACACTGCATTAAAATTCTGTAACATCCTACTTGTAAATGACATTCTAAAAACATAAATGCGAAAATATTGTGTAGACATTTACAGTCATACGATGTTACTTCTAGGTCACGTTACGTTTCGTCATCTGCAGACCAGCAGTGCCGCCCCCACACTCTGGTGGTAGCGCCCCGTACTAAGGTTCACAGGTCACCACCCTGCGGCACACATTGGAGTTTCATTTAAACGTAGACGAGTTAACCGTACTTCAAATCTCTAATTAGTTTTAATAAAATTGATTTCTTAATTTGTTTTCAACATGAAAGTGTAATTAGCCCATGTTAAAATGCTGTATTTATTTCATTTGAAATTATTTTGAAGAATTTATATTTCACTTATCTTCTCATTAAAAATTAAAAGGTACAAAAACTAAGTTCCTCACTAACTGAGAAAATAATTACCTCTTTTAATGTTTATTAAATAAAATTGTCTTTTTTGTTACCTAAAAAGCAAATTTATACTGAAATGCCAATGAAAGACCAAAAATGACTAGTGAGCTCTACAAACACACAGATTTATTATTGTAAGAGAACAAGACAACACATTTCGAATAATAAACCTAGTCGAAGTTACTTTGAACTATACTACTAAATTATTTACATTTCAAAATGGTTGACAAAGTGTGAATACGAACGGGTGAAGATGATTGATAGATTGGAAAGGATATTCTGGGGTTCTTTTGGGGTATTCAATGGAGGAAAAGGTTAAAAATAAGTAATACCCACAAAAACCAAACTCTCATATTGTCCGTAATTTAATTATTTATATCGTATTTAGTAATAATTGTATATACATATGTGTTAAAATTGAAGAAATTAACATTTATTCAAGTTAGATTATTTGTCAGTATTTGTTAATAGTATAATACGAGATCTGCTTCATCATATAAGCCTTTAACTACATAATAATATTTACGTATTTAATATAATGCTGCATGTGACAAGCTTACAAAATGAATCAATGTATTTACAGGAGTAACATACAATATTGGCAAAAAACAGTAGGTAAACTTGAATACATTTTAAACAAATGAGTCTTTCAACAATTATGCTGCTTATCCAGCGCAAAGTATCATTTAACAATCAAATAGTGAAAACATTATAAGATTAAGCATAGGAACCACTTATTATTAATAGTTTCACAGTTTCAAGAGAATATACGTTCTCATTAACAATCAATACCCTTCAATAATTATCACATAATAGAAGGAAGAAAACTAATTTTACTTTGACTTTTACTTTTACTTAATTTTTCCCATATTAACTTTTGTATAAAATCTTAAAGAGCTGGCGCTAATTATTTTTTAAGACAGTACATGGAAGTTTGCATAGGAAAAAATTGAAAGTGGTCGTCTGTTAAGGGCGTTGCCTCCAGCTTCCACCTCGTTGTTGCCTGAGAAGGAAGCTAGACTATCAACGCAACACTTACGTGCGGCTCCAACGCGAGCCCCAGGGAGAGAGTACACAGAGGCGTGGGGGGCGTGTGGAGAGAGTGGAGAGAAGTGTACACAAAATCGCGAGCGCTCCACAACTTCTCAACAAACTAACAAGCACGCAGAATCATTAACATTTCAAAATATACTCAGCGTGTTTCGGCAAAACTTCGAAGCCTTTCCGCGCGCTGTTTCTAGCAGAGGATAGCGACTTCGAAACGGCATTTTTTTTCTTTATCTTCTCGTTTCTCCGTGAAGGCCAATGCAAATTGCCTCATCGTCGAGTACTCTTTATCTCTGGAGCAAAAGGAGATGATTACATGATGACAGATGCCATTATAAGGCAAGCACATACAGTACTACAATTACTGACAAAGAAACGAATTATTTTATTAGATCAGAAGTCACCAAACTGTTTTGAGTCATTTCAATAACTGAACGAGACTGAAATTTAGATCTTTCAAAATTTTATGAGTAATTTTATTTTAAAATAATTATAGGTTTATCATATTTTAAAACAGTTTTGTAATAAGAATCTTTCAATGGAATGTGTGAATTGGATTGTCGTACATCTCCAGGAGGCTGCAAATAACGTCTGTCACTCTGCGATGAAGAGAGGTTGGCATTTACAAGTAAAAAGTAATATTTCTTTAGCTTAATTTAATTAAATGATTTTAAATTCACTTACGTTTATTACTACACACCTTGACACAATTTTGTTAACTATTCCATAGTTGAGAACAGACTTTTGCAGAATTTAGCTTGGTGACTCCAGAATTTTATTACAATTCAACAGTCATTTTAAAGTAAATACGTCTCTGAGGATTTACCGACAATCACTAGATGTCGGAATGTATTTAATACAAAGGCCGAGCAAAGGACCCGTCTCTTTACAAGAGAAAGACGAATATGGAAGAATTTTTGGTCCTTTTCTCGAATAGGAGATTCCGTTCCGGAACTTCACAACTTTTTTTTAAGCTTTCATAAAAATTTTGTATTCAAGTTTATTTGCATGTGAAAAAGAATTTTTTTATCGTGTTACAGGGATAGACTGCATGAATCAGGGATGATTTCTCAATATGAACATGTTTCATTAGCCTTTCCCAGACTTCGTTAAGTCTATTATTTCTCGCAGACTGGGAAGACAGCAAAACTAGTTCTCTCCGCAAAGAAGAAAACTAGAATTACAACTTAAAATTCCGGCACAGAAACTTCATTGAGCAAAATATTTGGAATTCTTTTTTTTATCTCTACTTTTTATACAGATGTTCTAGAATTCATGAAATGAAATCTCCTGAGGGGAAAACTCCCAAGTCGACCGCCTCGCCCCGCGAAAAGGAGCCGAAGCCGGGTGGGTGGGCGGGGTTTCGCTCGGCGAGGGTCGGGCCGGAGTGCAGGGAGGGGCTGTCGCAGAGTGTGGATCGGGTGCGTGGAAGAGGGACAACAGGCCCGATGGGAAGAGGTGCGATTGTCGTAGAGGTAGAGGCAGCGATGGCCACACGACCGGCAGCCTACACAGCGCCATCATCACCGTCGCCGCCCTCACCTTCATCGCCCCCCCCCCGCTGCAGGGTCCATGCTAATTCCATCTGGCCCTCATTAGCAATGCTAAGGGACGCACCAACTCGAAGGTCTCCACTCCTCCTCTGCCTCCGTCTGACCTCCTCGCCCCCTGCTTCCCAACCCACGCTCTACGTCGTGCGACCCGAGTCGGGAGGGGAGGGGGCGGGGGCTTCTGCTAACTGCATTACCCTACAACTTTCCTACAACTTACATCCAGAGGAACAATGCCCGGGAATAACCAGCGTGGCTCCAAGCGAAGGGTGCGCGGCCGGCTTGGTACGCTGGCGGCTGCCATGCGCGAATGGAAAAGTGAGATCTTACTTAGACATTTACGTACGCTTCTTCTTAATATTACAATTATAATACAACATACCTACTTTATTTTGTTAACAACATAACATACTTATTAACCATTTGAGTAAACGAAAATACTGTTGGTCGACTTGCATTAATCCCGACGTGTAAACTACGTTCGTTCTATCCTTCGTAAGGAAAGCCTATCACTAAGCAAAACCATTGCCCATTAGACATAGTTAATCCGTTGGATCAAATAAAGAAGGATTTCTTCATTTTCTGATCCCATGAATGACAGCATTCTAAGTACTCGTTTCTCCTGCAATGGATTTGGATGGAGAAGAATGCCGTACATCACATTGAGTGATAAAAACTAGGATATTAGTGTAACAGACTAGACGTTATATGATCTAGTTTCTTGTGCGTTCGGCACTTATAAAAACGTTCGTGCTACATCTTAAGGCTACAAATTAGTGTAAGATCACTTGATAGCTGACATGTACTTCATGTTAAAGCAATAATACCTTTATTTTTTTTCGTTGAAGGCAAAAAGTATTAATAAATGTTATATATAAAACGATGTCTAATCCTTTGGAAATTAATATTTGAATTTCATTTATGATCGATTTTCAGACCAGCTTTTGTTATTTAAACCAAACATGCATGCTAACGGGTGAACGTTTAAGAAAAACATTTTTCGTTTTGTTCTATGAGCAATTACAAATGAAAAATGTAATTATTTTTTCATAATATGCCACCTAATTATTAATAATGCTTCACACTCAATAACACATAAATAGACAATTCAGTTACAAAGAATCAACATCGATAAAACTTTCAATTAACACGCACGATATATACTACGTTTGTAATAACATTCTAATTAATTTAATTCACTCAACGTTTCTCCTTATAATACAATTAACGTCACAGTAGAACTTGAACATATTTCCCCCCATGAGCAAAAAGATTGAAGTAACATGTAGGAGAGATGAATCTTTAATAAGATTCGAGAAAAGTGAGAAAAATTGTATCCAAGACGCGTCCGCGAAAGTAACAAAACCGCGAACAGCAGCTATCAAGTGAAGCGCTTGTTGCCACGAGCGATGTGGCGATCAGAGGCGAAGCTGAAGGGTAATCTGGGAGCCTCAGGCTCTTTGCCCAGTGAGTGCGAGAGGAGATAGCGCGCACCCCCTTGCGCGCATGCGCGGCAGAGCCAGCCAGTGACTATTCTTCGGTTTTTCTTTCTTGGCGCGTGCGGAGGGGGGGGTCATCAAAATGGAACATCTCACGGTATTTTGCGTCGTTCTCGATTGTGCCGCTAGGAGCCGCATGATCGCGACTGTACCTAGCAGTGCTAGCGACCATGCAGCTCCTAGCGGCACAACCGAGAACGACGCGAAATATCGTGAGATATTCCATTTTGATGACACATCCCTCATGCGACAAGAAAGAAAAACCGAAGTATATACTGCGATTGTCGTAACTCTGCACCTGACAGGAATCATCTGTTGTCCGTTTCATTCAATCGGGGACTTATATGTCGCTACAGTGATGTCACTATGGTGACGTTCAAGCTCCCGAAAGGATGAAACTGTCGACAGCTGATTCCTATCAGGGGCAGAGTTACGAAAATCGCAGTATATCCTATGGCTGGCTCCTCGCTCAGCTACCTAATTCCCCCACGCCTAAGCGGGGGAAAAGGAGTCGAAAACATTTTATTTTTTAATTTTAATTAAAAATTAATTTAATTTAATTTAATTTTCTTTCAACAATTCAGTAAAAAATTGAAGAAAAAAATGGCACACTTAACGACAGATTTTGTTGAAAAATAATTTGGGTATTCTAAGGGTCCCTGAATACCCTTTAGCTTCGCCATTGGTGACGATGAGTCGCAGGTGCTGCGTCGTTCGATGAGGCGCGGAGGGCGTTCAGGCGTCCAGCATGCGCTCCGGGATGGCCATGGGCACAGGCAGCAGGAAGTTGTTCTTGCGCAGCGAGATGTCGCTCAGCTCCTGGTCGATGGGCTTCCGGGTGTCGTACAGCGACGGCGCCTGCAACGGCACGCGCAGCGTTCTTTGACTCAAGGGTTTTCACACTAGAATCTGCCGCTGATCTCCAAAGGGCACTCCATCGATTAAATCTAATGTGTAAAAATTATTACATGAAAATACCAAAACAAAAAACAAAGGTCATGGCTTTCCAAGGAGTTTATCGAATTAGAACAATGATATGCTTGGAAAACCAAACATAGAACAAGTAACACATTTCAGTTACCTGGGATGTGATATAAGTTACGACCGAAGCCAAGATATAAAAAATAAATTGCACAAATTCCAATACATGTGCGGCATACTACATAGAACATTAAGAAATATGACTACAAAAGATACAGTGTTGAAATTCTATAAAACAATGGCAACCCCTAGTAGATCCTGTATGGGAGTGAAAATTGGATTCTCTCTCAAAAAGAAAAATTAAATATTCAAGCTACGGAGATGAAATTTTTAAGGAGAGTAAAAGGTTGTACTTTGCTAGATAAACAAAGAAATTAATAAATAAGAAAATAGTTAAATATATTTTGCTTAAATGGTTCCATACAACTATGTAAACAAGACTGGAAAAAACATTTAGAAAGAATGGAGCATAATAGGACCTAAACAAGTGTTGCAGTACAACCCAACAGGAAGAAGGAGTGTAGGAAGACCACGTACAAGATGATTTGATGTGTGAAGACGGAACAGGCAGCCGCCTAATCCTTGAAGTGCAGAAGAAGAAGAAGACGAAGACGACTACAAGCCGCTACATGAATATTGGTAGAGTTCAGTGGGAAATATACTAATTCAAATTATCGTTCTCTATGTTGTTGCGGCAGGAAATTGATACCTTCACGAAGGGTACGATGAGGAAAATTGTTCAAATCTATCGCTGATTTGTCCTTTGCAAATAGTTTTTATTACACTGAAGCGAATAGGTTCTTGTCAATTCTTGTCAAAAACGGTCAGTTCGTTCTGTAGTCTGAATTCAACTAGTTTATGCCTTACGATATGGAATGAAGAATTCTAGAATTAAGAAAACGTGCAAAGAATACCCTTCTTCCCACAGTACGTCACACACAGATCTTAACTGTTATTGACGTTAAATAAATAGGTGATAAATTTATATGGAATTGATTACAATAACAAAGCATCGCCTGATATCGAAATGTCTTCTAACGAAAATATTTCAACTGCAGTAAGAACCAGTGATATGTCTTTTCCACAATCATTTAACACCTCGTTCTAACATTAATTTGTAATCATTATGCTTACCAAATTCGCTTAACGGCTTACCTATGGAGCGCAATAGCAGGGATGATTTCAGAATACATTTTAATGGTGAAAGAACTTTTTTAAAATGATGTGAAATTTATTTCTATTAAAACATGAATTTACTTAGGGGAAAGCTACGTCTATGTTATACAGGTCTACATTACTTTCATATTGTATAATTTAATTTTAAAAATGTCTGGAAATAAAAAATCTAAACGAATGTTTATGATCTTTCTAAAAAGTACTAATTTTTTTGCAAGATAAAAGTACTAATTTTTCTGCAAAAAAAGTTGGAGTTTGCCAACGTTTTAAATGTTACATTTTAAAAATTCATTGTTTCGTTTAAATAAATTTAGAAATAAAAAATAATTTTCAAATATTATACAGATATCATTTTAAAGAGAAATAATGAATTTATAATGTAAGAGTACACATTTCAATGAGCCGTATGAGCCAATGAACGAGTTTGGTCTCCCTAGGCCCGTTTTGAAATAGCCCTTCATTGCCTTGTAGAGTTTTAGATAATCTATTTATTTCTCCATTTAAATGAAACAACATCTCAGAAGAAAAACAATATCATAATTCAGGTTCTGAAACATAAATATACATGTGCAGAAATAAATGCGAGAAATGTTTTAAGAATTGTATGTTGCAGCACCAGCCTGAGGAGGCGGGAGGAAGGAAATTGTGTATTGGTATATAGTTCGCAGAATATATCCTTGCACTCGACGGCCGTTAATATGTGAACGAGATAGACGACAAGAGAGAATCTGCGCATGAGCAGTTAATCCCTCTATGCGCGTACTATCACTGTTCGGAAAACGTCGATTACAATCCATAGCCCAAAGTGAGCTGGGGATTGTAACCGCTGAACTCATAACCAGAAATGTGTTTTGAATGCGTCAGTAATTTGTTTCGTTGATTTTCTTTTGTGCTTTCTTACACAAAATGTAAACAAACTTTTTTTACTAGAGGCTGGTTATCGAAAAGCTAGGAAGCTGATGTTTTTTCAAGGGGCATTCAATACAAATGTATCCCTCATCTGCGACATCCCCGAGTTAGCTCGCCGCGCAACTTTACAACTCACCTGGAAGATGATTCCACAAGTGCCCGCAATGCAGGCGAGCGTGAACACCCATAGGAAGAACCGATCTAGCACCATAGACACGTACTTCCAATCTTCAACAACCTGCAGAAGAGCGGATGGTGTGAGAACTACGCAGACAATGAGATGCACACTTCAGCAGATCGATACCCTTTCCATTTTACCCGTGTTGCAACAGTGTTTTCATTATAAGATAGATTTCCTTGGTATCGTGTGTAGACGATAATTGAAAAATAAGTTAAAAAATTAAGAATAGACGATATTTGAAAAATAAGTTAAAAAACTAGGAAAAATACTCTAAATTTAAGCACTTATTAGTACTGTGTAGGAATGATGTATTCTGAAATCCATACAATGTTTTTGTAATCAAGACTTACATAAAAATTATTTCACGTGCTGTCACTTGAAACGACTATACTTATCATTCATTTGAGCATTATTCGGGATTGAAATATTTTTCAACAAAATAATAATAATAATAATAATAATAATAATAATAATAATAATAATAATAATAATAATAATCGGGAGTGTATGATACTTAATACCTAACCCTAAGCAAACACAAAATTATCGTCTTTAAAAAGATGCGAGTGTATTCGTTTAACTGTAAAGCAATTCCCAAATGAAAAATAAACATCATTAAAAAACTGTGGAAAAACTCTGATTACAATACATGATGTGATGGACAATCACACAACGGAGAAGCTCAATGCTGCCCACGACACACGAGAACAGGTAATATTAAAATAACTCTTCGCTTCGGATACAACAAGCTTTTCGTCCAAATCATTTTCACAGGTACACAACCCATCAACATTTCCGACAGCCGCGCGCAGCACGAGATATTGTCCCCGACAAATTAAAAGGAGAAATTAAAGCTCAAATTGATTGTGACGCGGGCGAGCGCAACGAAGAGTTGTTGACAGCGAAAAGGACAGATGGCTTTTTATTGACGTGATGATTTATTTCTCATATAAAATAATAAAACCTCAATGTTCCACCTACATTACCCACCCGACCGACCTAGGAATATTAAACTGCAATATCCAAGCGCTAGTAAAGACGTCACAAATCCGTTCTCGTAAATGTCACCACCCCCTAACCGCGTGCCATGCAGATTTCCATGCGTCTACGCAAATTCGTATCTAACGACTAGTTTTAATAACGGAAGCGGTAAAAAATGCTGCGGATAAAATGACACTTTCATTACAACGGCGCGTGTATCAAATTTAATTCGACCGCGGAAAGGGAAGTTTAAATTAGTACTGGCATTCAAGCTACGAACTCCAAAGGGAAACACATGCGCCGCGCGGTCCAAGCGCAGAGGATACTCGTGATGGGAATTTATTCGCCGAAAAATAATTACGAGTTTTAAGAATTAATTTCTAGAATACGTAGAATCTGGTGGCGTCTCTTCGTTTCGCTCTCAAAAAGCTCCGTTAACACAAGTCTGAATATTCAATTTTACTTTCAAATAAAAGTCATCATAGCAAATTTGCTGCCCAATCTGTCGTAAAGCAGTAGAACTAATATTTGGGTCATAAGCAAAAAGTCTGATGAGTAATAATTAGTATATAAAAGCAGGGCATACTGACGTGTTTAATTCAGAAAGTCTATTATTTAATACAAAAGAAAATTAAACATTTAGAATACAGTACCAAATGTTAACTATGTGATACAATCTATTTGTTTCTATGGCATACTGAACCGTACTTTACTATTTTTAATCACAACTAAGAGCATTGAGCGACTCCGAAAGGACAGAAGAGACATGTAGAAAGCAGGATATAAATACAGTAAGTCACAACGTCAACAGAGGGTAGGAAAGCGATAATTAAGTCAAATTTATTTTCGTGTATTACTTCAAAGTATTTCTCAAGCAGTGATGTTAAAGCATCACAATTTTTCAGAACAATGTCTAGAGAAATGTCATGATGAGCAAGAGTAATGGAGTTAAGATATTCTCAGTTGCATCCTTCATATACGGCTCATATTCTCACTCATCAAAATCATTGCATGAAAAGGGCTTTATATTATAAAATGCAAATGAATTAATTTTGGTCTATCGTTTCAACTTCATGAACATCGAGCTAAGTAATACAGATAAGTAATGATAAACAATGAGGTAAGTAATACAACGCCATCGCTTTCCAAATAGAGAAACTACACACTACTCTACTAGCGGGAAGAGGACAGACAGAGGAAAGCTCACCAAAGCCGGCACACGTGGCTCACACGAGTCACAACGCCAGGGAAATGACGTCACAAAAAGCACTCGCCACCACGCTCTATCACAATTTTTTTTTTTGTACACTTGACTCTCTCTTGCTCACACGCTACCAGAATTCCTTCAGGGAACGACACCGTCGCCGGTTCTTTTAACACCTGCTCAACTTCCCGCTCGGAATCCCGTCAACGTTGTCACAGCGGCGTCGTATCCGTCCATGAAGCTATTCCGGTAGCGCGTGGCAGTCTTGACGCAGCCAATTGGGTCCGTGAAGCGTTGAGTTAACGGCCGCATTTGGTGACGTTATTTCCCGTCAGCGTTACCTCCGATCACGTGAGGCAGTGCGAGCACTCCTCGGCTGTCCGCTTCGGAGTTTACCTGATGCGACGCGCATGCGTCGTGCGTGTCCACTGGTAGGCGGCGCCGCTATCAAGTCTCCCCTTGCTTTAAGGCATTGCCAACACTTGGCAAACGAATTGAAAGCATCCTTTGAACACTAAGCACACTCGAAAAGAATGAAAACTATTCTCACAATACCAGAGTCACTGCAAACAACTGACATCACATACTTTAACATTCTACCGATCATTTTAAATAAATGTTTATTAAATGTTTATTACTAGTATTTTTTTAAACAAACATATTTACACATTTCTTAGCTTATCGTTAGTTTAAATTAAATAAGACAATTTATAATGAGAAATCAACATGATTGTCACACCACGCAATGTACGCAATGCACTGCAGGAATAATTACCAGAGATCCTCTTCTTCCTGACCTAAAATTTCTAGTTGGGGAGGGCTCGCGCCTACAGGGTGCAGGGTGTGGGAAGAGGATAGTTTGTACGCCGCCCCCGCAAACCAGACGCACCGAGCGTGGCGTCCAAGGCCTTACAGGCCTTTCATACTTACGGCAGAGAACGCGTCGCAGAACCGTGCCGCACGCCCTTGGGAGAGGTAAGGAAAGGCCGTGGAATTTGGCCATTTGAATGTTGCTCGTCCGGTCGGGGGAAAAAAGTTTAAATGGGAATGACGGAGTGGAAGGGATAGTGGAGAGAAAGTGGTCAGGCGGAATAGGAAGCAACAACGCAGACAGCGAAAAGAAGCGACGACCACCTCAAGGAGGATCCCCGGCCAATTTGCTTGGCCGGGCATAAGGTAATGGGGGTCATACAGGGGAGGTTCCTCGGTTTTCACCGAGCATTGATTTTGCGCGGGCTGGACCACATGACGCGAGATATTCGGATACAAAAACGACAGTCGTCAATCGTCAACAACGAACAGAGAACGAGCAATAGCGACAAACCACAACAGCCAGTATAGGATGCGCGGGAAGGGTGGATAAATAGGGAAAGACCAGACAAGCATCATACAAGCAGCCAGTGGAACAAAGAATCAGCGGTTAGAGAGAATGCTGCCTTCACACTCGATTTCAACACTGAACTTCGTCAACTTTGTCATTATCATCTATTCCACTGCTTTCCCATTTATCGCGCAGCGTTCTCTTTTTCGAGTGTTGCAGAAAACCAGGCCAAGTTATTTAGGGGCAACTAACTATTAATCTACGAGCTAGCGGGGTAATACAGATTATCTATAACGGTTTTCTGCAAACGTCTATCAAGATTACGCACGAACAAGCTGAAGGCAGCATGAAAAGAATAACGCAAAAGAGTAAGTGGGTCTCATATTTTGGTTGCGTGAAGGACAAGTGGGGAAGGGCACGGTCGCGCGCAGGGCAAAGGGCGAATGTGTGTAGTGGAGGAGGGCTATGCGAGGCGGTCCTGCTCCGTGTCCTCTGATTCGTAGGGCACCTGCGCAAGGGCCGGAGGGCGGGCATACCTCGTTGTCCTGGTCCGCGTCCTTGATGTGCTGCGCTATGAAGCGGACGCCCTGAAGCGCGGACAGCACGTCGGGGCTCAGCGTGTGCATTTCGGAGTCGGTCACTAAGGGCAAGCAGCGCAAGCGTTAACTTAGTTACGAAACACGCTAGAGCTCTATTACTGTGCCTGGACACTTCAGAAAGAAGACATGTCAGGGGACCTAAGATAAGTGAGATATCTAAGAAATAATTGTCAAGAGAATTTTTTTAACCAAGCAGAGAATGTATATTTCGCGGCTAGATAAAGTATTTTAATATATACTAGGTAGGTGTGACGTCTGTCATGCTTTAAACCAGTGGTGTCAAGGTCTTCTACTGGTGGCAGTGACACGCGTCGTGACTCCGTAGCATGCCACGAGCTTCTCTGCGCAACTAGCGTCGGGAAAGGGAACTAGTTATGAAGGTAAACTATTACGGTTACTAAAGTCCGCCGTTTTACAATAGGAATGGCATTGTCTCTGGTGGCGGGATGATGAACTAGTGTGGAGCGGCGATTTCGTCGTGGCACTCATGCCACGGACTCCGGGCTCGTGGCATCGACCTTGAGAACACTGCTTTAGAAAGAAGACATGTCGGGGCCCCAAGATAAGTGAGATATCTAAAAAGTAATTGTCAAGAGAACGGTTTGTTAACCAAGCAGAGGAGTATATTTTCGCGGCTAGGTAAAGTATATTAATCTAGGTAGGTGACGTCTCTCACGCTTTAAACGATTTTAAAAGTACTTCAGTTTCATTGTCTTAAGGTTTCTTAGTTATGTTATAAGATATTGTCGATGACGTAAAGTGACAAAAAACATTTCCTCAGAATTAATTAGTTGTGGGTTAACTCTTCCCTCCATATTCTTTAGATTTTGCAAGGATATTAATTTTTATTAATGTTTTTATGTGAGTTTATTAAAAAATTAAAGAAAAGAAATCATTTTACATTTATATGTTTAAAATTCTAAAGCATTTTTCATTAAATCTGAATAAGCGCGAAGCAGGCCCACACTGCCGTAACTAATATTAGAGAAATGTTTTTAGAATCTTGAATATTTTTTATTTGATCTTATCTGTATGAGTGAACCTTTCTGACAGAAATAATTTTTACAAAAGAAAATGAAAATATTATGATATTCTTATTACATTCTCTTTCATATTTTCACCGCCTAAAACGCCCATTCCTTACGAAAAATTTAAACAAAGGTCTACAAAGAGCAGCTGCGTCTGCCATGACAGCAGCCGAAAGTAATTAGTTCCAATCTTGAATGTAGGCGTGTTTCGTTTAAATAAATCAACGTTTAATTTTTCACTGCATTACACCATGACTCTTCATCCTTGCAATGTTTTCATGAGCGACAGTAATTAAGTAAGTGTAAGCTATGACATTGAGAGTAAAATAAGATTTAATAATTTCAGGAAGCTGTCTACTTGAAAAATAAAAACTAAGAATTTTGTTTGTTTTATTTTTCCTGGTATATTTGATTTTGTTATGCTTTCAGAGATCAAATAATTAAAAAAATGTGTTTCTATTTATTTGTTTGTAACTACTTGTAAATGGCCAAAATGAAGGCTGTTACATCAGACATCATAAGTCTACAACAAATTGATATATTTTAATAATTCTTTTAAATTAATCACAATTGTTTATTGTAGTGAATGAACTAGAATTGTGAAGTTGCTATAAAAATTAAAGAGTCAAGATTTGATTATTTCAGGAAAAAACAAATGTTTATAAATTTATTTGGTCATTTCAGTTCATATAATGGAAACTTTTAGTGACATATTAATTATTCTGGTTAATTCAGTAGAATAAAATTTGTTCTTGCATTTGACATGCATGAAAGTGCTGAAAGTTTCTATTTCGGGAAAGTGCATTTGAAGTTCACTCACTTTGACAGTTGACCCTCACTTCGAAAAAAATATTTGCTCAAAAATTAAGAAACGTAGCAAGAAACGGTTTGAACAAGTTAAAAGAGAATAAAAAGAGCATAAGTGTCAAATGAAAATTGAAAAATATTAAATTTTCACGATTTTCATTTTTTGATCCCTTAAGATAAATATAATCTGCAA
Organism: Acheta domesticus; assembly: GCA_031308135.1. Lineage (NCBI taxonomy): Eukaryota > Metazoa > Arthropoda > Insecta > Orthoptera > Gryllidae > Acheta > Acheta domesticus. The sequence goes on along the minus strand of JAHLJT010009436.1, from coordinate 184,387,517 downwards.
ACGGAGAGTAATCGTCTATTCATGAAGTCGCTAAACCATAGTCATCGAAACACTTCAGGAACCCGGAGCTTATCCAACCTAAAATACACAAGCGAACGCAGACGGGGCGCGCCGCTCGTGCGGTGTGACATCCAACGGCCCGTGACATCCCGACGACCCTCCCTCTTGCTTGGCGGGAGCATTCCGGGGAATGTGTGCTGTCAAACGCAGCGCCGCCAGGTCGGGACGAGGGCCTCTCGGGCGCCAGGGGCGTGCTAATTGAGGACTCCTCGCCTCGCGCGTGGCGCGGAGCGGCGTGGCGTGGCGCGGCGCGGCGCGGCGCGGCGCGCGGCTATCTCCCGCACACCACTCGCGCCCTCGCCGCTCGCTGCCGCAAGTTCGATCCCGCGCGCAAACAACCGCGTGTGACGCTGGCAGACGAGTATAATCGACTTGCAGGCGGGCGGCGGGCGGGCGGGCGGCTGCGGAATCGAGATACGCAGCTTATGACGGTTATCGATGAATTAATCCACGACGGGAGAGGACACGGGGATTACTGAGTTTAATACTGCGTGGACTCCGTTATTTGGCTTTGAGTTTTCTTAATCGTTTGGTCTCGTTGGAATAAAAATGAAACAACTGAGCGAGTAATATTTCAAACAATTATTTTTAAACACAAATTCTATGGTTGAATTCAGGCCTTACACCTATCTAATGAAACATTGTTTTAAGGTGTTCTCTCAAAATTACGAATTCAACGAAAATGCATACTTTCTTTCGCTCACGTCCATAGTTTCTGAAGAGGCAGATTTTCAATTCTTTCACTCTGTTTCCGTGAATCTTTGATACACGTCAGCAATAAATCCTTCTCAATTCTAAAAGATTTTTTTACATTCATCAAAATACCGGACATTATTCTAACGATAATAATTCTTAAAAGTTATATAGAGCATGACTCTTACGTCAAACGTTTGCAAGTTGATTCATTATTAACTTATTAAAATATGCATTTGCATTACTTGTTTTGTGCATCTCTAATCGAATGAAAAAGTAAAAGTTTAGTTATTAAAATACTTTTAAAGGTTCTATTTTAATTACCTAACACCATCAAAATTCATTTCTATTCACGTTTTGCGCTTTGTGAATAATTTCTTTGATAAGTTTTTATCGTCCTACTTTGTAACGCCAATATATATTAATCTATATCTCACATTGTGCAGAGTGTCAACCGATAAGACTGAAAGTTCAGCCGAAGAGTATTAACCGAAGCACTGATGAAAAATTCGAATCGACTTTTTTTAAGGAAATGAGATTCTCCCCTCTGATAGAAAAAGTGATTCAAAAATAGTGAGGCAATATCATACATCCGTTCACATCGATGCACGGCGATTGCCGAGAAACCTCGTCTGCACGAGTGATAGATAACAGAGGCCACATCGCAAATCGATCTCACCGTAAATGAAGCACACTAGCGACCTGGGGAATACAAAGATCCCTATCGAGGTGATACAGGCCATGAGAGGCTATACAACGACCCAGGTGGCCTTCCCATGGAGTGATACAGGATCGGGGGGGGAGGGGAGGGGCGCTCAGAAGCACTTTAATAATGACATCGACAACGAATCTCCTTTCTTAAAACAATTCACTATAATAGAATTTTTAGCACTGAGCTGGGGTAAAAACAGAAGCAATAAAAACGAAATGAATTTGTTTTGACGATGAATCCATTATTAATTTAAAATAGTTGATATTCCCAACAAAATCAATTGGATCTTTAATTCATTTCAACTAATATTTTGTATGACATTCTTCCATGCCATTAAATTTTACAAGAATAAAATAGTTATTATTTGTTTAATACGTATTATTTTCAAGTATTGAACTTAACGACAAGTACATTAAATATTGCAAAATACCATTGTACTGTAATTGACTTTAACACAATATTTCTTATAGTCGCACAATTTATATTTAACAAAAAGCTTGAAATTCTAACGATGATACAACGATTAAACAACTAGTCTCTTCATTTTTTTGCCGTTAATAAAAATAAATGGTTTGCTCTCAATAAAAATGGGCATACCGATGTCAGAAAAGTGAAGAGTCGCCATTATAGGCATTGACTGCACCTTCGTATAATTCTCCGATCAACACCAGGTGAATGCCGGAGCAGTTCCGTAACAAATGGGCCACGGACCGCGCGCTATCTTTCCTTCCTCTTCCTTATCTTTTCTTCCCCCCTTATACACATACGTACACTAACATGCACTACACTACCACACATGCCGAGAGACCGATCGGGAGCTTAGAGCTTGTGCCGGCTGGGGTGGTGTCCCGCTGCAGCGCGCTGGTGGGAGATACCTGGTTTGGCGGGAAAACCCTGCTAGTCGAAGGTAGGTCGGCGCCAGATCTCGCCATCCAGCGGGGAAAAGATCACCGCCACCTCCCGATGAAAAGACATGCACTACATTTTCGGGACTACTGACCTCTGTAGTTGACGTGCTCGGAATCACGAATGATCAATCAATCTATTGGGAAGCAGCCTGCCTTGTGGGATTTCCCCAACTAGCGGATTATCTTCCAGGATCGAGCGGTAGGAGAGGTGATGTGTTTTTGTAATTAATAGGTTATAGTCTCTAGAGGCGAATAAAAGACTGTTGCGAAGAGCGCCGTCACATGGGACACATAGATAAGTCATTCATTTCAAATTAAATATTGAACTTCCATCGGGGTATTTTAAAATGCTTTCAAACTGTTGTGTAAATCTTTTGAATCTGTTGAAGTTCAGGTATTATTTTGTTGTAAATTTCAAGGATAAGGAGGTATCAACCACAATAAAGGATGAAATTTTTTAATATTTAGAAATTTTAAATATTTAAAAATTGTATCCTTTATTGTGGTTGATACCTCCTTATCCTTGAAATTCATCATGGAATACCACAAAATCTCAGCTGCCACCACAGGGTTTATGTTGTTGTAATTTGTTTTTAAAGTTTATTTTTATCACTAACTATTCATTTGTATACCATAATAATTTTTATGTGTTAGGTTTAGGGCGGATCCAGCTGATTATTTTGGAAGGTGGCCCTCATAGATTTTTTGTTAAATAATAAACATATTTACTATATTATATATTATTTTTGTAGTGTATATATGATACTATGCAATATTATTGTTTAAATAATTACATGAGTATAATATAAATAAATATTTAAATCAATTGTGTCGTATAAAGCTAAGGTAACAAACGAAAACCCTAGGCCTTTTTTGGGGGGGGGGGCCATGGCCCGCATGCCCTCCCCTTGGATCCGCCACTGGTTAGGCGGAAGAGCGGGCCTCATGGTCCACCCTCGCCATTATTATTGTTATTATTACTTACCAGACGAATGTGGTTGATGCCTTTCCTCTTGACCGAGGGCCGATTTATAAGCTGCAGCTACCGATTCGAACCCAGGACTGCCTTTGAGCTCTGGAGGATACGTATCTCCAAGGCTGTCCCTGCAGAACACATTCACATGGCTTTCAATAATTTATTATTGAAAACTCTTGTGAATTTACCTCAAAACTTTCCTAGTTGGATCTTAAACACCTAGTTCGGTTGTGTATCAGACACTTTCACAGTACAGTAATGACTTCTTTATCGGAAATTTTTTCATGAACAGTTTTACTATTTGAATGTGAATTCTTTCATTTGTAGTCAATTATTCTCGTTGGATAACGAACAACAAAGAACGTCATCAACACAAAGAAATTGAATGCCACTAAAAGATATAAATTCTATACGTGTCAAATAAAATTATATAATGTGTTAGAATATAATAGTAATTAAATGAAATATTGCGGGTCTTTGCTTACAGTTTTTCTAGTAATTGGACACACACTATTTGTGACTACATTAGTGAAGAAAATGAAATGAAGTTGTATGCTTATGTTTTCAAAAATTGTCGACTTTGTTTATATAAATCGTCGATTTTTAAGATATCTTCAGTGCAAATTTTAGCATTCGACAACAGAATCGTGATAATGATCACTTTACTTTTTATTCAAAAGTTTCCCAACCATATGGCTAGAGAACTACTTATCAAAAACTAGTTTGAACATTTATGTACTTCAATAAGATTTTTTATGGGAACAACCATGAAATGAATTCTTGAAATGAAAATTAGTTTCACCTGAAATATTTCGAGTGACATATACATTACGAGCCGCTTCCAAAAAGTCCTGTTCCATATGTAAAGAAAATATACTTTCAAAATGAAAAGGAAATATAATTTCAAGGGAAAATTTATTGCAGAAGATATAACACATGTTGCATTATTTATCCACTAATAACCACCAGAATCGAGACATTTGTCATATATGGGATCAGTATTTGTATCCCTGTGCCTTAGAAGTCTTCTGCCTGGGTTGGTACCAGTGTTTGATAGCCACCCGCAATTCTGCATCAAAGTGATATGCCTGACTAAGTTGACCAAGCACGGAATTTCTTGTTGTATAAGAAAAGATGGAAATCGCTGTGGACGAAAACCGAACTAAAGGATGGATGGTTGTACGAACGATCACAAGAGTTAGAAATGTCTAAATTTTGGTAGTGATTATGTGGAAAATAGCCCAACATGTTCCGTATCTGCCACAATAAAGGTTTCACATGAAATTGTTTTTTCTTTTTGTTGACGACTTTCTGGATGCGCATCGTAGATTTGAGACTTCATTGCAGCTCCTTGTTTAGAATTATCTCATTCCTTTTCTTTTATTCAGAATAGTGTTCCATGAAATTCATAAAGAGAGACAAATACTGCCCAGATTATCCCATTGTGCGTTTGAGAGCTAATGATCTTGATGCATACAACGTGAGATACGCCACTATACACACAAAACAGTTTCAGAGAGAACTGAACAAAACGACTTGCAAAGGAAATTGCGTTGCATTTTTTTCTTGAATTACGATACGACTGTACTAGAGTTAGAATTTTGTATTCATATGCGAATGAGGCAACTTCTGTTTCCCTCCCAGAAATTCTCCCATTATTATAGTGAAGCAAAAGAATTATTGTCCAGTATTATGACGTGTATAAATAAGTAGGTTTTTTTGCCAGATCATTAACATATTTCATTTCCTGGACCATTCTTCCAGTCTGATGTAAAAATTCTCATTTCCAGTTTCAGTTTTAATAACCCACTATTCCCTTTAATATTGCTATACGTTTATTTGTGTACGCCATAAATTTTCTACGAATGCTTTAATACTTCCACGAGCGCTTTTATGTTTTGTCTGTTAATAACCCGAGTGGAGAATATTGGTCTTCTGTCCCAACAAATGGCTTCACATAATAATGTTAAAAGTTTAGTTACAAATTGGCTTTAAATCATTCATGCTTACACCTTTTTCTAATATTTTCATTTCATGTATGTATTGTTTCTCATTAAATGAAATGCAAGTTTTCGAAATACACTTGAGTTATGTTAAGTATTTATCAAACCCAGTACCCCTTGCTATTCGGTATCATCACACTAATAACTCTTGCTATCCTGTTAGAAGCCCCTGCATACTGAAAGCAATTCGTGGATTAGTTATTTAAATAATTTAAATAAATGTGAAACGTGAAAATGCGTTTCTGAGACGATTGAAGACATTTTGAAGTGAAAAAACAGATAGGCATCATATTACATAATTTTAATGCACTTTAAATGCCTATTCTCCTGCCAGTGAATGATCACGCGGTGACGCTCAATTCACAGTGCGAACTTAACCATAACTTTATGCTGTAAACTTAGCAGTAAAATGTGCACGTTAAAACGAGCATTCACGACGAAGAACGTATGTCTCTCCTGTACCATCAGAATTCAACGTACTGCAGCTTGATCGATTAGTTTCTATACAGAGCGCGAGGAAAAACTCTCCGAGGTGGCAACTATCTGGTGAGACAAATTATGTTGTTAGCACGAGCTGCAGCTTGTGAAAATTAAATTACGTACTCACCACAATCATTATGGATGGTGGAAGTATTGTCCCCTTCTCTTGTTTCCCAGTGCTATGGTTGCTACTAGCACAAATGCAATTTTTAATACGATGCCCTGACGCGGCCCAGTGCGGAGAGACTTTTCTGGCGCACTTTATTTTTCGTTTTTTCTATTGATTTAAGTACACGTTCACACGAGTACTTTCGTACACGCGAGTAGCGAGTATAGGCGAGTTGTAATAGTAGAAATTTCCTTTGTTGTATAAACTCGCATTTCGTTTGTTATACATACAAGGATATTCTGTTCTGTTTTACGAGTGAATTATCGAAGGTAATTATTTTATTCGCCAGATCAAGTAAAAGTCACAAGAAAAATAGCCCAAATTCGTACTTTGAATTCACGCACCAAAACCGTTGGCAAACTTGTTCACTGCATATCAATGATTAAATCACATAACCATAGACATCATGTAAGACAATTACACAATGACATGACAGTGACATGACCATTGTCATGTCATTACGCGACAATGACGTGACGATGACACGTCAATGGCACGACACTGGCACGACACTGGCACGACAATGACACGACAATGGCAAGATGACGCGACAATGACATGGCAATTGCACGACAATAGCATTACAATGACCGACAATGACCGACAATGACGCGACAATGACGCGACAATGGCATGTACCTAACTTAAGATAACTACAGGAACATAATCTGAAATCGACTTTCCATTTGCTTCTCGCGGATTTTGCGGTGGATTCGTTTTTTACATGCTGCACTCTGATTAGTCTTCGATAGAATTCCGACATAAATTTCAAAGTAAAAGTTTGGTGGTTGTGAACTCTTAAGTTTACGGATATACGTCAACGGTTACGTCATTGCGTTGTGAATGGTCTCATGTATTAGAGAGATTCTGCGAGACGGGAAATCCAATGTCGTAGTTCGAAAACATTGTCATCAATGTCAATGTTATTGAAATAACGTATCTTCAGAACAAAGAGTTTTTGCAAGTCGTACAATCTAAAACATACGGTACGTAAAACTAGGAACTAGCTGGAACTGAGAACCTCTAATTGTACCCAAAACCTTTAACTGAACATCTGTGCATTTTCTTACTATTTTTGATTTTATACGGAATACAAGATAGTGATACGTACAATGCATGAAATTTGATTGTATCGTATGAATAAGTAATATACATGTCTGTATCTCCTAAGAAAAGTATAGCTTCCAAGACAGTCTTAGTATGTGACCACGTAATTTTAATACAACGTATTTATATTATTTATATTAGGAATGGGAAATATTTGGAATTTATATCGTACTGTACATAAAACCTAAATTTTTGTGGTTGTATTCGGGGCTACCGGGAACGGATATGAATCTATCTATTTTTTGTCACAATCTATGTAGATTCAATTTCAATGTAGACACAATCAAGACTCAAACCCTCAAATCCTAAATAAAAATGTTAGTTTATTCCAGACATATCTGAATTAATTGGAGTAAAATTTACCGTAAAGTTCTTTCTAAAAATCTTTATTTCCATGCTTATTGTGAACTAGTGTCGATTGCTTAGTAGTGGCGGCGAAAACTAATAAAGTGTAAACTACGAAAACACGGCGAAAAAACAGGGAGAATGACAGGACCCGTCAATCGAAACCCCTTCATTGGATTCCAGCGCATGCGCAGTAGAATTATCGAAGGTAATACCACGAGTGCTTTGAAAATTGTCGATAAATCCCCGACTCGCGAAGCAAGGAGAATATTTATCTGAGAATTTCCAAATAACGAGTGGTATCTAATAGGACTATTCCCATCGTGAAATTAAAATCAATAATGTTTATCTATACATACAAAATGTCACAATCAGAGCGGTGTGTTTCAAAAAGTTCATCGTTTTTTCTATCCGATTTTTCTTACCGCTTGTCCCTCTTGGCCAATCATAAACTGTGACTCGACTACCTTAGGAGACGGTATATATCAATCGCTATGTCGTTGTGCAATAAATCACCTATGTACTATAACATAACCTCATTGATTTTAACATACGAGTATTTTCAATATTTGTCACAGTTTGGAACTCTGATAAACATAATTTCATTCGTGGAATAGTCCTATTAAATAGCACTCGTACTTTCGAAATTCTCAAATAAATCCCCTCCTCGCTTCGCGAGTCGGGGGTTTATCGATAATTTCCAAAGCACTCCTGGTATTACCTACGACTATTCCACAAATGAAATTATATCGAACAGAGTTCCAATGTGCGCCAAATACTGAATAAATAGTAATCTAAAAAAGTTAAAATCAAAGAGATTATGTTATAGTACATACGCGGTTTATTGGACATCGACATAACGATCGATGAATATCGCATCCTAAGATAGATGAGTCACACTTTATTATTGGCCAATAGGGAGAAACGGTAAGAAAAATCGAATAGAAAAAGCGATAAACGTTTTGAGATATATTGCCCTGATTGGGGCATTTTGTACGTATAGTTAAACACAATTGGTTTTAATTTCACGAGTGGAACAGTCTCCTTAATTGTCGTGTTACGTGTTTCACGTTCCCGACGTGCAAAAGCCACTCACCGGAAGTCGACGTCGTTGGTGTAGCCGTTCTCGCCGAAGGTGTCCGCGCTCTCCGAGGCCGAAGCGCAATAGTGGTCGCGGGAGGAGTAGGGCGGACGCCTCATCATCAGCAGCCGAGGCATGAAGTGCAGGAAGACGCGCTTCACCCACGGGGACATCTTGTGAGTGGAGGGAGACCTGTAGAGGAAAATGCCGAGTGTTACGATGCCTAGAAAAGAAAGAGCGTTGAATATGTTGTATTATAGTTACATTCGTAGCTTCAAACCCGGTGAAGTCGTAAGATTTTTTAGAGTAGTTCTTTATTGACTCACCTTCATTCGGGAGAGAAGCAAAGCAGTGCGATCCATGTCGTAAATTTACATGTAAAAGTATTCAAACCTAAAAGGTATCCTTGGGCAAAATCTAAGTCCAACACAAATACCTTATTTGCTGGCTATATTGCATGTGGGGTCTGCCCAGCCTTCTGTCATCCAGAATCTTGTACTACAAAACAAGCGTAACGAAATTAATTAATTACTAGCTTGGAGATCGTTAGATCTCTTCGGAACACGTTTACAGTCTTATCCATGATGATGATAATGATTGTAATTTTAAAATTGCTGAATTTTCTTGGGTTTTAGTCAAGCAACCTTTTCCTCCAGCGGAGTATGTATCTGCCTTTAATGCCATTCTGAGCTGTATTTATCGATCCACAGCATATAAACACCATTTTAATGAATTAATGAATGAAGAAATGAGAGAATCTCAAGAAATGCTTGCATTACGCTGACCATTTTAAGAGTTGAAAATTTGAAGAACTATTGAACTAACGGAATTAAGTAGTGGTAAATCTGAAATATATTAGGTGATTATAGAATTATTTCACCTATCACCATGTATTACCTACTTCAAATGATTTTACCCCAGTTTACACCTCATTAAAAAACCTCTTTAAATTGTAATGATTGAGTTTCTCGTTCAATAAAAATAAAGGATTCCCTTCTTTCCAGAATTTAAAGGTGTACTCCTGCATGCTCTAAATTTGAATAATCGATGCGGCGCTTACCACTCCACATGCTGATCTTGTCTTATTTATTAATTTGCATTTACAAATCTCCTTTATAAGCCAAAACAGAACGCTGTCGATTCAAGAATATATTGGAAGACCACTTTCCTTCCTTCACTTTATGTAATCCTTGTAATACTTTTCAATCACAAGTATAAACGCCTATCACGAATTCCATTTCATTCTCAGCAAAACCAAAATCCAACTGTTTCGTCGCAAATTACAAAAAAAAATCAAACTTCCCGAGCAGACCGAGTCGCTCCACTTCCGGTTATATGAGGTTATTCGAGCTGGGGCGCTCAGAGTCCCTAGGGATTGGAAAAGGTTTCGTCGCGAGCTTCTCGAATTTATTGCGCCAGTTATTTGTTCAGGACGGGACGGCGCGCGCGCAGCCGGCAGCGGGAACCGAGGCGGGACACATTTGCATTAATAAACACGTGGTCAACGACGCCCTGGAGGCTGCAGTGTTGCGGAGTTGGCGGCCCTGGGCTGTCGCTGGCTCTAACTAGGAGCGCCGCAGTCTCGCCCCGTCCTTCCCCGCCACGCCCTCGCCCGCCCTGTCTACCCCTCTCTGCCCCATCCGACCCTGCCCTGTTCCGCCTCACCCTACTCCACCCCGCCCAGCTCTCCCCACCTTCTCCCGCTCCTCCCTCAATACTCCGCCCCGCCCAGCCACGCCGCCACCGGTATAACCCCTTCCGCGCAACCTCACCTCCTCCAAGGACCCCATTCTTTATTAACAATACCGCACTTCTAATTAAACATCGCGTCGACGCCAATTCTTTGCTGGCCTCCCTCCTTGCCTTTTTCGCTGAAAGGTACGTGCTTCATTATTTACTGTTTTAAGTTCCCAACGAGCCTAATTACATCGTTCGTCGAAGTTGACTGGATCCTCTTTCCCCCGCGACCGAGGACCAAGAAGTCTAGTGTTCTTTCGTGAAGGTTTTATCCCTTAATGGTTGCGGAGTGTACTTCGGTAAGTTGTAAAAAGATAAATGCTCTTTGAGGTAACTTTGCCGGGAGATGGAGGTTTAAACATTCGCTGAAGGGAGCAGAATGCTACAAAGCTCTTTAGGATAATTAAAAATATCACCGAGGGAAGTACTCTTCGTTGTAATTTATTTTCTGTTACGGGTTATATTGCTCGCGAATTTCAGATTACAAAGGAAATTGTTTCAAGCCAATTGAACACTTTTTGTACGTGTAAGCATGCCCATCTACAATACCTTTTACTTCCAAAAGATCGAAATGAATTCCAATAAGATAAAAAATTTAATTCGTCTTCCAATACCAATATCCATTCAAGTAGAAGCAATAACGAAACAAAATATTAGTAGAATCAATGAGAATTTGTAAATGAAACACACGTGCAAAAGAGATACGAGTATAAACGGTATGTACATGTAATACAACAGTTCGCCAATCTCGATTTTACGGTCTGACGTCAGGCTTTCACAAGGCCTCAAACAGCGATGCTGAATGTTCCTTCAGGATTAAACAAGCTCAGCAAACAGCTCACAAAACGCCTCCGACCGCAAAAGCACTTCTGGCGAACAAGGAAGGCGATAAAGGAAACGACCGAGATCCTTTCAACCAGATAGCGGAACAATTGCACATCACATACCGCGCGCTTTGTCAGATAAGAAAACGCCCTCCACGTCACGGACACGCTCCCAGAGCCCCGTAAAGCGCTACTCCACGGCCAGAATGTCCCAGCGGGCTCCGGGTTCTTTCCTTTGTTGCCCCCTCCCCCCCTCGAAACGAAAGAGCGAAACGCGAGAACAAGGAAAGAAGATGAGGGCGTTTGTATTGCGAAACAAGAAAACTTACAAAGCTCACATTAATTATTCCATTTTCAAATTCCAGTTCATTTCGCCGAGCTGCGCCAGAGGCGTTATAGTTAAGCGTAATGGCGGCGACCACCGTCGCCGCTGCTGCCCGCGTCGCACCCTGCCGGTCGTCTTCGGAGTTACAATAACGCGGCGTGATGGAAGAGTGCGCCAGCGGCGTTTTTGCGAAGCCATTTGCATGCCCACCCACCGCCTGCCGACTGCCCCACCCACCCCACCCGTCTTGCGCTCGCCAGGCTGGCCGGGCCAAGAAAAATACAAAGTCGCATTTACATGATGAAATGCAAATGGACGTCTGTTAATTACACGAAATATGCCGCGGCTCAAAGAATAAAGTGGATTTGACAAAACTAATTTCGAAATTACAAAAGGCATTAAGTATTCTAATGGTCACGAGTTTCAATGGATTACCACAAGGGATTAAATCACAATTGCTATTGTGTCGTTGGTACTGGAGGGTGGAGACAATGCCCCTTCCTCCAACAACTTCAAGAGGCAGTGGGAGAGTAGCGGCTGAGAAACTGACGTACTTTCTCCAACTGGCGACCAAAGCTTTTCCCGGAACTGTGAAACGTTGCCACACAAAATAAAATGTTGGCGATGAAAAGCAAACAGTTGAACGATACGAACAAGGCAACGTAACTCAATAAAACAGTTCGCCATTCGGAACACCGCTTCATTTTACAGAAAAAATAACGTTGGATTTTAATTTGCATCGCCCTCGCTTCATGGGAAGTTGATTCACGACAAAGGAAATTCAATATACTCGACGGTTTTACGTAGAAACCAAACTACGTAATTACGAAAACACATTTAAAATGGAACAATACCACTATTCGAGAATTTTAATAGCTAGAAATTGCATGCTACAAAATTCAATTAAAATGCATAAAATTCAAGATAAAATGAAGATGTGATAAAAATATACAGAAAAACACCACTAGACAAATACAATATTCAAATTTTCTTTAATGTTTCATTATTTGTACTCCAATTAAGATAATCTATTGTACTGAATAAGACAAAATTAAACTTGGGGTGCATGGTTAGTGACACTCCTTAAATAAATTATCTTCTTTGATGTGTGTCGGGTATTTTAATATTATCAGTGGTGACCCTTTTTACACAATGTTGAATCGTGATAGTATTGGTTTCGTGATAGTGTTGGAGTTTCGTTACGAGTAATAGAAGAACCTCATTTTAAAGTACAGGTAAAAGAAAAATTTTCCTACTTTGCATAATTGAATATACTGCCTTCAGAGGAAAATATTCACTCTGTCGCAAAATGGTTGTAATCAATAGAAATATAAAACAAGCCTCGCACTTAAACTTCCTAGGATGTAATATCAGCTATGGCCATGACATCGCTTTTAAACTCTGAATATACCAGAAAGAGAATTTCAGGAACAATACGCAGTTATACAGTCAACAAGTAAAGTTCTATAAAGTCTCTAACGGTAGTGATTCCTAGACCATAACAATGAAAATTTAATACGGGATGAATTAAATATATTGCATCAGCAAAAGAATACAATGTAAAAGTAACAATTTTAACTGAAAAAAGGTCTCAGAATATTCAGACAAACGTTAAAATGTAAACAACAGGAAAATATAATAGAACTAGGAAAGGATCGATGAAAGGATGTAAAGTCGAAAAGTTTTGAACGATGTTTGAGACTACAAATCTATTCTTTGAAGTTAAGATGAAAATTAACTCGCTGCAACCTACAACTGAATTGCTCATGTAAAAAAGTTGCTCATTACATGGCATTTACTTATCATAATCATCTATTAGACAGAAAAAAGGAATGAGTTCTCCTTCTCCCTGTAGGATAAAATGAAATAATTTGGTTGAAAGTTTGCCATTCCCTCCTCGCACCGCTCTCAAAAGCTCCACCTCGTCCGCTTTTCCCCACCCGTCACGCGCCCCGTCACGTGTCCCGTCATGCGTCCCGCTTCATCCCGCTTCGCCCCGCCTCGCCCAGCCTCGCCCAGCCTCGCCCAGCCTCGCCCAGCCTCGCCCAGCCTCGCCCAGCCTCGCCCCACCCCGCCCCACCCGCCCCACCCGCCCCGCCCCGCCCCGCCCCCGCCCCACCCGCCCCGCCCCGCCCCGCCTCGCCTAGCCTCGCTCCGCCTCGCCTCGCCCCGCCCCACCCGCCCCACCTCGCCCCGCCTCGCCCAGCCTCGCCCAGCCTCGCCCCGCCCCGCCCCTCCCCGCCCCACCCCACCCGCCCCGCCCCGCCTCGCCCCGCCCTGCCTCGTCCCGTAGTTGTGTCGCAGCCCAACATACTTCAATGCCCTGCAGATTGCCAAAAAAAAACTATTTTTACATTAATTGATTTATTATTAAATTTCTTTCCTCCATCCTTCCTATAGGTCGTACCAAACTGAGAACTCGATTTAAAGATTAATTTCCTTCCCAAGATTTCAAATGGGCTCTCAATCACTTCTCTAGAGTGTCTGGGGACCAGTCGAAACAAGTCTGTTAGCACTTTTATATTAATAACAAATTGAACCACAACAAATCTTGACAATCCGAACTAAATGATTTTACTTGAATGCTTTTGCATTACATCTCATAATATCGAAGAGCATATGTGTGTATCATAAACGAGGAAAGTGAAGGCACCTGCAATATTTAGTTTAATAGAAATATTTAATTCACATAGCTTTAACAAAATTGCACTATTGAAAAATTTTAACAGTTTGAAAGTCAATCCGGTTTTATTTACGCAGTTTTTGCACACCAGCATTGGTTGATGCAATTCTTCAGGCAACACCTACCGGGTTTGCTGGTGACAGGGAGATAATGGGTTCGATCTCAGACGGGTGACTGATGATTGATGATGTAACAAGTTTGTGGCGCCTGTTGGGATTGAGTTTGTCGTTTGACTGCTCTGATAGGCTGTATCTATGGTTTATCTGTTCATTTCGTGGTGAATGCAAAAGAAGCACCCTACTACAAAGACGGGTCACGGACCGTCGCGATTTTACCTTCCCATCCATGGGCATAGCCAGAATTTTCGTCGGGGAGAGTGTCATAAGGATTATTATTGTTATTAAATCACGGGTGTCACATATTAATAAAGGAAATAAATAGCTATTATAAATTTAAATTTACAAAATGAATAAATAATGAAAAAATTATATATACAATTCATAAAGAAGCAATTATTTTCCTAAAATGAAAGAATCGTTAAGTTTTTTGTATTGCATTTATCCAGCCGACAACCAGTAATCCTTTACATCCTAATGGAACGCATATTCGGCCATATACTAGACCCAAACACACCTCTAGGTATCTGTGATCTGGGATCAGTAGAACGTGAGGCCATCCGCTACAACATAACATAACAATACATTGATGTATTGTTATGTTATGTTGTAGCGGAGGGCCCGTTCTCTTACAAGAGACAAGGGACAAACAACCAAGCCCAAGGCGGGAATCGAAGCCGCAACCATTCGGACCGAAGTGCTGAGTGGGTATACGTTCGAAGCCATCTTGGCCATCCAGATCGTTATAATATTTAAAAAGCGAAAGTGTTATACTTTCTTTTCATAATATTACATTTTTGCAAAACAACATTTTTTCGAATTAAATTAAAAAAAACAAACTTTTAATTTATTTACGCAGATTTTTTAAATACCTTAAATATTTCATTTTCTTAGACTTTTTAAAAACTTTTTTAACATAAAGATGTAAACGCTATTTTGCATTGAATAACATGACTTGAACAATATTTTTATATATTCTTTTGATTTTTTAAACGTTACACAAATGTTTTTTTAAATATCTCTCACGTCGTTAAAATTTACTTTATAGACATACGTTAATGTTTAATACGTTAGTTAACATAGAAACTTCAATGTATCTCTGATGTTTGTTTTTACAAAAAATTCCAGAGATTTTCAGGAACATTCTAGCCAAATTTTCTCAAAAACTGCAGCAATTTTTTTTCGGAAATTCTCTTTTTGGAAAAGAATTCAATTCTTGGCAAAGTTAGTGACATTTTGTTGCAACATTAGTTTTAACTCAAGTATGCTACTTCTCTTTACTTAATATCCCAAGTTTTCAGAATGAATGTCGTAAAAGTACTACTTACAACCGGTGAAAATTTTCACCGTAAAAATATAAAATACGGAATTGAGAACTATTTTTTATAAAACACATGTTTTCTAAAGTGTGAATAGATCATTTCTTGCTTTCTTTCATACTAGAAATTGTTTTATTCTACTTCATTTTTTTATTGTTTTATATTTATTATGTTTTATTAATTTAAATTGCATATTAATTCATGGTATTAGCAGATTACTTTTACAACCCCATTTCTAAAAGACGTGCAATTTTTACTGGTGGTTCCAAAAGTGTTTTTTGTGTAATATATTTATTTGCTTCAGGCAAAAATGGAAGAAGGGTTCCATGAAATCATTCTCAATCTAGAAAATTAGTCGCCTGCGGAAACGAAATTATTGACATGATATTTACTGAAAGCTTCTTCTATAATACGCGTAAACCTCAGTCAAATGTTAGGAGACAATGCAGTTTAAAATATTAAACATTTAATATTAACATCTCATTAATAAAGTTAATTTCTACCGTAAGGTATTTATCTAATATCAGTGAAAAATAATGACTTCCAATCAGAATTATTCCACTTATTTTCATTTTATTAACTGCATAAAACAGTTGTATATAACATGTACATACATATAGTTGAACAAAAATTGCCCGTGCACAGCATAACGTAACATTGCACGTGCGAAACGTATCTTAACATTGCGTGATCAAAGTTCAAGTACTTGCACGAAGTATCTCTTAGCATTGTCGACAATATCATTCTTGTAATCATCAATATTCTACGGAGATATAACAGTTATTAAAGAAAAGAGTTTGACATGGACATCATGGTAATGTTTCATGAAACATGTGGCTTTAAAAATGTTATTTACTACGGCCCCACTATTTTTTTTATTTATTTATTTATTTCATTAATCAACAACTAGCAGCTTTATTACATTAATCAACAGCTAGACACTGAATGTGTTCATTTCAATAATAGCGATTTTTCTTTGTTTTATTGATTTAGCCTAAGCATAAAGCATTATAAACATTTTATAGCGAAGGATTATAATAAATGTTCGTAATTCTGTTGAAAATTGTATCAAAGTAACACAGTTAAGAGTTAATAATTGCAATAAATATTTTCAGTATTGTTTTAAAGTTCTCTTTATTTTCTCTGCCATTACTGGATAAAAATAGTTATTTATTATAGGAGTGGTAAAAAGAATATTTTGTTTTGAGAGTACGGAAACTTTCGACACTTATCACCCTTATTCGAAATATCAGTATGTACTTACAATTTCTCTAGCATGTATCATTTTTATGGTAAGATGGTTTTAGTATTGCGAAATGCAAATTTTTCCCCAAAATAAGAACTTACGAAATCAACAATGAAAAATCATCAAAAAAGAAAACATACGAGATTTACTATGTGACACACCCTGATTCTAAATATATCCTTAGATCATCTCTAACACAAATAGATTCTGAAATAGAACAGTGTTTTAAATGCGTGGTTGTGCGATCCTCCAACGGCAAAGCTCTTCTTTTAAGAACTGCTGTTGCTGGGAATTAAATGCGCTTTTGTTTTAACCAGCGTATCTCAAAACAGATAAGTCTGCATATGAAGGTCTCTATGTGCTAGAGAGTCACCTGTCAATCGAGCTTTTTCGAATCCCTCCTGGAAATACGAAATTAATTTAGACCAGTGTTCTTGTGCTCGCGAAAGAGCGTGTGATTTGTTGTTTTTTTTTTTGCTCTATATCCCGTGTTATTAATAGAACCATTAAAATGACCCAAAAGTGTAAAAATACATTTTAGTACGTGTGTGATTCCTTCATAACAAAAAAGGCAGCGGCATGAAATTAACCCAGATATAGAAAAGAGGTATCATCTATGCTTTGGTTGTGCACTGGGAGATCCAGACCAATACCGGCCTCCTCATGTTATATGTTCAGTGTGTTAGAATGGTTTACGTGACAAGTTAAATAAATGAAAACCTTGAATGTCATTTCCAATATCAATGGTACTGCGCGAACCAAAGAACCGTGCTGATGAACGCTAATTTTTGAAACCCTATTGAAGATTTTTCGTTGAAAAACAAGCAAAATATTGTGTATTTGGATAACCTTTCAGCAAGTAGACTAATGCCACACGACGGGTTTTGCCAGTTTTCAAACCCCATAGGAAGGACAGGCACATTTGCGAAATAAGAAATGGGAGGATTTGCGTAGTGACGAGTCGTCCCACGATGAGTCAAATTGAATTGAAAAACTATTTCACTGGCAGATAAAATGATGGTTTTTTTGCAATGACATTCACAGACTCGTCACTGGACTGCAACAAGAATAATACACCACAGAATAACGACTCTTTATCGACTTTTCCCCGTTAAGTTTGAAAACAGTCCTTTCACACAATGGGAATATAAAACCTTCTATTTCCATTGCACATTCAGTAAACTTAAATGAAAACTATGAAAACACGAAGGTGTTACTGGAAACTATTAATTATAGTGAACACCAATAGAAAATTTGTGGAGATATAAGTCATTGGTACATTGGCGGGCATGCAAGGAGTATTTTCAAACTTCTGCTGTTTTTATGTTTGCGAGACAGTTGCTCTAGAACTTAACATTACAGCAAACAAGACTGGGAACGAGAAGTTTCTTATGAGCCTGTAAAACACTGTGTTCTCAATGTTCCTCTCGTAAGAACTACAATCACATAGGAAAGAATCGCAGTGTACAAAAAACAAAAAGAGGAAGTCTGTCCAAGGCCATCAGCTTACTATCAACTACATAAAGAAAATTTTACTTTCATGGACGGACACGTGCAGTGACCAACTGCTGGACAAGAAACGCAAATCTTCCGATCTACACACAAGTACTTCACGATATTTTGGTATCCTTCTTTGCCAAGGCGAAAGAAAAGTTCCTACTAATTCTGTCATAATATCATATTTCTAGAGATTAAACCAGACCTCAGCCATAGATTTACAACTGTGTAAATTACGTATTAGCAAACTTGAAACACAGCTGTCAAGTTACGTGAATATTGTAATTAATCATCGAAAATAATATAATAATTGACTTCATCTCTACGTCCTATCTGTAAATGAGAAGTACTCTTACAGGACAATACTACATTCATGTTTCATGCTATTAGTAACCATTCACCAAATTTTTATGTAATTAACAAATTGTGAATAAACAGTTGATTGATATTTTCAATCAGGTTCAATGTAAAACTTTCAACTGCATGCAGTTCTGCAGATAACATTTGCTCATTCCATTAAATTTTTGAGTTGAAATTTGAAACATTTTGTAGATTGTAGATAGTATTATTCCCAAGGAATTTAAAAACACACAGTATACCTTCGTTCTTTTGGATGGATTATAAAGAATGAAAATATATAATAAGCATAACATTACATACCTTTCTGTTTTTCCATGACAGATCAGCCTGTGGACTCTCATACTATTTTCCGAAGGATCCTCTTCCATAGCATATTTTGCTTTTGTTGCTGTTTATCTTTGATTTTATTGTTTGTTTTTAGTTGTTGTTTCAAAGCAAATAGAGGAAATAAATGTACATAGGTTCAGCGCAAATAAATTTCCACAACGCGTTTGGTGTATTTTCCTTCCGCTCAACACCGGAAGTAAATGCCCAGTTCGCGGTATAGAGATTTAAACTCACCCGCAGTGCTTTGTGGACGAGCAGCGCGGGTGGAAGGCAAATTCGGCAATTGCCAGTTACATATGCAGAATAATTCACGGATGCATTCAAATAAGCGCAAGCAGAAATACATGCATATTGTAGCAGTACGATCTGTCACATACTTATTCCAGACCTTATAGTAAAAAATTCAGGATTGTACAAATTAAAATCGGTAACATTCGTTCATTCTGGCTAAAATTCACAAATACTCAAAAACCTAATAAAAATGCGACATTTTACGCAAAATTTAAGGTTAATTTTTCCTTGTTCCTAAAATTATCCTCAAATTTTAAATAAGTTGTCATATTTTTCTGCAGTTTTTGAGATGTACGTGTTAGCTCATAAAATCGTATGTTTCCGATTTTAATTTGTATAACCGTGCATTTTGGAAAATATGGGCTGGGACAGGTATTTTTTTAGTCTTAACAAGCCTTTTAAATTTAGGTCAAATACCGTTAACTTACAAGTTGTATTTTAAAGTGGGTGTTACAAACTTTAGAAAAAAATTGACAATACCCACGAATTCGGTAATTGCGAGGAAATCCAAAAGAGCCTAAAATTTGGGAATATGACACATAATTCGTCTGAAATTAGTTTTTTTTCTGCATATAGTTTGGTAACGTTTTATTGTTTAGGTGCAAGTAGATTTTAGATAGCTCGAAGATTTGAAGAAGTAAGGGCAAAGAGTTCCCCTAATGGTGAAAAGAGAAGGAAAATCGCTTATCGGCAAACGTCGAAGAGAGCGGTCGCCTTCAGCGATTCTCAGTCGAATATCTATCACGCGCTCGCCGTGTGAGACGCGGACTTGACGAAAATCATCGCAGTGGGCCAACAGGCCTTCGGCACTTCCATTTCGCTGCATAGCAGTGTCAGCCACTTGCAGAACATTATTTCTAACTTAGATCAAGCAGTATCCACAGAGTGGATACTTTACCAAGTTATACGGCCGTCAATAACTTGTGCAATAGTCCAAGATTCGGGCTAGCTCGACCTACCGTCATCTGTTCCTTGAACGAGAGGTACTTTTCTCCATTAAAATAATACATCAAGTTAATTCGCGCATACATTGCCTAATAATATCCTAGCAAAGCTACACTTATTTAGAAATAGTTTAATTACATTTCTTTAAAATTACTTAATCCTTTTTATTTTAATGCATTACCAATCGGTAATACAGGATGTAGGAAAAAGAAAAAAATCGATTTCCTATCTTTTACACAACTCTCCAGAAAGTTGCCAAGTAAAAACAAGTGAGTGTGCTTTATTAATTTGCCCGTAACTGCTATTTAACTGAATTATCGTAATGAAGGAAATTAATTATTCGAAATGGACGTTGTCTTCCTTCGAATATGATGATATTAGGTTTCTGAAGTAAAAATGGCCCATATTTACCGTTGGTGCCCATATTTACTGTTGTGTACTTTAAAGTACACATATTTGAGAAAGGGAGGGAGCGCGACGGACGCTGCACGCGTGCGAGCGTGCGTGCTTCTACGTGCGATGGAAAAGGACACAGCATAGTAGATTTAAAGTAACTGTAGAGTGAAAGAGAATGTGCATGTTCTGTTGTATGTATTTTAATAAATAATAATAATAATAATAATAATAATAATAATAATAATTATAATAATAACAAGAATAACAATGAATGTAATGAAAAATGTTTTCACGTTACCAATACATTCTGTTTTTGGTAACGTGAACCAGAGTTTATAGTTTTATCTAAAGGAACGTTTCTCAGAGTTAATCTATGTAAAAGACGTGTATTTTTGTGGTTTAGAAGATTCTGCGATTGATTTTAACGATGAACCATTTGAAAATATTTGTTATTATGTCGCCCAAAAGGCTTTTAATTATAATAATTAGAGCCCTGAAGTTTGGCGAACTGCCTTTTTATTACTGATACTATTTCTTGACTTTTAACAGTAGAAATAATTTCATTGTGTTTCTGGAGTTATTTTAGTAGATTTTTATTTTGCCTTTTTGCCTATTCCAGCTTCTCATTCCTATTTTTGTCATTTCGTCGTTATTGTGCCTTTTTCTGCCTTTTATATCATTATTTTGCTTTTTTCTCCTCTCAACGATCTCGATACAACTGGGTACCCGCCAAGTATGCACAACACGAAGGCATGATCGTATTTCTCTGGAAGCAGAGGCATTGTTAAAAATCTAAATCAAAAGGAAGATTCAAGACAAGATTTTTTATTTTTTTCATTGATGCCGACAGACTTTTTTCGCTCATGAGGAATCCCATCCTACTTTGAGAATGGTCTCGTATTCTCTTCTCTGTGTATGATACACCCTTCTCAGAGCTGGCAATTACACAAGTGACAAGAACGAACAAATAATCCCGTTTTCACTATTTATATTTTAAGATTTAAAAGGGAGTCCACAAAATCATTTCAAAGAGAGAGCGTCGCAAATAAAATAAATTCGTAGCCATCATACTGTATGGCCATATGGAATCGATATTATCAAGAAAAAACGTTTCTTTACATGTAAAGGGCTAATGTAAATTTTAGACCAAAAATGTGAATAAATTTTATTTTTATTTTTTTACAATAATTCTTTTATTCTTAATAATTCTTATATTATTTTTTGTTTACCCCTACGTCAGCTAGAGTAAATGTTTTTATGCCTATTTTAATAAAAATAAATTCATTTTCCCTGCCTCTTTTAGATAAAATAAATGCCTGAACTTTAGGATTCTAATAATGATGTTCGTTTAACCGACTTCACTCAATTGACTCTTTAGATTGCCATTCATTTACGCTACAAAATGTTTCTGAACTCAGCAAAAACTATAATAAAAAGTTTATATTTTTGTAGAAATTGTGAAGTATATTACTCTTAATTATGAAAACCAAATTCAATATATTCATTAGAAATTCACGTGAACATATCACTATCACTGCTTACTGTTAGTAATATTCGCTGGTACAGAGATTCTCGATTAATCCGGCTGAAAACATCACAATACTCCCCCCTGCAGGTTTTCTAAGATCATTAACGTTATGAGTAATTGCACATATTTATCTCTTTTATTTGCTTCATTAAATTAGCTTTATAGGTGCATACAAGAACGTCTATAGCTGAGGAGCAACTAAGATGCTTATATCCTATTGAACATTTAAATACAACTGATTGTAAGAAATAAGAGAGAATTAATAATCAATAACTCCATTTTGAATGTATTTGAATAAGATTTAAAAGCATTCTTAATGAACATAACTCTAATTTTCATTGCTTTGTTGATGAATTTATTCTAGAAAAAAATTAGTTTCTCTCAGCTATCTGAAACTCTTGCAGACTATTTAACTTTTACCGATATTATCTTTATTTAGATTTTTCTAAAATTATTTTTTTATCCAACGTCTTTAGACGCATTGTTAGGATGTACGCGGTTTTTTAATGAACTATTTTTCGGACATTCTGAAAATCTCTAAAAAAAGGCAATAATTGTGCAATTTTTATACGGTTTAATGCAACTGATACTTGTGTCCCCGACCTGAAAATTGCGGTTGGCCCTTAAATGGCCATTTAGAGACAGCTGGGTTCGTTGGAAGCCCAATGACTTTACACGATGATTCTTACTCAAAAAATGATAATAGGGATGATAATCTTTCAGAATTTGATTATTATATTGCTAACTCTGATAAATCAGATGTTCTTGTATGAACACCTTACATGAATGTCTTTCATGTATGTACAATAATGTTCAGTTTTATAATAAATATTTTGTACGATAATAAAAATTGTTATTAATTATTATTTTTTTCTAAAAATGCATTTTTCACTTGACAGCTACCTTATATTATTGCTAGGCAGTGTCCTTTTCTTACGCACAGCAGTAAGATTAGTGTCTATGTCAAACAAAAATATACGTACTCCCAAACAAAAATATACGTACTTAGTACGTGCGACAACCATGCATTTGTTCACCTTTACTTAATAACTTAATATCACCGTATTTACAAACCGTTTAATATAACTTTTTATTTTAATATATTAATTTAATTAAATAACAAATAAGGGTAAATTAATAATTAAGGGTAAATTAATAATTAAGGGTAAAATACTCACCTGCACGTGGCAACTATGGGGTAGTACCAAGCATTATATACACTTCTTTACTTTCACTTTTTACCAATAGTTTGTGCCACCAATTGATACCGAATTTAAAAAATAGGAAATGGGAATAATTTAAATATAGTATATAATTAAATTATCAATGTAATGAATAATTTAATTAATCATTAATTTGATTAAATTATTAATGCAATTACATTATTAATTTGATTAAATTATTAATTAAATTGTTATCTTACTAATAATTATCGTGATATATATGTAATTAAATTATTTTCAATTAAGGGTAGTGTAGTCAGGATAAGATTGTGCTTATTATAACTTATGCGCGAATCGTTCGAGTATAATTTTTTTTATAAAATGTACCTCTCATTCAAATAACTGATGAGAGTAGGTCAAGTTTGCCCGGATCTTGTACTATCACAGGCCGCTTTTCAATATGGCAGGAATTGCTGCAGTGAGGCCGCGTTTGCGTATCGAGCCGTCGCTGAGTCTGTGCTGCTCCCGATCCCATCGCTCTGACATTAGTCCCACATGAGGCGGTGCTGGGCGCATTCTCTCGAATGCCAAACGCCGCCTGCCGTCGTCGCCGTTACTGTTGGGGCGGTAGCCCTTTGTGCAAAGGGGACCAAGGATGTAAGGGCCGGAGCCTAATTAAAGCCCTTCACCTACAATGACAGTGTCTACAAGCTGCCGTAACACGAAGGAGGAGAATAACCCGTTAAAAAGACAACTGACAGCTTTTCACAGGCAAAGAGTTTATTCAGTCATTTCATTCAAAATTGTATCAAAGAGTGAGAGACACGTACAAAATCCACGTCAATCGTCTCTTACGTCCGTGCTTTTTTAATTCCTGTTTTAAGTTGGTTTTTTTTAGTTTTAATTCCTGTAATTTATTTATGTGAAATTTATTTTGTGTTTTATTTATGTTTAATGTGATTTTAGCATGCGTTGCCCGTTTCGTTCCCCACCTATTAGATAGCTCATTAACCTAGTATCATGCATTCTAAATTAATCTCATGTCTATTTAGGTGCTGGTAAAATTAGAATTCACTTGCATGAATTCCTTTTGCCCTATCTTGATGGGAAGATATAATGAGCTAACGGTAAAAATCATGTTCATGAAATAGTTTTGTGTTATGAAGTTCATTTCGTCCCCTTTAAATTCTCTTTTATTCTTTTAATTTTTTCATTCTTTCTCTACTGTTCATCTCATTTTTAATTTAAATTACAATCTCCGTTTCTAAAGTTGCAAAAGATTGTTTCCCACTAGCCCTGCTTCCCCTGCTTCTGAAAGCCCTACTCAAGGTGGCTCAACGTATTGCATACAACGCAACAAAAACGAAATTTCGAATCGACTCTTTAATATCTTTTAATTGTAATTAATAACGCTTGTAGATCCCCTGAAGCTCATAAGCAATCATGAACGCACTGAACACAAATTAGATGCTGGTATTATTACAAGACACCTACATAAATTACTTTCCCCCTTTCTTGATGAAAATATATTCCTTATCTTGTGGAATAGCCGATTAACTTTGTATTAGCTCTTGTCGTATGAGTGCTGTGGTTATAATCATAAAAAGTATTTGGGTACTAATTATTATAACCACAGCACTCGTACAACAAGATCTAATAAAAAGTTAATCGGCACTTCTTTCGAATATCCCATCCACGTGCGCCTACACATTTCTTTGCGGCAAGCGCTTTTAAATGTTGGTCGTGGAAGTAAAGTGTGTCCTAAACAGTGTGCCGGCATTGAGGGCTGCCCTGCCCTGCCCTGGCTCCGGCCCTTTGAACCGGGTCGGGGGCGGTGGCGGGGGCGGGGGCGGAGGCGGAGGCGGGGGCGGAGGCGGGCCCGGGGGCGTGGTGCTCGGCGCATAGCACGGGGAGTGCGGGGCTGCGGAGATGGTGCCACTTGCCTGAAGTGCACATTCAGCACGAAGACGGTGACGGAGATGGAGAGCGTGACGAGTATCATGGTGAAGAGCAGGTACTTTCCGAGGAGTGGAACGGCCAGCGAAGTGGGAGGGATGATCTCGGCCAGCAGCAGAAAGAACACAGTCAGCGACAGCAAGATCGATATGCACAACGTAACCTTCTCCCCCGAGTCAGAGGGCAAGTAAAAGACGAGAACCGTCAGAAAAGTAATGCCCACGCACGGGATGATGAGGTTTACGGTGTAGAACAACGTCTTGCGTCGCATCGTGATGTTGAAGGTAATGTCTGCAACACAGAGGAAGTAACCGTGTCTGATATGAGCCATTTTGAACTCTGATTCACTAATTAAAATAATAGTTTTTAAAGGTTAATATAAAATAAATAAAATAAATTCATTAATTTGTTACAATGTGTAATAAATAGGTTTCCCATACTTGTAAATATTGAACGATAGAGTAAAACACTGACCGAACCTTTTTCATAACCTTAAAACATTATTACCTCAAATTAGATTTCCACCCAAAAAGACAAAGATCCCCTGTGCGAGATTCGTTTTGTTCTTAATAAATCCAGAGATTCAAAAAATTAACTGATTGAAATTACTTGTTAGGGGAATGTTTATTCTTCATTGCATTCTCACCTGAATAAAAGTGATATATTTTTATTTCTGATTATAAAATGTGTATAGTCCTTTGCTTTTATTATCAAAGTTTAGTAAAAGCATTTCTAGCAACATAAAACAGTTTTCTTTAAGAATACTATGAAGATCTTGGGTGGCATTCTTATAATCAAGTGCTACTGAATAATAAATAATAATATAATAATGCAAGTTAAATGCAGTCTCGGATTAAAATGACAAAGATTTGTATTTGTTGAACATCATCCTGTGAAATAATGACGTCAATACAGAGGGATTGAATTATTACGTTATTTTTATTACATGGGTTATCATTGAAAGTGTAGCTTAAACAGATGAGTTCAGGTGACATCCCAGATGTACAGTGTAAAGTTTTCCACTCACAAATTAAGAAAATAGTAAAATTATTAAAGTATTAAACTGAAAAACTGAAAATATACTTAACGTTTCAAGAATATTAAGTATCACTTACAGGAAAAAAGGAAACTGTAGCATACCTCTAGTACTGCTGGCAAATTTACAAATACTGGATAATTTCATAATACAAGCACGGAACTTCAACGAGTTAACCACGTTTGTAGTGAGTGATAAAAGAAGAATTTGGTATTATGTGGTCGTTGTTGAGACGAACAACAAGATAACCGGGAAGTATTATGACATGCAGCTTTATTTTCCTTAAAATATTCCTATTTTCTTTGTTGCTGCGTCATAACATGATGTATGGATTTCAATTGGGGTTGAACAAGTTTTGATTTTAAGCCCTTCATTACAAAATTATGTTTAAAACTGCTCTCTATCGTATATCATGGAAAAATAATAATAATTCAAAGAAAAGCAGTGTAAGTAGGAAACTTTGCGTTCCTGCTGCAAGGAGTCTCCTCTCTTTAAATAACATCAATTTCAAAACAATATATTTTAACTCTTTCTAATGTAATTCAAAGTTCCTATTTCCTTATATTTTACTTTCTTCACAAAGAGAATAAGTTCATTCCATACCAGAGTACGGTTCTGTGCAGCAAGGATAGTACTCTTCATTGCGGCTGGCCGGTACGAAGAGAATGTCCCACTCCACCGACAGGTAGAAGTCGCTCAGGTCGATGCCCACTTTCACGAGATTCGTTCCAGGCTCTTGTTTCATGTGCTTCAAATCGACCTGAAATCCAAATAAACGTTTATAAATCTGTTGGACTTCTTAATTTAGTTAGTTTGCGTAATGAGCATAAACTTAGAAGGCTTTCTACATAGTTTATTGAATTATGTTTCAAATGTTCTTTTCTAATAAAAAAGAATCTTCTAGAAACCTTTTAATGTTTAAATAACTCCATGCAACAACATGAAATGGAGATTTCACCTGCGTTTCAACACTTTCCTTTCATAGGCACTTTTCGTTTGTTACACTTACGCTTTTTCTGGAATATGCATAATAGAAAGAAAAATTCTAAAAGTTTCAACAGGAAAACATACATCTCTTATCTAAGGGATGTGCCATTTATAGAATTTAAAAATGCCCTTTTCAACAATTGGAAATAAGTTGCTACCTAGAAAGAATTGCGTTCATAATTTAGGCAGCTATAAAAATCTGGTTATCATTTGTGACGAAACTGACTGTTTGCCTTTTCCATTCGCCTCTTTAAAATTCTCTTATAGTTATGAATTTATTTATACAAACAAACAATATTTCATTTATATTAATTTGAAAATTACAAACATGCCTGAAGTAATTTCCTTAAATCGCAAAACTTAATTCAATATACTGAGGGGAAGATAAAGTTTTGGGTCTTTCAGTGAAATAAAACCCCAAACAGGATACCCCTAAAAATGAATTGAAAACTAAATTTAAATCTTTTTGTTTCGCATTCAGAATTCTTTCAAATTCAGTAAGCCTTCATGCAGCACGTTAGATGTGTTTTGCGAATGAACATTCCCGCCTAAGAAATGGGATATGGAATAACGTCTTGAGATGCATGACTTACTGTACAGTTTGCAAACGTATAAATCGCAGAAAAAAATTGTTCGAATAATAATCAAATGCCATTCACGTGATTTGTGCAATTTTTTGTGAAACGAATTAGTCGGTTTTGTGAAAACTGAGTTAAGCGTCAGAATATATTTGCATGCAGTAAAGATAATTATAATTATAATACACGTAAGAAGCGTATTCATCAGTAGCTCGCTACAAAAATCACTCATGTAAGTGTATAATTTAAGAGAACAAAACAGAACACCGTAAACCCTGGATTTGCCAAAAAATTAAAAACAACCCACAAGTTTAAGTAACTTCTCGGCTGTCCGGTTTTAGACACTTAGACCCACAAGTTTAAATGTCTAAAATCTTCTCTGCTGCATAACTGTTTATATACTCATATAATTATAGACTCTACTAGCCATCAGTAACAAACATTACATTTTTAATAATGAAATGAATTAGTAACAATTTGTACTATTCAATTGCGTAATAAAAATATGGGCTATCACGTCCTGGATGCGATGTATTGCAAGTGAGAGACTTGGCCTGTTTGTTTAGATTTTAAGAATACAATTAATAATTATAAAATATTTATTACATAGGTTTTTAACAAACTGTGAGTTTACATGATATTTTAAAATAATATTTAGCATAATTAATTTTATGAATTTATACCTTAACAATCCTAAAAATGTGACAAAGGAACATACCAACAAGTACTGTCTCCATTGAAAAAAATCTCAATGAGTCTACAGTTTTTGAAAGCATTTGAAACTCATACCGAGTCCTCCATTTTTCGTACGGCAGGCTGGTAGCAGAGAATCAGTAAAACGAAGCGTTGCAATGAGCCCGCTAGTCTATTAAGCATTTTCGCTAATTATATATATTTCTGGGTATAAATAGTGGAATATCAGCTTATTTATTGAATATTCATATTATATTAATATTTCATAAACATTTTGCCAATGACTACGAAGATAATTTAAGGCAAAGCACACAATGGACTTTTTAGCAGGCAAAATGTAAACGATTTCTTAACTTCTTCCAAAAGAAATGTAAACATGCTTAGTAATACAATATATTAATTTACTCAATGCATTTACCCCGATGATTTGCATTAGAGTGGTAGTACTAAACTTTCTAAAGTACATTCTATCCTTCTCTTTATGTTCGCTGGTGATATGGAAGCGAGAGCTGAAGCTTACCTGCCTTCACGATATCAATTTTTTTTGTAGAAACGGCAACCGATTGAATGGAATGGCTGTCAGCAAGTCATGAAGTGCATTGCCATCCATGCACGGATGCATGGAATCATTGCCATCCATTCTTGTTCTTAATAGTCTGTCCAGGGGCACAACGTTGTTCACACAAAAATACTAAGTTCATCCAATTATTGCTGACTCTATAAATCACAATACTCGTAAGATTTCACTAGATAATCGTACACCGCATAAAATACACCGGAAGACTTTCATATTCCAATTTGGTTTTGGAAGAACAATCATCGTCCTCTATCGACCCATGAAATGAAACGACTTCACATTCTCTGAATTTATCGATACGGATAGATTTGTTTGTAAAATAGCGAGAGAGATTTGAGCAAGAAGAGCAGAGTAAACATGATTACTTCCACCGATTATTGCGTGATCTTTGGTGAAGATGACGCCTGCTAAGTTAGGGGGGACCGCCGCGTTTGTAAACGCTCATTATTTGTTTGGACACTTTCACCGTGGCTAGTTCTGGCACCAGCGAAGACTTCGCGAGAAAATTCGCCCATAATTCCTAAGTGTGGTAAGAGAATGGAGTAGGTATGGAGCTCAAGATAACCTGTGCATATTATTCTTCTCTCTCGCAAATCACAAAAAGCTTTGCGGTTAATTAATTAAACAATAAATAAATAAAACTTTTTATGTCAAACATTTTTATTCTCTTGTTTTCAGTACTTTATGTTTTAAGACCATCAATATAATTATTTAATAAGTAATCAATAAATTGTATTTCATATAATTTTAATGATAGAAATGACTTGTTTTATATTGCAAGTAAAAGTATCAAACATTTTAAATTTTTTTAACATCTTGTGTTAAATGATTTTACTTGAAACAAATTGTGTTTCATTGTTATAATTTAAAATCAAATGATTTCATATATCAAATTACACTGGTCTACAAAAAACATTTTTTCTGTAACAAAAAAAACACATTGTTTCTGGGAGATAAGTTGCCTCACAATCTAGATCTAATTTCAGACTTTTTGTATTGGCCTCAGTTTTCAAGTGATAATGGCTTTTGCAATTACGTATGTCTCCCTGTGTATTATATGTATCTGGCAAAATAATAACAGATCCACATGCATGTGGATGGCAAAATATTCTAATAATAACAGATCCACATGCATGCTGCAAGAAACACAACTTAAGTGTTAGAAAAGTGAAGAGGAGGTTTGGAATGTTTCACAGGAGGTTTGAAATCTTGGGTAGGCATGGGTATCTCCTCCTCTGTCTTCTGAAGTTTCGTCACTGTAGCATTCGTCTTCATTCACATTCGCATTCGTTCTCAGGAGGTAGTGGTACTGGCTCTTCTTCACTGTGACAAACACGCTGTATTGCAGATGCTAAATTAGGATATTGCACAATTTTCTTCGTTTTTGAGGTGATTCCAGCTATCAACCTGTCACCTACCTTACGCCCGAAATAAAGTAAACAATACTTCCTTCTCAGAGGATTAAAGTTCGGTTTTGGGGATTTCAGAGTTAATTCTCCCTAGATATAACATAACTATTTGGACTATTTAAACAGTTACGAGTCATTTCTTTCTCTGAATTAATTCAAAGTACAATACCATTTCTATACTGTCAGATTTCTCAATGCTGAGACGCAACTGGCAAGAAACACAATACGATTCTAATTGTGCGAGCATGACTTATCACCAATGTTGCCAAACCTTTTTCCATTTCCTAAAGGCGAATTTTCTGAATTCAGTGTCACGCGTAGGAATTCCTTGTACACATTTTGATTTTTTCTGAACAATTATATCTGCCCAATTATTAAATAAAGCTAAAGCAAAATAACCAATATGCATCGTATTCAAGCATTTCCGTAAATAGAAAGTAGTGTGTAACAAGAAAACTGAGCCCAATAGGCAAAAATTAATTTCAATTTCGAATTCAATGTCCAAGTCTTAGCTAAGAACAACATTCACATGTTTTGTTACCAAAAGATTGTTGACCAGTGTTATCAAAGATTTAGAACATTTCTATAACATAACTATACACTTGTACACTCCTGTAACATAGCGTTGTTACTCGCTAATTTGTACATGTGGTATGTATGTCATACATTTAGGGTAAACAAATTCAGTTATTACATTATTTTCATTTGGGTAATTTTTCGTAAACAAATGTCAAAAGTGTGTTAGTAAACAATTTTTAAGTGATTAATTTTCTTGTAAAGTAAATTAACTTCTCAATTACCGTCAGACTCTAAGACAATGGAGGTTTTTTCAGAAAAAGTATTTAAATGCAATGTTGTTTAATAGATTCATGAAAAAATGGATAATGCAGACAATTGTTTTTGAATTATACTATGTGAAAATGGGCTCAGTAGCAGTTGACCAAAATTCCTAATATTTCTACCTTGGACTGTCACAGCAAGAAAAGAAATCGTATTGGATTTATTGTAGATGGAGTTATTAATGTAACTTCACAATATGTATATCATTTCTAGCTACATAAATAAGTCAAATTCAACCACGATTTGGAATTCTGGCTGATCTAATTGGAAGTTTTCTTCGATCATTTCCAAGTGACAGCCAAGGCAGTACCTCAACAAGCGCACACCGAGTGATCCTTCCGATTCTTGTGACCTACTAACCCACTGTTGTCAAGGTCGATGCCACGAGCGGGAGTCCGTGGCACGAGTGCCACGACGAAATCGCCCCTCCACGCAGATCATTATCCCGCCACCAGAGACGACGCCATCCCTATGTAAAACGGCGGGGTTACTACTAATTGTTCCCTTTCCCGACGCTAGTTGCGCAGAGAAGCTCGTGGTATGCTACGGTGCTACGACGCGTGCCTCTGCTTCCAGTAGAAGACGTTGACACCACTGTACCAACCCCTTACACACAAGTAACGTTATATTGACATGTATTCCACCACCACACCCTTCGGGAGACCAACAGGGAGTTCAGAGTTTGATCCAGTTGTGGCAGTGCCCCATTGGGAGAGATACCTGGAGAGGAAAGCCCGTTAGCCGGCGAAATACTCCTTCACTCACTTACCTCCCCCCGCAACAAATTCAGTTATTCAGTTATTGGCAAACCCCCAGTTTTACGGCCGCACTCACGTCGTTAGTTTGAAGATGGAGGGAGCGAACAGGTGGTGCTATGATCCGTGTTGCTGGGTTCGCCCGGTGATCCACCAGTTGGACTTCTAGAAGAGATTGGAACTTTTGGAAGGGATTGGACGAAGGACTTGTTTCGAATCCCACATATAAAAAGTTCAGATGGGAAGCATGAACCCGCCTGTCAAGTTGCCTAGGTTTCGGCGATACTTACGCCGATAACTTCAAGGTGAAGGCAGTGAGGAGATAAGTTAGGGAACCCCGAGCCGCCGCGCCTTAGCCCGCGTGGCCCCCAGTTGGGCACTTGGCTTCATCGTGGCAGTGGTCCGATACTCTGAGCACAGAGAAGGGACGTATCCCGGCGATTATAAGTGGCGCATTGTTTTAACTCCGGCACTGTCCTGGAGAGCCAGTAGCTCTGAGCTAACAAGGCATCCCGACCCAGGCATTGAATGGGAAGGTTATCTACAGGATAACTGCGTTCTGGCGGGACCCAGATACCAGCCTGTTGGCGTACTTGTGCCTTGGCAGATCGTGTGAATAGGGGCTAACACCAAAGTGCCCACCCAGGATCCTTGGTAGAAGATAAGGTGCGGGTATAAACAACAGACTATCACTCGCTTATCCACCCATCCATCCCGCCACTCTCCATTTTCCATGTTTCGCCCCACCGGTATAGCTCCTGGTATAGCTCTACCAGGAGTGAGGGAACCCTCTTGAAAGTGAAATAGAACGCCCGGAAAAGGACTCACCTTGTACATTAAGGCGTAAAAAACATATTGAAAAATGTGTTGGTAAGTTTCTGGGAAAAAATCAATCCCGAGTTAAGGCGATAATAAAGTGTGTTGCTGCAAGTGTGGTCCGAGCTGGCTAGGGGCCTAATTCCACACCTACGCAATAATCTGATGAATTCCGTTTTTCGTCTGTAATCCGTTTGATGTAATTATAATGTCTTAACAAGCAGTAGCATATTTACGGAGTTTGTGACGATGTATTCTTATAAATTTTATAAATGGCAAGCGGGTTAGACGAATTATGCGCAGAAAATATAACGTTCACATAACATAGAAGTGTTTTTTTGAACCGAAGGATGATACACAGAAGTATTTACAACAAAAAATCTTGAAACGTACAATATGTGTTAATTACTTCTACTTCGTTATTCTTCATTTAAATATTAATGTTGTTCATAACTTCATAATATTAGTTGACTTGAAAATATATTTATTGAATGAAATAATGTATTAAACAAAGAGACGGGAATACAGTTAAAAAATGTGGTTCGGCATCCGAAAACTTTTTTCCAAAATCAATAATTGTAGAATAAGTAGATGGGTGAGTTTTGAAAGATATCCCAGGGTACGAAAATAAAAATAATTTAATTTCTTAGGTATATTACAGAAAAACGCTCCCGTTATGAGCCGCAATTTTTACAGAATTTTCTGTTAATTTAGAAATGCTTGAAAACGTGACGTGTCCTACGTCAATAATGTTTGTACTTTAAACTCTACACCCTATCAGAAATTAAACTTAATTATCTTGTGATGCATGACGACAAAACAAGATTTAAAGTCTATAAATTGGGCCAGAAAAATTACGACCTGTAACGGCACAATACGGAGTCTTTTCAGTCCAGCACAGTGTCCGTTAGAAGTTTATTTGATTTCCTCTAACTGCAAAATACTGATTACTCATTTTAAATTTTTCCGATATTTATCGCAAATCAAACAGAAAATATTAACATTAAACAAAAGACTCAGATTGAAAATCGGGATAAAATATCCAGAACTGATGGTGAAGCAAAATTTTATTAGTTTCTAGAACAGTTAATTGAAGGAAGAAAAGGGCCTTAATTAGTAGTGAAACAATACAGTTTTGTTCTCATTAAAAACGTTCAACAAACTTCCCTCAAAGTTACCCTGAATGTTGTTAAAGAGCATAGTCGAAACATGTTCAAAAAGTACAAACACTTAAAAATTTATTTTTAAAAATAACTGTATACATGTGGGGGAAAAGAAAATA
The DNA here is from genome assembly GCA_031308135.1 of Acheta domesticus. NCBI lineage: Eukaryota > Metazoa > Arthropoda > Insecta > Orthoptera > Gryllidae > Acheta > Acheta domesticus. Next base: position 184,353,297 of record JAHLJT010009436.1, on the reverse strand, counting down.
ATGGATATTTTGTTTCTGATCTAGTTACGAATCCTTTAGTGAAAAGATTATGGGAGTGACTCAACCTGTTTACAGGAATAGTAAACCTTCGCAAATAAATTAGTAAGAAAAAGTTATGAATCTCTATTTGTGCGTAAGAGTGTACTTGTATAATTTGCTACTTTATTTGAACAACTTAGTTGCATTTTCAGTTTACGTGAAAACACGAAAGTTAAGCAACTCGAGACACCGTGGATTCCTCGACGGGTGACCATCTGCTGTCTTCTCCTCGTTACTAATGGAGCCGAGTGGAGTTTTTATCAGTTGAATGGAACTTTAAATTTCTATGGATTTTGGGGTGACGACCGAAAGGATAAAAGGCATTTACTGCCAGCGACGAAAGAGACATTTTTTTAAACTTAACTGAGGATTACTTCAGACTTACCTACGCTAAGTGCCCAAGAAGGGCTTGGAGACATGTTACGAAAAAGACGCAACAAATCCAGGCCTGCCCATAATCTTGTTGAAATCTTATTTTAATATCTGTCGATGTATAGAACAGTTTTGGAAACGGAGAAACGTCGTAAATGTTGAACCAATTCTTCAAAAAATACGAATCTGTTTCACCGCGGAATGATCCACATGCTCAGAAAATGTCAAAAACTTGTATGTTCTTGCCATGCCTAGAAAACTGAAAATATTTTAACACAATCTCGCAAAAAGTAATAAATTGAAAAATGCATGTACTATTAGTTTTTAAATATATTTTTTCTTCAATTGTATTGAAATTTATTTACTTTGGGATTCATCATTGCCCCCCTTCCATTGGCATACTTGCATACTTGGTTATTGACATACGGTTACCAGAATGGCATTGGTATGCATCTTTTTGTATGTTGAGGATCTCAAAAGTCGCACTTATCTGCAGTCTATATTTGGCCATTTGTTGGTTTGTTCGTATTTACTCCCCATTTCTAATTAATGCCGCATTTACTGATTCTTTTTATCAATATTTTAGAGACCTAAAAATCTTTAAGTCACATTTCTAATCTTTAAATTTCTTTCTGGACACTGGAAACCCATGTGTATACCACTGTATTTCTGCAAGTTTTTACAGTCCATATTTCAATGTTATCGCCAATGAATAACATTCTGATCTAAATGTATGTTTTCAGGAACTTGATGATGTACTCGCAATACCTGTTTTGGACCATTGTAACAATTATTTAAAGGAAATTTAAAAATCTTCATAATCAAATAAATGATCTTGATGTTCAATCACGATTTGGGTTATTGTTTTCTTACAACTTTAATAATTCACAAGTGTTTTCTTTTAAACGTATTTGATTCTTGATCAATGTTGATTTTGATGCCGTTGGATTTGCCGTGTCTCGTAGCAAAGCGGTTTCGGCGGTAGCTCGGGGTCTGCGTGTTTGAATCCCACTTGGCCAGTGATGTTTGCTTTAATGCAGTGTTGCGACATGGTGGGGCTCACAATGTAACATCATCAATAACCCACTTCTTCTCAGACCATTTTCGGACTGAATATTGTAATAATGTAGCTGCCTGTGTGCTAGGGGGGATAAAGCTCCGTAACGGGCTTAAAGAGACACAACACGGATGAGCACCACATGGTCGCCACCAAACCTCCCTACCTGTGAAAGGGTTCAAACGCCGTCACTGGTTTATGGGCCACAAGCAGCAGGCGTAAAGTGCTCAGCCGCAGTGGGCTTACGAGATACTGTTATGAAATTTAAGAGTTAAGAAATGGAGGCTACAGTCAAGAGACTCTACGATATTGGCAGTGCAGGGAGCGTCAGCTGTTAACTGAAAGGTAAAATTGACGTAAAACGCCCGATGATCGTGATGATGATGTCGACGACGACGATGATGATGTTCATGATGCATTTTGATTTGTTGAAAGTCTGAGTAGTGTAACAATCTGTTAGTCATTTACTATACAATATCTTGTCATGTACTATTTAATACAATATTTTAATGATATGTTTCAGAAACAATACAAGTCAAAATCAGCGTCTAACAACACAGTTTTTTTAAGCTAATTTGTCTTCTTAGTACAATCATATTCTCTGTAGGTAGTATATTCAACGTTTGAGCCGGAACTAACTGAATGCAAGCAATTCTAGAATGTCATTTGAACAGCAATTTTTAAAAAATTACATAATATTTGTGTCAATTAGTCGTATTAGAAGATTTTTCCCTAAATGAAAACTTACTGTTCACTGACTTATGTTGTTTCTGAAATAAGCCATTTATGTTTAATTTTAAAATCAATGACAATTAGAATTTTCAGTTGGCATTAAAATTTTATATTATAGGAACGTTGTAACATTCACATCATCTTTTTCGCAAAGCTGAATCTTTCAAGTTTATTCCTTTTACTTACAATACTTATTCCTTTTATTTGTCGACATATTATTTGCCATGTTTGTCCCTTATCATAATGAACAGTTCAAACAAAACAATATATTAATAGGAACAAATACGCATTCCACTCATTGATTAAGACTCCCTAAACAATAACTGAAATGTCGCACCTGAAGCCCATGATACGTCCAGGAACCGAATTTCATGGTGCAGCTCTGCTCATCGAAAGGAAAGTACTTAACGTTGATCTCGCAGGAAGATTTGTAGATTGCTGGGGGTTTCCACATCACTTCCCCGTTGTACTTCAACGTGGCCTTGGTCATCAATGTCACCTCATAATTCCCATCAGCGCTGCAATCAAACATTGTGTAATATAATTAAACAAATATAATATAGATACGACACATTCAACAAAGTTCATAGGCATAGTTTAATGATTCTCTATTACAAGTATTTATTTCACTTTCAAAATAGCTTGAATACGAATATTTTCATATCATATTTTCATTCATACCATCATTCAATATTTTGAGAGATCTGAAAGTTGTGATGAGTGGATCAATCTAATACAATTCTACGGGCAACAGTTACCAATACTAGAGTTAACTAGTAGTGCTACAGAATACCAGACTTTCCTGTATTAGTCTCCGCTAGCTTTTCGGACTTGCCACATTCTCTTGCCAGTTGCCATCTATCGCCACCCAAAGTACATTCTTTAACATTTTATTATTTTTTCCGTTTCCTAATGGTTTTTCCTAATAGAACAGAAATATTATTTTAAGAATATAAAAGAACAGTAAAATCTCGTCTTAAATGGCAATTTTCTTTGAAAACTTTTGAGCCCTATTTAAGAAAATGGCGTTTAACATCCATTTTAAATGCGAAATTTGATGCTCTTTTTCTCAGACAAATTTTTGAGTTTTCGAAAAACATCATTAGAACTCTTTTGAAGTATAGCAACTCACAAAAACAATAGTGTTTACAAATTGCTGAAAATGTGCATATTAACGGTGTAAGAGATCTTTCAAAAAATTACATTTGTGTAATTTTTGAAAAAAATAAAAAATACCCCAAAATGAACTTTACGTCGTATTAAAGAGTGCAATTAGCACAATTCGTTCGAAAAGTTTGAAGAAAAAATTGGAAATTTTTGAGAAAATTAGTTTGAGCGTTTCTGAAAATGCGCAATTTTGAGCTAGTTCTCACAGAGAGCAAGAGAGAGGGAGAAAGAGTGAGAGAAAGAGAATCAGAGAGAGAAAGAGTGAGAGAAAGAGTCAGAGAGAGAGAAAGAGAAAAGAGAGAGAGGAAAGAAAGAAGGAGAAAGAGATAAAGACAGTGAAAGAGAAAGAGAGAAAGAAGGGAAAGAGAGAAAGAAAGAGACTGAGAGAAAGAGAAAGAGAGAAAGAGAAAGAGAGAAAAAGAGAGAGAAAGAGAGAGAAAGAGAAAGAGAGAAAGAAAAAAGAGAGAAAGAGAGAGAAAGAGAAAGAGAGAAAGAAAAAGAGAGAAAGAGAAAGAGAGAACGACAAAGATAGAGAGAGAGAAAGATAGGAGAAGGCTAGGATTTATAATCGGGCTGGTTTCACATTGTGTCGGGAATGTCGTGAAAGTAGTCCCCTCTGTCCTGTTGAAGAGTGACAAGCAGTTGGTGCCCATCAGTCAAAACATTTGGAAGCAGTGCGTAAAAATATTCGATGGGCATGTTTTTCCATCGTATGCAGAAATGTACAATATTGTTTTTCACCACTAGCCAGTTGGCTGCAAATATTATTTGGCAGCAGGGCTGTGTTAACTTTGAGTTGGTGAACGGTTTCAATGCCTCATTCAACCTTCTGCTTTATACCAATAATGGCCGCAATGATGGTTTTGTAAAAGGGAGTTTGGTCTAAATATGGGCTAGTGATTGAGATTAAAAAAGGGCTACCTATCCGGAGTAGCCTATATTTGGGCCAGACCAAAACCATTTTGAAATAACCTAAAATGATGTAGGCTACATAATTACAATGTACCTACTATTTAAGTAATTAATTATAATTATTCCATTTAATGAACTAAAGGAACAAATTGCTTTACTTATTTTGGCTTCAAAATAATGGTCACTGGAACATCTTACCGTGAGGAGCTACAACCCCAAATTGACAAACAGGATGCTGCCGTTTACTTCTGATGGGGTGAAAGACAAAACGAAGAAACGGAAAACAAACTCAAAAATCAAAGGGTAAGAAGAAAAAAATCGTCCTCTTTCACCAGTTCCTCCGACTCCAAAGATCAGAGAGAGCCGTCTCTGGATAACTTCGATTCGGAAATTTAAGGGACCCTAACTCACGAAAACCTTTCAACAATATGATGCTTCCTGTCTGTTTTTCCAACGGTTATTTTCTAAAGACAGAAGTAGTGAAGATTGGATACAGTATGTTACATGTCATGGGTGGGCACACGCAGAATGTTCTGGTTGGGAGAGAAAAGTATAGTATACATGTGAATTAAGGATTTTGTGCTTTTATTATAATATTATAAGCAAATTTTACCGTCATTACTTTTTTCATTGCATTTTTCTAAAAAAAAATTTAGGGGTAACCGATATTTGGACCCCATTTCCAAAATGCAACATTTTGTAATTTTTTAATAAAGCAATTTTTTATGAAACTTATTTTTAAATTCTGAAACTTTCCCGAATTGAAGGATATGATTCGAAGATACGGCTCAAAGTTTAAATTTCCCCGTAAGTTCATAAATGTCCCAATTACATTCAAAAATCAACAGCTAGCCCATATTTCGACTCTCTCTCCCTCCCTCTCTCTCCCTCTCTCTCGCCCTCTCTCTCTCTCTCTCTCTCTCTCTCTCTTTCTGAGTACTGAATGTGTTACATGTGAGTGAATATACCCCACACTAACGCACTAAACGCAATCCCAAGACAGGATTCTATTAAGCAGTCCCCATAGTTTGCGGCTGTCGTCGAAAACATTATCCAAAGAGATCTGCTTCATTTTATTCTTAAAACATAAAGTAGGCTAAATTATCACATATGAATATCACTCACTATACAATTTTATAACAACAATTTCCAATGTTGATTGTTTTGCCAGTTAATCAACGTTTTTACCTGATTGCATCAACGGAAAGGCAGGCAATATGTGGATATAGTATGTTTGTTTGTTCCCACGTTGTGGTCAAAACAACTGAATGTTTTGTTGGGATCAAGCCATGATTACTCCCTACTGTAACGAAATTCTTTAAGCTGTGTGTAAAATAATTTTAATTTTGAATAAATATAAGTGCATCATCTCTTTTGCTTATAATTAGAAGAGTGGGGATAGAATGACGGTATTTTCTGTTGCTCTTCCGCTTCTTATTAAAAATCGCTAGGAGAAAGTTGTGATCATCAAAAGAGAGGTTAATCTAAAAAAGGCTTCTATCCAGTGGCCACTAACAGCAGGGCGAGGTAACTGCTGAAAATATTGAATATTTATACGAACCTTCTGGAAATAGTAATTTGTTTCGTGAAAAAATGGCTTGATGGACACACCAGCAGGTTTCTTTGAATGACGATCATTATAAAAACGCATTAACTCATGACAGCTTTATTGATATGTTAATGGGAGAAAGGGGATAATCATCCACAAGAGTAACAGTTATAATATTTATTATAACAGACCCAAAGTTAACTTCCGGGAAAACAATTTCCCATCTTCAATTTGTCTTGCCCAAGCAAAGTGTATCTTACCCAAATATTTACTGTCCATTTAATTCTAATGGCAAGTTGGTGGCCGCCATCTTGTAGAATTCTGATTCTAGAAGATGGTGGCCACCTAGGCGTTCCCAACTCATTTCTTATATCTTCAATGGGCAAGACCCATTGAAGATGGGAAAATGTTTTCCCGAACTTTGAGCATGTTATAATAAATATTATAACTTATTGTTGTGGATGATTATACCTTATCTCCCGTTATGGATTACCACAAGGTTTCTGCTATCACCACGGACATTTTTTCAATATTATTATAGGCAAATGCCTTGAGCAAAATGTAATTGGTAAAATTCTTTGAAAATATATCAGATTACAATATTCACACATTTTAACTGTGTAATAAGCATTTAGCAGTCGCTAAGCATTTAACTTACTTATTATAAAGCACAATATCTGGAAGCCAAATGTGTTCTGAAGGTACATAAAGCATCTCCACTCCTCCATACTCCTCAGGGTTCCATCTGAGCTTGTAATCAACCCATTTCTGAAAGCAATTTGAAGTATTTAAACACTGATTTGTTGTACAACTTATTATGTACATTCAATTTCATAATAAAATCTATCTAAACGTACCTGTTCAACCCAGACATTTGTTGTCATCACTTGATTTTTCAAATTCTGTAACACAGCAAACAACGGTTATTCGAGTGTTGTAAATGAAACACATTTAACCTGTAAGTACAAATTAATTAAAATAAAACACTTTTGAAGAACTCCTTTGATCCTCTTGGACTTAATTATGAAAGACGTTCCTAAAGTAAATCGCACTGGCACATGGAAAGCATATTACTAAAGTTGTGACGTTAAAAGCCCTTTGCAAGCATTAATTCAAGTACTACCAAAGATGGCAAACAATTTTAAAATGCATATTCAGGGTATAACCAACATATTTGTTCTGTCAGTGAAACCAGACATCAGCGATTTAGTAATGAGAATAATACTGAAGAAGTAAAACCCTATGTTGTTGTTGTAAAGATATTTTTATTTTGTGGGATACTTTGTATGAAACATCAAATTCATTTTAAAATTTTGTTCAGAAATGGCTTTACTTTTTTGGATCAAACTTTGTATTCATAAATGCATGCTAGCATAAAAGACACTTAAAAATGTCGTATGTCTCGTTTCCGTTGATTTTCTTTAATTCTCGAAAATTGCAAAATTTCAAACTTTTTCAGCGTTTTCCTACAGTTACAATATTGAAGATAGAGATTTTTACGTCATAAAATCTGTTCTTCAAAAAAAGATTTTGAAATGACGTTGTGTACATTTTTTCGAAAATACTAGAAGTTTCGCGTAATTCGTGAAAGGAAATGTTTAAAAAGTATATATTCTAATCGAAGAGTACCAATTTTTTCCTTCGAATTTCCTCCTTGTATGTATCAAAGAATGGTAAAAATTGTGCTAGTCCTATTTCTGCCGAACTCTTATATTTTTGAAAATTGCTAAAAAGTTAATAAGCCAAACTAAACCTTCAATTTTAATGACATATTTATCTTAAATGAAATCTGTTCTTATACTAGTGGTGCTACAATAGTACATACTATCTTCGCGTTATTTGTAACGATTCCTCAATATTAAACTTACTGCATGAACTTACAAAAGTGTTTCCAACCAGCAAACATTTCTTTTTCTCGCGAAAATTTGACAGCTTTTAAATGGCGGAGAGTGACTCTACTGTTTCAAAGATGGCGGCGCTTTTGCCACTCTTTATATATCCACTTTTTATATATTGCCACTTTTTATATATTGCCACTTTTTATATATTGCCACTTTTTATATATTGCCACTTTATATTTTTCCACTTTTTATATATTGCCACTTTATATTTTTCCACTTTTTATATATCTAACTCGTTGATATGCAGGGTCTTCTAACATGATATCTTGTTGGGTGGAGATAAATGACAATAATAACCCGCTACGTTATACCGGGGATTGAACCTGGTCCCAGCGGTTGAAGGCGTATGCCACAGATAGTACCTCATATGCTCATCCAAATGAACATATTAAATCACAATGTTAAATCATAAGACCAGTTCTTCAAATTGCAATTCAGCTGCGGTGAAAATGGCCGTTAAAACTTCACCCACTGAACGAAGTTTTGATTATCGTGAATCTATGATAGATCCTCAGAATCATCTTTCTTCCAAATGAAGTGAAATTCGAAGTTTTCAACTTCCTCCCTTCTAAACAACCTACCTCTCTTAAATTCTAAATTTTACTGAAGATCATAAATGTGAAATGAATATGACGAACCGCAACTTACGAAAGGAAATTTACATATCTAGTTTTTCCAAAGGGCACTTCTATTAAATCATGTAACACGTAAATTATTATTAATAAAAATAATAATAGTAATAATAATAATTCTTACAATTGCATCTAGAAATACTGCATAAGCACAAAATAAGAGGACCTATTTTGCCCAAACAAATTGATTATGAAACAAAATTAAATAATAATAGTAATAATAATAATAATAATAATAATAATAATAATAATGAATTAATTGCAAAACCTGAATTTGAAGGTTCTTCTATAACAATATTCTTTTGTGTAAATCAAACATTTCATTTAGAAGCCATCATCTGCATACTCCCAATACATACAAACAAGAAATATGATTTTTATGCCATTTTAATACCTATATTTTCCATTGTAAAATAAGTAGTAGAGTGATAAATCTCATTATCAGCATTATTACTTACCACTTCGATAAGCTGCGAAAGCTTAAGGCCAAGGTAGACAGTCAATGTCTCCGAGTTGTTTGTGACAGGTCGTATGAGGCGGTTGTAGTTTGACAGCAGGTCATCATAAAGGCGCTTGGCATCTGGGTTGGCCTCATACGCATTGATGGGACGTAAAGCAGAGACTGAAGAAACACAAGTTTGGGGACAAATAAGGCCCAGTTAAGAGAAAGGGAGTCATAAAATAGGCATCATGTTCGAAGAAAGAGACAGTGTTTGAAATGTAAACAGGAGGATCGGAGACAAAGTTGAGAAGAAAAACTAGATTGGAAGAAAAAATACTTTTTTTTTGGAACAGAAAGTAAAAGGCTGTTTCAAATTAGTATTCACTCTTGAATGATGTAGTGATAATGAATTACTAAATATCACGTGAGCGAATTGCGTCCTGGAAAATCAATGAAATGAATTCTTCCTGAACTAACGCTGTAAAAGTATTTATCTTGAAATACAGCTCGATTTGGTGCATATATTTTGGGGATGCGAAAGTTACGTTCACACATTAAAAAGGGATGCAAGAGGGGGATACGCTTGGTTTAGGGTAGGAGGGTGGATGCAACGTAGAATGAAGAATTCGAATGACAATGGAATCTGTGTACTTTGCGGTGACAGAGAAGATTGGATCCACATCCTGTTAAATTGTTGCGCTACAGAAACTTGGAGAGGAAAATGGATGGGAATGGGGAACTATTGCTTCCAATTCAGAAACATAACGCCCGCTCAAAACATATTAGCTGATAATAGATCTCACTTCATGAATGAATTAGGAACATTTTTAGGAAAGGTTCGAACTGTCAGGGAAACGGTAATCAGGGAATGGGAAAACAGCACTGGTTAGTAGTACGAGCGGAGCCTAGACTGGAGATGAAATAATTAAATCAATAAGCAAGAGATAATTAAGTTAACTAGAAAGGTAATCAGTAATGCTAATCATTAATATTAAGTAGTAAGTTAGTAATAATTAAATTAGTCAGTATGCGATAATTAAGTTAATTAGTAGTAATTTTTTCGAAGAGGCGGTGGTGCGGGCGATCTTCTGTGGCGGTGTTTGATTTCAGAGGCTGAGGAGGCCAAAGACTGGATGGAGAAGATGCCCACGCCAGGAAATAAATAAATAGTTTAGAAAAAAAAACTAGTAGTTTAGCATGTACTCGTCTTCTGACGGCAGGTTTTTCCCCCTTCAGAGGTTTTTTCCTCAGCCGTACCTTATGGTCTCTTTCCGCGGCTTTGATGCGATGAAGAGACCATTAGGGGTGAATGCCAGAATTCGAAAGGTTAGAATGCGGTAGGATGTAGGTATTGTAATGGCTTAAAGGCCTTCAGCCTAGCCACATAGTTAAAAAAACTGAAATTTTGTATCAATGTGTTATAATTACCTATTAAATAAATAAAAATATATTTTTACTGATTAATATCTCATAACAAATTTTCGCTGTGTAAACTAAAGAAATTATATTCTATCACCAAAACAATTTGGTGGCGTGAGATCAACGTTGTGACGTGTTCTCAAATATGTAAAAAATTTGCGTAAATAGAAAACCGTACGACAAATTCATTTTCAGTTATGACCATGAAAAGTGCATGGTAAATGCAAAGCTGTTAGAACATACTCTTATTGAATGAAAATTTAAATTATTCTATCCTTGTGTGAATACTGTGAATGACATGCGATGTTCTCGCCGGGCTTCATTTCTATTTATGGAGCTCCATCGATTTTATGGAATCACTAGAGGTGACCCGTCAGAAAATGACGGAACGAAATCAAACACCTGAAATCATAATTCATTACAGTGAATAGCAGAACACAATTTAATTTCATTAATAGTAAACTTTAGTTTTTTCCAATCGAAAACTTATTTTATAATTCTTTATAAGTTTTCAAACCACGATCCTGGAGGGATTTGCGAAGTGATTTTAGGGAAAATGATCGTTTTTACGATAATTGCTTCTGATTTTCCCATGAAGGAATTGAATTTATCCCCTCTGATATTTGTTATTGTCGATTAGATATACTGCTTTCTAGGAGCAACAGCATGTGCATCAAAACTTAGGAACCAGAAATCGCACGTACGTGCGAGCAACGCTTTCATTCCTCTGCCATAAGAGCACGGAGATCGGTCTTGTATCTTCAGGATCTTCCTCCCCTAGCGGTCTCATTTTCATTGCAGAAAGGTTGGGGCAGAAGTCGTGAAAAATATTTTTTTATAAAAGAAATGTTATCGGAAACAACATTTTTAATTGTCGCGAGAAAGAAATAATGTGCTAATATGTTTTCACAAGAACAGATGGCTCTCTGAGTGTCTCTATTAGCGAAGAGAGCAATGTGAAATCAGATGTCTGATTACCGCCGTTCAAGGAAAGTGTAACCCGATTCGATAAGCGCTCATACACCAAGATAGCTGTTTTCCATGGAATAAATGCCCGAGAATGTCACAGGGAACTGGTGGAAGCTGTGGGGAATAATCCCTTTCGGGGAGTCGCGAGATGGGCAGGAGAGCTTCTCGCGAGGACGCAAGGTATCTAGTGATCAGCAATGCACGTGACTATCTCTAAGTGTGGCAACCAATGTGCGATGACCTTCTGTCTAACCGGGCCTATAGAACGGATATGTAATGCTTCTGGAATGTTGTGAACTCATTTATGCTATAATGTTTTGGAACATGAAATCAGTACTGTAATTTCAAATACTTTAATGAGAAATCCAACTTTGGTGTGTCGTTAAATGTCTATGCATTTAGTTCGTATAACTCGACCAAGCGAAGAATGAAGGATGCGATTGCGACGCGTCGATAAACTAACAGTGTAAACACGGGTCTGTACAGTCAGTTTAGCTGCCAAAGTTCGCCAGGAGCGTGCTTCTACGGAATCACCATGGCCTCCTTCATAGAGGTTGTGAATCAGCTGATAAAATATAACTTCAGATACATCATGCAAGATTTGCACTGACTTTTATTTTTGTTCCTTGAGGTTGCTTTTTTTACTTTTCACCGTTCTAGTACAAGAATGTAATAAAAATTTCTATTTATACTGAATTTTTAATACTTATTCATTGAATTTAAGCATTTTGTATTCTTTTTCATTCATCGTTTTTTTTTCCATAGGCTCTAGGCGGTTTGTTAGGATCAAAACATTTACTTTACTGTCATAAGTATCTACAATATTCATTATGGTGGTAGTTACTTTTACTTAAAAAATAATTTTATTTGATATATATTCTGAGAAACTACTTACGTTAAAATAAACGATTTATATGAATGTTATTGCTCATCAAAGAATTAGTTTCATAATTTTGAATCGTTTTGCAGAGAAAAGCATATTTCCATTTCTTCCCATATGAGGTGCGGACATATCCAAATACAGTTAAAATATTAGTTGTGAAGATATTAGATTTGCAACGAAATAAATTGCGCTTTTTCTGAAATAGTTTGGCACGGTCCCATTTTACTTTTGAATTGAGTATTCTTATATCTCCGTCTCTGTCATTTTGGCTGTAAACACAGACGGTGGCGCGCTCCTGTAAACATCATTCTCAATTTGGTCGAGATATACCTTGTCCTTTCATGTGCATATTTCACATTTTCCATCTGTCCTCGCATTCTCACAAAACTAGTGGTTCTAAAACAGCACGTACTTTCTCGCGCGATTTTCAAGCAAAACTGCGCGAAAAGTATGCGAATTTACCATATCACGCAAAATTACGCTAATACCAAATAAGGACGATTCGTTTTTTAGCCGTAAACTGTTAGTTTATATTAATGCAAAAGAAAAAGCTGCAGTCATTATGGCCTTCTGTTATCAGTGCGGCGTTACAATGGGTTACAAGCATCAATGGCCGCTAATTCGTATGGGGTACACATTTTGCCAATTAGAATTATTGATACTGCTAGTAAAAATTAAAATAGACAAAATATAATAATATTTTTATGTACATCAAAATTATTCGGGTTTTAGATGCATTACTTTTTATTCTCACATCTTATTAAGCAAAGCGAAACTATCTATTCCTTTTCACATTTAACTCAAGGACACAATTTACAATAGATTTTAAATAATTTCTAAAAGATTAATTTTAAAACATATAGCAAAAGCTCCAAGAAGAAACGAACATAAAATCAGGAAATAATATTCAAATTGTAAATTACGATGCATCCAACTGCTTAGTAGTACTATTCATATTACATTCTGGAAGCGCAGTAAATTGAGCGCGGTCGACTATTTTTGTCGCCAACTTACTAAAAAATACTATTTTCGTAAAATCAACATGACCTTATCTGAAGATCTGTTTTTGATTAACACATTTCATTAAGAAAAAAATGTATCTTGGTAATTGTAGTTAAAGGAAGACGCCGAAAAAATGTTGAATTTTTTCAATTTTCGAAAAATCAGTTTTTAACCAACATGAGAACTGCGCCATTCTCTTAAACGACCTTCAGACTTTCCAACAACAAAATTTAGTTAAAATTGTTGGCGCCATTTGTTTTTGAAAATTTTGAAAATGCCCCATGGTCGTCATGTAAAGCACCCCTCAGAATTAAAATATAGGTTTCAAATTCAAAGTGCCGCGACATCAGCAGGATCTATTGGGGAATATCAATTTTGGAGAAAATCGGCTGAACAGCTTAGGCGCTAGCATTGTTCAGACAGACAAACAGACCGACGGACAGATATTTTCGGTCGATTTGTAATGTATTACGGAAATGGTCTTTCCAAAAAATATTTTTTAGCGGTATATCCACAAGCCATGTGGAATAATATGCAAAAAACCTTGAAGTATCCTGCTTCAGGTGCTCAAGCTTTACGACACAGCCTCGGGACTTGGGAAAGTATATTGATTCATTTTTACTTTCTTCCTATGGAGTGGAGAGAAAGTTATGTAATGCTGTGAGAAAAAACGGAATTTTCAGCAGAAAAAATCTTATTACTGGGCCATGGTAACAAACAAGTGGATAAATCCAGTTGAAAAAAAGCTCTAGCTTATGGTGTAACCAGAATTCATGTTTTGTGGGTCCTTGACACCGAAGAATGCAAAACGTCCGTCCGTCCGTCGTTCGGTCAGTCAGTCTTTGAACAACGTTAGCGGCTAAACTGTTCAGCCAATTTTCTCCAAAATTGATATTCCACAATCGATTTTGGCTGATATCACAGCTCTTTGAATTTGAAACCGATTATTCGATTTTGGAGGATTTTTACATGAAGCTCTTGGGATATTTTCCAGAATTTCAAAAAAGTCTGCATGGTTTTGATGAAATTTTGTTGTTGGATAGAGTAAAGGACGTTTAAGAGAATGGTGTAGGTCTCATATTCGTCGAAAAATCTGATTTTTTCGAACATTGCAAAAGTTCAACATTTTTTCGGGTCTTCCTAGGACTAAACTATTAAAAATAGAGATTTTTTCCTTAACAAAATCTGTTCCTTAAAGATAGATTTTGAAATAAGGTCATTAAAAGTTCTCGAAAATTTGAGTTCTTTTCGCGTAATTTTGCATGAGAATACGGGGGAGAAAGCACTTACTGTTTTCGCACCACTATTTCCTTTCTAGTCGTAGAATTCTTCGAAATGAGTTTCTCCGTTTCAGTCGGTGATGACGCCTCCCGTAGATCGTATGAAATATGAAACACTCGTCACAATCACTTTGACGATTCCATTACTACGTATGAATATATCGGGGAGTACTGTCTGTCTAACAACTCTTTTTGTCCAATGCTAACGGTGTTTTCGATTGCACTTCTAATTTCACATCAAACGTGTGTGTTTGGGAAAAATCGCTTTCAAAATATTTTTTTCTAAATTATGTGTTACAAAGACTAGACGCTTCGAATAGGAGGAACGAAAATCTACTCTTAACAATCGGTGTTCGTTGAGAACAATTGAAACAAATTAGTTGTGACTTAAAAGGTTGTAAGGAGGATGAATACTTCACTCCAAGGAAAGGTATTTATTTTTTTAAGAAGGTGGAATTACAAAAAGAATGGAACGGTACGCGGCCAATATTACAAATAATGGACATTTTTCATTATTTGCTCCTTATCGGCCTAATGATATTAATTACTGTTCTGCAGTAAGGAGCCGCCCATAAATTACGTAACGCAAATTTGGAATATTTTGAATACCCCCTCTCCCCCGTGTAATGCACCCGTACAGCGCGCTTGAACCCCCCTTAAATAATAATGTAACGCCTGCAACAACTCCCCCGCCCCGTGAATACAAGACGTGAGGACAAATTGTGAGTAAAGGAAGGACGCCTAGGCGAGAAACTTTTTCATTACAAGCCATGCACTCGCCGTCATGGGAAAGAGTCTACTGCGCCAATTTAAATGGACTTTAGAATAAACTACCTATTCGTTTTTAATATGTTCTTTGCAATCTTACAGATTCATGATAAAAAAATATCTGTATTTGGGGCAATTTACATCTTATAATTTCAATTTATTTTTGTCTTTAATTACTTAATATTTTCATGTTTTAGTTTGTCTCAAATAAAAGTAATAATTTCAATAAATGTTGAAAAATGAAAAAATAAATATCAATGTTACGTAACAATAAACGATTCTCCCCTCCCCCTACATAACGCAGTGTAACGCCACCTGAAACCCCCTGCCCACTCTTAAGCGTTACGTAATTTATGGACGACCCCTAACAAAGAAAACATTCAATAATATATTTAAACCAACAATGAAAACAAGAGCGGCATGAAGTTTTGTTTTTTCAAGCTGAAGTAAAAAGTTATTGAGTTTGTGGTCGTTATCCTTGAAGTAATGCATGTTCCTATGCATAAGGTTTTGAAGGCCCATTTTAGCCAGAGTGAAAATCTGTGGTCGATATAAATCGTTTTATGGCGAAACAATCTCAGAAGTACTGATGTAAAATATTGAAATACATAAAACTGACTTTTTTTAGTGATTGTTTTGTGAAATTATGACTGAAGATTAATAAATAAAATACTTATAGAGAGCATAAAATTCAAAATAAGTTTTGAGTTATTAACGAATTTCGAAAAGAAAATGTAGAGGTATTACTTCAAGCTTTTGGACTATCTATTCTCTACTATCATTCATCACATCAAAACCGACGCAAATGTAAATTAGGTCATCTTCCTAGGAAGCTAGCTCAGGTCACATTTCTTGTAATGGATCAAGACAGGAATTACATTTACCGTCCTTTCCTTTCTGCAACCCAAGCCACTCTATTCATTCGTTTCTCTTTAAGTTTCCTCCCCAAACCTTGTTTTCCCAGTCCCATGTCTTCCCCGCTCAGCCTCTCAAGTGTCTGACCTCCTTTATCTTTATCTCGGGACGTCGTGTAACTCGGAAAATTCGTCAGCATCGACCAGGGACATTAAAAGTTAACCGAGAGACCGACAGCGCCGCTCGCCTACGGAAAGACTCGCCGTAGCAGAGATGAAGTAGGGGACTAAGCAAGAACCGGGGAAATGTCTCCTTCTCTCTCGTTCATCTACCTGGCGCCTCCGCCCCTTAAAGTCTGCTTTTTGACCCCGCACATGCCAACTTCGTAAGTTCTTAGCTCCGAACTGGGCGGCGCGAAATGTCAACGCAACTTTTTCCTAGGTAACCAACTTTTTTTATGTATTTCTCCTTCAATATTCTTCGAGTCCTATGTTTTTTCTTTCCAGCACTCTATTGCGCAAACAATGCGTGTCCTCTAACGTGTAAGCAAAGCTTTCGCCTCATGCATTTTTTATCCATCACGATGAACTCATTTCCTCACATTCTACTCGTGAATGGTTCATTAATTCCGTCCTTTTCGGATAATTATCTACACCATATTACAAGTCCTCACAGTCCATTAGCAATCGACCAAAAGGTGACTTCGAAGTCTAATTACATTTTTCTGGTTTTAGTTGCCATTTGTTCAAATCGTTCACCATATAAATTAGATTCGTTCGTGAAACACCTTCATATTCCAACTTTGTCTCGCACACTTTTAGAACGAAGTTTTATCTATTTTATCATTGTTTTACCTTCGTATTCTTGTTCCTTCCTATTCTAATTTCATCTTCCTAAGATTCTCTTTCAACTTCCACGTTCCTTACATTTTTCATTCGCTCTTCCACGTGCGGTCTTTCTCTTATCCCTGAAACCTCCTTTGCCACGAAGACGACGCTGCGTCTAAGGAAGGTAATTAGAGAGCAAGCAGCGCCACCCCCTCACCCTCTGTCACTCCGGGTTCGCAGCAAGAGCTCTAATAGACGTCTGAAAGCGGCTCAGACAGATAACGAGGCGGCAGTAGCGAAGACAAAGAGCGAGAATAATCCCCCATCGACTCGAGAGATCTCTGGTTGTATGGAGTTCGCTCGGTTCATTACAATGTCTTGCAAACATATTTGCATATATGTATCATATAATAGGGATTATTTTCATTAGGATACATTAACTCGCTTTCATTAGGATACATTAACTCGTTCGAGAACATGTTCCAGAAATGTCAAGTTCTGAGAAATGAATAAATATTGACGTGAGCAAGGTATCCAATATCGGCGGCTAACGATAAAGATTTATTGTCAAATGTCACTTAACATTTGGTATTTTAAATATTGACCCATGAATACAAATTATAAATACGTGGGTATGGATTAAGGAATAAAGGTGATAGGACAATGAAAAACATGTTGCCCAACGCCCTGTTCACAAGCAGATCGCTGCCGCAAGGATCAGCCACAGGTTGGCTAGCCTGTGGAATACCTGAAGCTATCACGCGGCGAGAGGGGTGTTCATATGACAAGTACGCACGCAGTTCGCTCAGCGAAGCGTGCGATTATCGATTCACCCCGCAAGCAGCAGTGTCATTGCCGAAAATGGGCACGTTCCCGCCTAAATGAAGGAACTCTCGCCGAAAAGTTAGCATCGAAATGAGCCTCGGGCAAGGCAGCTTTGAGCGAGTGGGAAGGGGGAGATGAGGAGGGAGGAAGGAGCGGCGCTGAGGGATGTGATGGGGTGCGAGGGCCCCGCCGCTTGGGGATGTCCTCACCTGCCAAGGCGTTGTAGAGGCAGCTGATGACGAGAAGCGCCGCGCGATGCATGGCGCTGGCCCGCCCCGCTGCAGGGTGATCAGGCGCTCCTGGCTAGCGCGGGCGCGTCCCCGCCGGTGCGCGGGCCTGGCGACCCGCCCCTCTGGTCCAGCCGCAGCATCACGGCTGCGACATGGCGTCTGACCCCCGCCCGCTCCCCCGCCCGCCTCCGTGCCCGCCTAACGATCGATCACAGCGGCGCTGCGCTCTAGCGGACGCTCTCCGAACTTTCAAAGCGCTCCACAAGCAGGAGTGTTTCAGAGAGCATGCCGCTAGATGGCACTTGTGACGATTGTTTGAAGTCAGCGAAATTTCTTCCCTGTTTTATCACATATGACATTCAAAGTGTAGCTAAATGGTATGTTTTTATACTTTAAAGGTTTCAAAGGAGCCGTTTATTTAATATGTGCTTCGTAAATATGTGGTGCAAAAGCATGCGAAAATGCAAAATTCAGTCCACACCATGTGTACACTGTAATAATATGTCAAAAGGTCATACATAGGAGCCATTAATCAATTGTTGAGAATAGTCCATTTTCTGCTGGGGGATGATTCATTGATGCTTTTCATCTTCCAATTTCCTACTTCACACAGAATCCCCTATTCCATTTTTAAACGTCCACTTGTTTCTAATTTCTTTCAAAATTACATTAACTTTTCATTATATATGTTTTTAATTCTTAAAAATAATTTATAAATCCTTAATTCGTTTACTGTAATTTTACTAGCTCAGTAGAAGTCGAGTTGTTGAACTTCATGGAATCACGCCTTTCTGGAAGCAGACCTGTTGCACATGCAAGACGAAATAAGAAATCGATAGTGTTGACGCCAATTCATTGGCCCTCTGAAATTAACGTCTGCAAAATCAAATGATTGGGAATATTCCATTTTCTGCCAGGGGATGATTCTTTGGTGCGTTTTTATCTCCCATCTTCCATCTCTTACTTCACACATACCCCCCCCCTTTCATTTTCAAAGGTCCATTTCTTTCTAACTTATTTCAAAATTATATTCACTTTTCCTTATATATTTTCTACTTCTTAAAAAAAATTACAAATCCTTAATTCGTTTCCTGTAATTTTCAGAGATCAATAGAAGTCGAATTTTGAACTTTCTGGAATCACGCCTTCCTGGAAGCAGACCTGTTGCACATGCAAGGCGAAACAGGAAATCGATAGTGTTAAAGCCAATTCATTGGCCCTCCGAAATTAACATCTGCAAAATCAAATGATTGGGAATATTCCATTTTCTGCCAGGGGATGATTCTTTGGTGTGTTTCATCTCCCATCTCTTACTTCACACATAACCCCATTTCATTTTCAAACGTCCATTTGTTTCTAATTTATTTCAAAATTACATTCACTTTTCCTTATATATTTTCTACTTCTTAAAAAAAATTACAAATCCTTAATTCGTTTCCTGTAATTTTCAGAGATCAATAGAAGTCGGGTTTTTGAACTTTCTGGAATCACGCCTTCCTGGAAGCAGACCTGTTGCACATGCGAGGCGAAACAGGAAATCGATAGTGTTAAAGCCAATTCATTCGTCCTCCGAAATTATTAACATCTGCAAAATCAATAGGTCCATGAGACTCTCCTGGCCGGAATGAATGTACTGGTTTGAGTGTCTGATGTGGATTTATGACTGTGTTTTGGTGATTCACTTCATATGATGAGTCATTTATATTTTGCACAAATTAATATTTCTAACCAGAAGGTCACAAAGAATATACTGAATTTATATTTTGTGTTGGAAATAGTTTTATTTTAACTACAATTTGGTAATAGAACTTATGTATTGATTCTTTTTGTTCTCTCCCAATGTACTACAGCATTGTTTGTAACAACCTTGAAAGCGAAAAATGTTAGAATAAATTTATAAATATACTGAAAATATGTTACACATTCCATGAGAGAAATATATTATTACGACTAAGTTTATGGAATAAATTACGAAGACGAAGGGTCTGGCGACGTAATTGTACAGCTCGACAGTTCATAAAGAATAAAATATAGTGGTCGACGGCTGACCAACACCTTGCTTTTCCCATAAGCATATCGAATATTTCACCCGATGCCCACTCGACGCCCATCCGATACTCATCCAAGGTTCATCAGCTAATCAATGATCACAGGTTCATCAGTCTCACCAACTGTTCACTAAACGTTTCACGGGATATTTTTCCATGATTCCTTTAACGTTCACCAGCGGCTTAGGGTTCACCAGCTGTCCTCTAGTATGAGTCCTGCGATTCACTTGTGCATTTCTAACCGCTCCCCAGCAGTTCATCGGCGACTGAGGCCAAAGCGCACGGAGAGATTGCGGCGGGCGGCTTGGCGAAGCAGCGTCGCCAAGAGAGCTGTCAGCTCATTCGGACGCAGATCCTCTGGGAACACAGAAGCACAAACGAGCTATTACATTACGAAACTTACTCAGAGAGACGATGAAAGTTTCAACAAAGAAAATCCTTTAAATAAGTTTGGGTCTTCCGTTATGAGAGGTATTGTGAAACGACTTAGGCGGTCACCAGTACTTCTGGAAAAAATGGTCTTTAATTGCGGTGGATGCTTAATCAAAGTTAAGAGATTAATGGAAGCATAAATCAAATCTATTTGAGTTCATTTCTGTGCAATTATATACTATGTTTTCTATAGCTTTTTAAATTACATAAATGACAAAAAACAATTTAAACAAATTATTTAGGATAATTTGCTTCTTATCAACTAATATCGAAACATACCCTTCACTTGTCACATCTTTTCGACGAGAAGCTCACTTTCCGGTTTCATCGAATCAAACAAATAAATGGGCTTTGGAGACGCAATTCATATCCTGTAAAAACCGTAAGTCCTCCTCGGAGCATCCGTACATGCGGTGTGCTCCGAAACAGATTCCCATAGAAATTAAGCGCGAGTTAGCTAACCATAGAAATGATGTGAAGCGAGAGAAGCGAAAATGTCGTTTTATTAAGATATATTTATTAAAATCATTTGTTTCTACCAGAAACAGAAATTAATGTCCCTGCGAAATAAGGGACTCTGAATGTCATCATTCAAAATAATTTGATAATGCCTCCCGACATAGGAAGATATTAAATTAATCGATATATCTATCATTTTTCCGTTTCTTATAATAAGACGATTTAAAATCGCTTGAGGCGACCGCTTAATAAAAGTAATCGACAAAATCGGTCTGGCCCTTGATCGCTAAGCCAAGTGGTAGCTGAAAAGGAGGAACATTTACATGGATCTTGTGGAAAAATCAATCGGTTCACGAAAAATATTTCACTGTACCTATCCAGAAATGCTTTATTTATTAAGATTAAAATACATTGTGACATGGCATTTGCTTACTTTTATTTAATCGCAAAATTATTGGAAACACAAATCAGATTTAATGCAAGTCATTACAATAAACTTGGTATTATAGTAAACTTTTTGCAACTAAATTTCTATTTATTTATTCTTTCTTCTTTTCAATGAATGTCTATTGTGATATAATCAAAACAAACAGCTCCATTCAAATTTTAGACATTCAAAATTATTTTTCTTACAACTGTGATAAATCTATATACAAGACGTTACAGCTATATCATAAAGCCATCTTTAGACACCTGATTTTAAGAAATGAAAAATGGTTTGAAAAAATAGTAAATAGCGTAAATAATTTACACTAGACATAATTGATTTCAACTATATTTTTAAAGGTAAGTTTCTGTCAACGTATATCAATATTTACGTTGTAATATAATGTTGTGATATTAATATGTAGTAAAACTGAAACAACCATATTAGTAATTTATAACTGCAACAATCCACTTTCCATAAAACGTTCATTTCTTAAACCAGACGTTTGAAGATGGCTGTAAGGTATAGTCGAATCATCATGTAAATAGATTGATCACAGTTGTTTCCATCCCATTCAATTTTTCCATTGCTCGTTTTCGACACTTTTCCCACGCCTCTCTACACAATAACTGCAGTTTCCAACAGTTTGCCTGCAACAATTATCTCATCGTACACCATTAGCCACATTCAACAATGCAGTTTAGATATCTATTATCGTCGCCGTCGTCCACCTAACATTATCGCCACAATACAAGCTGTCACTACCATTTCATTTGCCAATCTTCATTTCCCTGACTTTCTTCTCCATCCACTGCTCGCTCTCCTCCATTGTTGCCGTCTCATCTGGCATCCCGTTGCCTTGGCTTCCGACCCAACCTCAGTCGAAGCCCAGCCGCCATCGCTCCCAAATTTTCTATCTTGCCAGGGCACCCTGCGGCGCCGCTCCTACTATTCATAACGCTTTAGCGTCATAACGCGTATTGAGAAACATAGGGGCCTTTGTCCGAAATTCATCATCTGAACATAAAGTAATTTCAACGTTTTACAACTCTAGCATATACTTAAACTCCGACTCACGAATTTTTTTAATGTCGCATGGCGGGGGATTATATCCGATGATGACCTATTCAGGACGATCCTAAGGTTCACTCTACCTTCTTTTCAAATGAGTACCAATATTTACTGGCTTTATTAACTGTAAATATTAGGTAAAAAGATGTCCGGTTGAAGCATGACACTTGTCACGCCATCTTCACCACTCACTTATAGGCATACGACCATCTAAGAAAAACCCGTTACATTCTTCTGTACAGAGGACGTTGGAAGTGGGGATAAAACCGGAAAAGTGGCTGAATGAGGGTTCCTAACCTCCTCTAACCCTAAGCAGGATAATCCTGCAGCACTGAAAGTGCCAAGGGTGAAAATAAAAATAAAAATACATCCTTTACAACATATCCAAAATTCGGGAAAGCCTGTAGACCTCTCATTCCATCTACCTTTCTTGATTCCAACATCCGTGATTCATCGATAAATGAGTATTTTAATTTGATGGACGAATTTTCGCCTAATAATGCATAAAAGCCATCAGTCCATGACAAAAATGAACTTGATCCGAACACAAAAAATGAAACAAGTAAAGATGTATTTTGATCCACATACGAAATAATAAGTGCCCATAGAAATTTGTATTTAAAATACTGTCGTTACATTTGCATTTTAATGTTTCAATTCGGCAATAATCGAAAACCATCTCTATGGTCCTCCTCACTCTGGGACCACACCAATAATGCGTCCCGTGAGTGCTAATTGATTGTATTGTAAAGACATGTTTTTTTCAGGCATTCAACGGCTAAAAACCTTATTCCCGTAAGTGTAGTGTATGTCTTATATATGTTTAGTGGCGAGATAGGGCAACGCTCTACACGTCGTATTGCAAGATGTTTTTTTCCCAACCGGGAATTTCTCTCCAATGGGGTACCGTCCCAGCCAGCACAAGTTCTAAGCTCCTGACTGGTCTCCAGATATTTATGATCTTTATGATCGTATGATTTTCATGATCATGATGATATTTATGATCCAGATAGATCTCCAGATGTTAATTTAGTACGTGTAAGTGAGTGTGAAGGGGCAAGGAAGAGGAAGGAAAGATCGCGTGTGGCCCATGGCCCGTTAATAGGGTACTGTTCTGGCATTCGCCTGGTAATGATCGAAAAAATCACGGGAAAATGCCAATCAAAACAAGCAGTCGCTAGAAGCTTCTCGTCCGGATAGAAGCTGAAATCGATATAGCTAGCGTCGAAAATCTTGCCAATGTCGATATTCGAACTCTGGAACCTCCCGGTCAGGGTCATTGACGTTGACTGATGCCCTGAATCACTATTAATAGGGCGGTAAGGCAGGCAACGTTAAACCGTTCGCATTGCAGCATGAATCAGTCGCTGTCTGGAGGAGAATTCTAGCGGCCGGCTGTTCTGAACGGTAGTTTTCAGTCGTTTCTCCAAACAACACCAGGCGAATGCCGAAGCAGTGCCCTAACAAACGGGGCGCAGACCGCGCGCGATATTTTCTTCTTATGTCCTTTCCCGTCGATTTTTTGTCCTATCGTTCTCCCTTACACACTTATATGCACCAAACTAATACACATGCGGAGAGACCAATGGAGGATTTCAGCTTGTCATGTCTGGAGCCATCTAAAGCTAGCAGCGCCCAGAAACCAATCTCAACCAAACTATATCCAAAATTTTAGGCTAATTTTAGGCTAATTAAATGCTCTATTCCCGAATTTTAGGCTCCTCTAGATTTCCGAAAATCCTGGGCGCTGCTAGCTTTAGTCTAAAGCTAGCAGCGCCCACCCAGAATCTATCTTAAAATCAATTGTAAAATCTGAAACCCATCCCAAAATTTAAGAATAATTTTAGGCTCTTGGAAAAAAAATTATCCCCGCCTTCAAATTCCAAAATTCAGGGCTGTACAAAGCGAAACAATTAACATTGGTTCTTATGGGCGAATAAACATCAAAATCAAAAAACCTTAGGAAAAATCTGAAACCCCTCCCAAAAGTTAAGAATAATTTTAGGCTCTTGGAAAAAAATTATCCCCGCCTTCAAATTCCAAAATTCAGGGCTGTACAAAGCGAAACAATTAACATTGGTTCTTACGGGTGAAATAACACCAAAATCGAAAATCCGTAGGAAAAATCTGAAACCCCTCCCAAAAGTTAAGAATAATTTTAGGCTCTTGGAAAAAAATCATCCCCGCCTTCAAATTCCAAAATTCAGGGCTGTACAAAGCGAAACAATTAACATTGGTTCTTACGGGTGAAATAACACCAAAATCAAAAATCCGTAGGAAAAATCAGAAACTCCTCCCAAAAGTTAAGAATAATTTTAGGCTCTTGGAAAAAAATCATCCCAGCCTTCAAATTCCAAAATTCAGGGCTGTACAAAGCGAAACAATTAACATTGGTTCTTACGGGTGAAATAACACCAAAATCAAAAATCCGTAGGAAAAATCTGAAACCCCTCCCAAAAGTTAAGAATAATTT
Organism: Acheta domesticus; assembly: GCA_031308135.1. NCBI lineage: Eukaryota > Metazoa > Arthropoda > Insecta > Orthoptera > Gryllidae > Acheta > Acheta domesticus. The sequence goes on along the minus strand of JAHLJT010009436.1, from coordinate 184,328,526 downwards.
TAGGCTCTTGGAAAAAAATCAACCCCGCCTTCAAATTCTAAAAATCAGGGCTGTACAAAGCGAAACAATTAACATTGGTTCTTACGGGTGAAATAACACCAAAATCAAAAAACCTTAGGAAAAATCTGAAACCCCTCCCAAAAGTTAAGAATAATTTTAGGCTCTTGGAAAAAAATCAACCCCGCCTTCAAATTCTAAAAATCAGGGCTGTACAAAGCGAAACAATTAACATTGGTTCTTACGGGTGAAATAACACCAAAATCAAAAATCCGTAGGAAAAATCTGAAACTCCTCCCAAAAGTTAAGAATAATTTTAGGCTCTTGGAAAAAAATCATCCTAGCCTTCAAATTCCAAAATTCAGGGCTGTACAAAGCGAAACAATTAACATTGGTTCTTACGGGTGAAATAACACCAAAATCAAAAATCCGTAGGAAAATCTGAAACCCCTCCCAAAAGTTAAGAATAATTTTAGGCTCTTGGAAAAAATCATCCCAGCCTTCAAATTCCAAAATTCAGGGCTGTACAAAGCGAAACAATTAACATTGGTTCTTACGGGTGAAATAACACCAAAATCGAAAATCCGTAGGAAAAATCTGAAACCCCTCCCAAAAGTTAAGAATAATTTTAGGCTCTTGGAAAAAAATCATCCCAGCCTTCAAATTCCAAAATTCAGGGCTGTACAAAGCGAAACAATTAACATTGGTTCTTACGGGTGAAATAACATCAAAATCAAAAAACCGTAGGAAAAATCTGAAACCCCTCCCAAAAGTTAAGAATAATTTTAGGCTCTTGGAAAAAAAATCATCCCAGCCTTCAAATTCCAAAATTCAGAGCTGTACAAAGCGAAACAATTAACATTGGTTCTTACGGGTGAAATAACACCAAAATCAAAAATCCGTAGGAAAAATCTGAAACCCCTCCCAAAAGTTAAGAATAATTTTAGGCTCTTGGAAAAAAATCATCCCAGCCTTCAAATTCCAAATTCAGGGCTGTACAAAGCGAAACAATTAACATTGGTTCTTACGGGTGAAATAACACCAAAATCAAAAAAACCGTAGGAAAAATCTGAAACCCCTCCCAAAAGTTAAGAATAATTTTAGGCTCTTGGAAAAAAATTATCCCAGCCTTCAAATTCCAAAATTCAGGGCTGTACAAAGCGAAACAATTAACATTGGTTCTTACGGGTGAAATAACACCAAAATCAAAAATCCGTAGGAAAAATCTGAAACTCCTCCAGAAGTTAAGAATAAATTAGGCTCTTGGAAAAAAATCATCCCAGCCTTCAAATTCCAAAATTCAGGGCTGTACAAAGCGAAACAATTAACATTGGTTCTTACGGGTGAAATAACACCAAAATCAAAAATCCGTAGGAAAAATCTGAAACTCCTCCCAGAAGTTAAGAATAATTTTTAGGCTCTTGGAAAAAAATCATCCCAGCCTTCAAATTCCAAAATTCAGGGCTGTACAAAGCGAAACAATTAACATTGGTTCTTACGGGTGAAATAACACCAAAATCAAAAATCCGTAGGAAAAATCTGAAACCCCTCCCAAAAGTTAAGAATAATTTTAGGCTCTTGGAAAAAAATCATCCCAGCCTTCAAATTCCAAAATTCAGGGCTGTACAAAGCGAAACAATTAACATTGGTTCTTACGGGTGAAATAACACCAAAATCAAAAAAAACCGTAGGAAAAATCTGAAACCCCTCCCAAAAGTTAAAAATAATTTTAGGCTCTTGGAAAAAAAATCACCCCGCTTTCAAATTCTAAAAATCAGGGCTGTACAAAGCGAAACAATTAACATTGGTTCTTACGGGTGAAATAACACCAAAATCAAAAATCCGTAGGAAAAATCTGAAACCCCTCCCAAAAGTTAAGAATAATTTTAGGCTCTTGGAAAAAAATCATCCCAGCCTTCAAATTCCAAAATTCAGGCCTGTACAAAGCGAAACAATTAACATTGGTTCTTACGGGTGAAATAACACCAAAATCAAAAAACCGTAGGAAAAATCTGAAACCCCTCCCAAAAGTTAAGAATAATTTTAGGCTCTTGGAAAAAAATCAATCCCGCCTTCAAATTCCAAAACTCAGGCCTGTACAAAAGCGAAACAATTAACATTGGTTCTTACGGGTGAAATAACACCAAATCAAAAAACCGTAGGAAAAATCTGAAACCCCTCCCAAAAGTTAAGAATAATTTTAGGCTCTTGGAAAAAAATTATCCCCGCCTTCAAATTCCAAAATTCAGGGCTGTACAAAGCGAAACAATTAACATTGGTTCTTACGGTGCGAATAAACACAACTCACTATGAAAGAACTCACTATGAAGAAAAAAATACATTTGAAGGAAAAATCTCCATCTGCAATATTGTAGTTGGAGGAAGACGTTGAATAAAATTCAAAATTTTGCAATTTTTCGAAAATTTAGAGTTTACCGTGAACATCGTACCTATGTCACCATAATAAGTGCATTTTACTCTGTTCTTACAAGAAATTTAAAGAAAAATTTGGAGCAGTTTTTGAGAAAAGTTTAAAAACGTCCGGGGAGCTTCATGTAAAGTACCCCAAAATTTTATAGAAACTTTTTTCCAAATCTCAAAGCTTTCACTCAAACCAGATCGTGCGGGGAATATCCATTTTGGAAGAAATCGTACGTACGGTTTAGGTGCTAGCAGTGTTGACGGGGACGGACGGATGGACGTTTTCCTTTCAGTTGGTTTTTGGGAATCAAGGACCAACAAGAAACGGGTTCTGGCTACACCACGTGTTAAGGGATTTTTTTTTCTTAATTTAGCAACTGGATTTATCCAGCTTTTCGTCATCACGACCAGACAACTAATTTTTTGCTGGCGAAAATTCGCCATTTTCCTTGCAGCATTATATAACTTTCCCTATACTACGTATATTACTCTGTATTTAAGTAGCGTTTATTGTCGACAGAACAATTTTTATACATGGTGGTAGTTTTGCACTACATAGCATGTATATATTGGATGGTTGGAGAGTTCAAGATTGCTTTGACCTCTCTTGCGTTATTTATAATAGTCTGAGGATTTTCCTCTCTTGTGTAACTGACGCACCTGTGGTGTTTTATTTACACTATCATTACTTCAACAACCTACATCTAATTACAATTACTTCATAAGCGACTTTGTCGCGTCCTTATTGCTTTTATCTTCGAAATTCTCTTATCCTGAAATGACCTGACACTAAGCACAGGTGTCACTGTCACGTCCTTGTTGTGCACTGATTACTATTTACACTATTTACATTTTAACTGCTCCATCACTGCACCATCTTTGACAGGGTGTAAGGGCATCGAGGGGCTCCGGGTGGGTGGCGCGGGAGTTTTTAGGTGCGGATTGGCCTACGCCAGACGATGCCCGCGGCCGAGGCGGCCCCCGCCGGGCACAGTTTTATTTATTTACACACACGGCAGTATTCGGCAGGGACCAGGTCTGGACGCTGTGCTTGTATAGCAGGCGCCACTACGTCGGTAAAGCTAGCACCCCCACTTTCTCAAAACTCAAAAATGCTTGCGCCATAATTTTGGGCTAATTTCAGCCCCCTTCTAAAAATTTTGGGCTACCTCCCAACACCTTGAAATTACGATTTCAAATTTTGGCCGGTAAAGCTAGCACCCCCACTTACTTAAAATTCAAATTTTTTTGCACGGTCAAAACAAGAGAATTTTGGGCTTCTGGGGGCCACTTTTCAAAATTTCGAAACACACCCCTAAATACGAAAACAAAAATCAAAACCACTCCTAATTCACAAATTTCAAAATTTCTCCCACCATAAGTTCGGGATATTTTTGGGCTCTTCAGTGACACCAGAAACATTATTTTGGTACCCTACAATCTCCGAAATTAAGGTTAAAAATTGTGGGTTGTTAATTGAACACCCACCCGTACTGAAAATTCGAAAATATTTGTGTGGTCATAAACGTGCGAAATTTTTGTTCCTTTTCAAATTTCGAAACTCACCCTACGTACGATAACAAATATTTAAAACCATCCCAATAGCAACTCAACTCAAAAAATCTTGGGCCATAATTTTGGGTTCTTTAGTGTCATCAAAAAACACCCCGAAATCAACTTAGCAAAAACGAGGATGGAGAAGCTAGAATCTCACTATCTCAAAACTAGGAAATCCGGAGAAACTTCACATATATTCTGGAAGAATATACCGTACACGTGTATTTCCAACATTAAAAAAGAAAAAAAATGTATTTGTTGAGAGTTTTACCATTTATTCGGACAGGATCAATATCAAGCCTTGAAATATTTACTTTAATTCATTCCTATGTAAATATCCAATATGGACTTATTAAATATTTCATACAAGAAAATTCTCTCCAAAAAGCAGCGACGAATTAAAAGATAAAATAGTTATTTAACTATACATCTACAATTCTAAAATCACAATCAATAATAGAGAAATCCAAAAATGGGAAAAGAATAATGCCTAGTATAAAAGGCAAACTACATTTTTTCTCAATCTTTCATTCGTCAAAAAAAAAAAAAACTTAACAAACAAATGTAAATATGGAATTTACTAACAATTGAACACATACCAACAAATAAGATGCGATCTTGAAATAATTTGGGCATTGCCATGTTTTTCATGAAAAAGAAAAGCAAAGTAAAAAAAAACTGTCCGAAATACTTACCGATCTCAAATATTTGTTGGTTTTTTTTCAAACTAAACTACAGGTATTTCGCTTCAATCAATTCAATGTTCTACAAATAACATGCACATTATGGCAAAAAAATCGCGACACGCATATCATTTTGGGGTAGATGCATTCTTTTTGAAAAGAATTGAATATTAATCAAAACACCCTATTTTCCTGCAAAATTCAATATTTGTGTTGTTATAAACCTAAACTACAAGGATTTCGTTCCGGGCAATTTAATGTCATATACAACACATACTAGGGAATACGGCTGTACTCTCTAATAATTTTGGACTACTCACTTTGTTTTAAAAAGATTGGAAAATTAGTGTAAAAACTATTATATAAATTTTGATCATATTTTGGTTTATCACTAAATAAACTCCAAAATACTGTACTAATTCAGAAGAGGAATTTATTTAGAATTGCTCATACATTGGCCATCAATATGTCAACTTCAAATAATTTTGGACTAGATTCGCTCTTATTAAAAATGAAAGGAATGTTAATCAAAACAGTCCCAACTTTTTTCCGATATTCAATATTTGTGTTACCTTAACTACAGGTATTTCGCGTTTGATAATGTCATTTTCAAATACATGATAAGGATTACGGCTGTACTCAGAAAAAATTTTAGGCTCCTCTCTTTGTTTACCAAAAATGGAAAATTCTCGTGAAAACTACAATATACTTCTTGACCAATTTCTCATTCCTCACAAAATAAACTCCAAAATACTTTACTAATTCAAAAAGAGAATTTATTTACATTTGCACATACATTGCTTCTCAATTTGCTAATCTCAAATAATTTCGGGCTAGAAACGTTCTTATTGAAAAATAAAGGAATAATAATCAATAGAATAACTTTTGTTGTTGCTATCCAATATTTGCGATCTTATAAAACGTGAACTACAAGGATTTCGTTCCTGGCAATAAAGTTCCATATACAACACATGATAGAGAATACGGCTATACTCATGAATCATTTTGAACTTCGCGGTTTCTTCTCCAAGAAAAGAAAAATTCGCGTGAGAACTACAATATACATTTCACCACGTTTCCACTTCTGAAAAAGTAAACCCCAAAATTCTGTACCAATTCAAATAAAGAATTTATTAACAATTGCACATAAATTAGCTAATAATATTCAAATCTCAAATAATTTTGGGCTATATTAGTTCGTATTAAAAAAGGGATATTAGTCAAAACCAGTCCATATTTTTTTTCGATATTCGACATTTCCGTTCTTATAAAACCGGAAGTACTAGGATATGGCTCATGGTATTGGCGTGTGACATACAATACATATTAAGGAATACGATTATACCACAAATAATTTTGGGCTTCTCTTTCTTTTCCAAAATGTGGAAAATTCTCGTGAGAAATACAGTATAACTTTTAAATCATTTTTCATTCCTCACAAAATTATTTCTGAAATACTTTAATAATTCAAATGAGGAACTGATTCACAATTGTTCATGCATTACCTATCAAGATATCAATCTCAATAATTTTGGGCTAGCACCGTTCTTATTGGAAAAATTTGGAATATTCATCAAAACACACCCAACTTTTTTCGATATTCAACATTTGCGTTCTTATAACACCTGAATTACAACGATTTGGCTCCTGGAAATTGAAGCCCATATACAACACATGATACGGAATACAGATATACTAACAAATGATTTTGGCTTCTCTCTTTCTTTTCCAAAAAAATGGAAAAATTCTCGTGAGAAATAGAATATACCTTTTTACTAATTTTTCATTCCTCATAAAAAATTGCTGAAATACTTTACTAATTTAAATGAGAAATTTATTAACGATTGCTCATACATTACCTATTAATATCACAATTTCAATAATTTTGGGCTAGAGCCGTTCTTATTGGAAAAAATTAATATTACTAAAAACTTTCCTAATTCTTTTCCAACATTTAATATTTCCGTTGTTATAAAACCTGAACTACAAGGATTTGGCTACTTGGAAAGGCGCGTGACATACAACACATAATAAGAAATATGGTTATACTCACAATAATTTTGGGCTTCTCTCTTTCATTTCCAAAAAATGGAATCTTCTCGTGAGAACTACAACATACCTTTCGATTAATTTTTCATTCCTCACAAAATAATCTCTGAAATACTTTACTAATTCAAATGAGAAATTTCTTAGCAATTGCCCATTTATTACCTATTAATATGCTAACCTCAAATAATTTTGGGCTAGCACCGTTCTGACTGAAAAAAATAGAACATTAATCAAAACACACCCACTTTTTTCGATATTCAATATTTGAGTTCTTATATCACCTAAACTACAACGACTTAGCTTCTGAAAATTGAACTTCATATTCCACACATTATAGAGAATTCTATTAAAACCCACAAATCATTTTGGCCTTCTCTCTTCCCTATCCAAAAAATGGAAAATTCCCGTTAGGAATACAACATACCCTATTCACCAGTAAGAACCAATGTTAATTGTTTCGCTTTGTACAGCCCTGATTTTTGGAATTTGAAGGCGGGGATGATTTTTATCTAAGAGCCTAAAATTATTCTTAACTTTTGGGAGAGGGTTCAGATTTTTCCTAAGGTTTTTTGATTTTGGTGTTATTTCACCCGTAAGAACCAATGTTAATTGTTTCGCTTTGTACAGGCCTGAATTTTGGAATTTGAAGGCGGGGATGATTTTTTTCCAAGAGCCTAAAATTATTCTTAACTTTTGGGAGGGGTTTCAGATTTTTCCTACGGTTTTTTGATTTTGGTGTTATTTCACCCGTAAGAACCAATGTTAATTGTTTCGCTTTGTACAGCCCTGATTTTTAGAATTTGAAAGCGGGGTTGATTTTTATCCAAGAGCCTAAAATTATTCTTAACTTTTGGGAGGGGTTTCAGATTTTTCCTACGGTTTTTTTGATTTTGGTGTTATTTCACCCGTAAGAACCAATGTTAATTGTTTCGCTTTGTACAGCCCTGATTTTTAGAATTTGAAAGCGGGGTTGATTTTTTTCCAAGAGCCTAAAATTATTCTTAACTTTTGGGAGGGGTTTCAGATTTTTCCTAAGGTTTTTTGATTTTGGTGTTATTTCACCCGTAAGAACCAATGTTAATTGTTTCGCTTTGTACAGCCCTGAATTTTGGAATTTGAAGGCTGGGATGATTTTTTTCCAAGAGCCTAAAATTATTCTTAACTTTTGGGAGGAGTTTCAGATTTTTCCTACGGATTTTTGATTTTGGTGTTATTTCACCCGTAAGAACCAATGTGTAATTGTTTCGCTTTGTACAGCCCTGAATTTTGGAATTTGAAGGCGGGGATGATTTTTTTCCAAGAGCCTAAAATTATTCTTAACTTTTGGGAGGGGTTTCAGATTTTTCCTACGGTTTTTTGATTTTGATGTTATTTCACCCGTAAGAACCAATGTTAATTGTTTCGCTTTGTACAGCCCTGAATTTTGGAATTTGAAGGCTGGGATGATTTTTTTCCAAGAGCCTAAAATTATTCTTAACTTTTGGGAGGGGTTTCAGATTTTTTCCTACGGATTTTTGATTTTGGTGTTATTTCACCCGTAAGAACCAATGTTAATTGTTTCGCTTTGTACAGGCCTGAATTTTGGAATTTGAAGGCTGGGATGATTTTTTTCCAAGAGCCTAAAATTATTCTTAACTTTGGGAGGGGTTCAGATTTTTCCTAAGGTTTTTTGATTTGGTGTTATTTCACCCGTAAGAACCAATGTTAATTGTTTCGCTTTGTACAGCCCTGAATTTTGGAATTTGAAGGCTGGGATGATTTTTTTCCAAGAGCCTAAAATTATTCTTAACTTTTGAGAGGGGTTTCAGAATTTTCCTACGGTTTTTTGATTTTGGTGTTATTTCACCCGTAAGAACCAATGTTAATTGTTTCGCTTTGTACAGCCCTGAATTTTGGAATTTGAAGGCAGGGATGATTTTTTTCCAAGAGCCTAAAATTATTCTTAACTTTTGGGAGGGGTTCAGATTTTCCTAAGGTTTTTGATTTTGATGTTTATTCGCCCATAAGAACCAATGTTAATTGTTTCGTTTGTACAGCCCTGATTTTTGGAATTTGAAGGCGGGGATAATCTTTTTCCAAGAGCCTAAAATTATTCTTAACTTTTGGGATGGGTTTCAGATTTTACAATTGATTTTGAGATAGATTCTGGGTGGGCGCTGCTAGCTTTAGACTAAAGCTAGCAGCGCCCACGATTTTCGGAATCCAGAGGAGCCTAAAATTCGGGAATAGAGCATTTAATTAGCCTAAAATTAGCCTAAAATTTTGGATATAGTTTGGTTGAGATTGGTTTTCTGGGCGCTGCTAGCTTTAGATGGCTCATGTCTGGACGGTGCCCCGCAAGCCGACGTACGTCGGCGCCAGAACTCGCAGGCCAGTGGGCGAAGATCACCGCCCTCTCCCTCAATGAAAACACGCACTACACTTACGGGACTAATAACGATATCAGTTGACCCGCTCAAAATCATCAGTGAAAAAGTGATCAATCAATGAACTAGTGGTGCTACAGAATGGCACAGACTTCCCCGTATTAATTTTCTATTTCCTTGGGTCTTCGCTAGCTATTCGGAATTGCCACAAACTCTTTCTTGCCAGCTGTCATCCATCACCGCCAAAAGTACATTTTTTTTGTCATTTTCTTAAGTTTTCGGTTTCCTATTGGTAGAACGAAAACATTAATTTTAGAATATTAAAGACACAAAAACCTAGTCATAAATGGCAATTTTTAAAAAAAATTATGTGCCGTTTAAGAGAAAATGGCGTTTTAGCGCTACTAAAAATGCGAAATTTGAAGCTCATTTTCACAGAAAATGTTTGAGTTTTCAAAATACTTTATTGAAGTTATTTGAAGCACATACACTCACAAATATAATAATGTTTACAAATTGCTGGTAATGTAAATATTAAAGATGTGAGAGATCTTTCAAAAAACTTACATTTATGTAATTTTTGAAAAAACAAAAAAATAACTCAAAATAAACTTTACGCTATACTAAAGAGTTTAATTAGCACTATCCGTTACAAAAGTTTGAAGAAACAGTTTGCAGCCATATATGAGGAAAATGGCGTTTAAGTGTTTCTGAAAATGCGACATTTTGAGCTACTTTTCACAGAAAACGGTAGTGTTTTCGAAAAACTTTACTTGACGTTATTTAACGCACATATACTCATAAATATAATAATGTGACAAAATCGCCGCTAATGTAAATATTGTCGACGTGAGAAACATGTGAAAAAATTTACATTTTGGGTATTTTTGAAAAGAAAACCTATAGAGCAATGTGGCTTTTATGTCACCTGATAGAGTCCATTTACTACTATCCCTACCTAAAGTTTAAAGAAAAAAAAATGGAGGCTTTTGAGAAAATCTAGTTTTTGTAATTTTTGTAAATTGCACATATTGCACTTAATATTGCCCGAAAACTACTACAATTTTCAAAAAAATGTACTTACTATGAAAAGAACTTACTATGAAGAAACAATTTTATTTGAAGGAAAAATCTCTATCTTCAATTTTGTAGTTGGAGGAAGACGACGAAAAAATTCAAACTTTCACAACTTTCGAAAATTCAGATTATCCGTGAAAATCGGACCTATGTCCTGTTAATAATTATTATTTTACTCTATTCACACTAGAAATTTAAAGAAATAAATTGAAGCTGTTTTTGAGAAAATTTTGAAAATCCCGGGGGGCTTCATATATAGTACCCCCAAATTTGAAAAATCTTCTTCAAAATCTCAAAGATTCGACTATAATTATGTCGACCGGGGAATATCCATTTTGGAAGAAATCGCACGTATGGTTTAGGCGCAAGCAGTGTTCACAGACGGACAGACGGACGTTTTCCTTTCAATTAGTTTTTCGGTATCAAGGACCTAGAAAAGAGGGTTTCTGGCTACACCATGTGTTAGGGGATTTTTTTTCTTAATTTAGCAACTGGTTTTATCTACTTTTTCGTTATCACGGCACGGCAAATAATTTTTTTCCGCCGAAAATTGGCCATTTTTTCGCGCAGCATTACATAACTTACCCTATACTACGTATATCACTCCGTGTATACATACGTATACGGGAAAGTAAAAGGTGATCAATGAATGAAAAAGTGCGCGAGTGCGCCCTGGGCAACGCCTACCTAGGTGCGTGGCGGGGGTGAAGGCGGCGAGGCCGGAGGCGCGGCTGGCGGGCCGCGGCGCGTGGGGGTCGGCGGGGGTGAGGCTCCGGAAGCGCACCAGCGGGTGGTAGGGCAGGTGGCGCTTGGGCGGCGGCGGCGCCAGCACTACGAACACCAGCCCCGCGGCCGCCGGCGCAGCCGCCTCCGCCTGCGGCTCTGGCGACTGCGGCGACGACGATGGCGTCGGCTCGCCAGCGGCGCAGCAGGGATCCAAAAGCAGCCACTCTGCGGGCACACACGTTGCAGTAAGCTTGTTGATAGGTGAACTACACTTCGATCAAAACATTAAGTCCGTTGGCAGTCAGCGGTAACGCTATCATCCAATCGGGAGCTTGATCGTCACTACAGTGACGTCACTGTGATGACGTTGAAGCTCCGGATTGGATGATAGCGTCACAGCTGATCAGATGTTACCGGACTAAATATTTTAATTGAAGTACACGCAGCTTCCTTCGGCCCTATCCATGAATGGAGATTGGGTAAGAAACGAAATAGTGCACGATAAAGACACGGAAAATGATGGCTTTTTTCGGAAAAATAGAAATACTGTATTTTACCTAAGTATAGCCGTAGACGTAATAATAACTCTGGTCGCTATAATGGGGTACAAATAGAAGAGCAGTTAAGGCTTTAATGATGTATGGTTATAAGATAGTTCCTCCAATAAAATTGATTTGTTTCTGGTTCAAGCGAATAAGGGATACAATCAGTGATGAAATGATTGAGAAATCGCTTGAGATCATGACGTAAGATGGGTCAGAAAATGACAAAATGCATTGTTCTATGAATTAACGAGAACTTGAAATGAAAATGCGCGGTTTGGGAGAACCATATTCAAGTTAAAAGCAAAAGCTCTCAACAGCATAAGCTCAAGAAATCGTGTACACATTGCACGTCTCCCATTAATACACACTTTTTAACTGTTTTGTCACACACTTTTTAACTGTTTTGACGTTAAATAAATAATTATTGTCTTGGATCACCAGCAAGAGAAGATGCAGACATTTTTGCAAACGACACAGTTTATTTACAAGTTTCTAGTAATATTTAAAGAAAGTATTTTCATTTTTACTTCCCCGTATACGTACGTATTATACACGCAGGGATATACGTAATATAGGGAAAGTAATGTAATGGTGCGCGAAAAAATTTGCCAATTTTCGTCGGAAAAAAAATTCATTGCCGGGCCGTGAAAACGAAAATGTGGATAAAACCAGTTGCTAAATTAAGAAAAAAAAGTCCCCTAACAGGTGGTGTAGCCAGAACTCCTGTTTTGTGGGTCCTTGATACCGAAAAACCAATTGAAAGGAAAACGTTCGTCAGTCTGTCTGTCCGTCCGTCTGTCCGTCTGTGAACACTGCTACTGCTGGCGCCTAAACCATACGTACGATTTCTTCCAAAATGGATATTTCCCGGTCGATCTGAATCTGGTCGAAGCTTACATGTAGCCCCCCGGACATTTTCAAAATTTTCTCAAAAACGGCTCCAAATTTTTTCTTTAACTTTCTTGTATGAATAAAATAAAATACACTTATTAACATGGCATAGATCCGATTTTCACGAATAACTCTGAATTTTCGAAAATTGTGAAAGTTCGAATTTTTTCGGCGTCTTTCTCCAACCACAAAAATTGAAGATAGAGATTTTTCGTTCAAATCAAATTTGCTCTCCAAAGTGAGTTCTTTGTTTAAGGTCATGTACATTGTTTTGAAAATGTTAGTAGTTTTTGCCCAATATTGCGTGCGTTATGTGCATTTAAAAAAAATTACAAAACTAGATTTTCTCAAAAACGGTTGCAAATTTTTTCTTTAAACTTTTGGTAGGGATAGTGCTAAATGTACACTATGAAATGACATAAACGCTATATTGCTGTATTCGTTTGTTTCTTCAAATATTTCAAAAATGAAATTTTTTTGACTTGTCTCTCACATCGTTAATATTTACATTAGCGCCGATTTTTTCACATTATTATATTTACGAGCATATATGCTTTAAATAATGTCAAGTAAAGTTTATCTAAAACACAACCGTTTTATGTGAAAACTAGCTGAAATTTCCGCATTTTCAGAAACGCTCAAACCCCATTTTCACATAAATGGCTAAAAAAATTTCTTTAAACTTTTCAATCGGATAGTGCTAAAGGCACTCTTTAATATGACGTAAAGTTTATTTTGAGGAATTTTTTTGTTTTTTTCAAAAACTACACATATGAAATTTTTTTTAAAGGATCTCTCACATCTTTAATATTCACATTACCAGCAATTTGTATATATTATTATATTTGTGAGTGTAAGTGCTTCAAATAACTTGAAATAAAGTATTGTGAAAACTCAAAACTTTTTTGTGAAAATGAGCTTCCAAATTTCGCAGTTTTAGTAGCGTTAAAACGCAATTTTCTTTAAAACGGCACATAATATTTAAAAGAAAATTGCGATTAGAACTAGATTTTTGTGTTCTTTAATATTCTAAAATTAATATTTTCGTCCTACCTATAGGAATCCGAAATATTAAGAAAATGACAAAAAAATGTACTTTTGGCGGTGATAGATAGTAGCTGGCAAGAAAGAGTATGTGGCAATTCCGAATAGCTAGCGAAGACCCAAGGAAATAGAAAACTAATACGGGAAAGTCTGTGCCATTCTGTAGCACCACTAGTTTTTCTTAAATTTCACACAGTGAACCGGGTCCCAATTCTAGCATGGGGGTCAAGTGTTGCAAGGATAAATAATTTAGGCCGGAGGAGAAAATTATAAGATCGAAAGTAACAAAACAGATTCAATATCCCCTTGGCGCTGTACATAAAGTCAGTACTTAAAACTAGGACCTTCCGGTCAGGTGCATTGCAGTGACATCAGTTATGTTCTGAGCCACCTCTGCCGGTGAAAAAGTAACTTATATTTGTTAACTGTTTAGATTTCTATGTCCGACAATGCTTACTACGGGATCTTTTTGGACGAGTTGCGAGGAAAGTAACCGAAGATCGCAATTAAACAATACATTTGAAAAAAATATTATTCTAGTAATTTACGTCTAATTTATCGAGATTCAAGCATCGATCGTTTATAAAATTGCTTAATTTATAATCCACCGTAGAGATTCTCCATTGTAGAAATACTCCACATGAAAACCAAACTTGTGAAGTCAAACTTATACGAGTAAAATCATACTTGAAAAGTCAAACTTGTGAAGTCAAACTTGTGAAGTCAAACTTGTGAAGTCAAACTTGTGAAGTCAAACTTGTGAAGTCAAACTTGTGAAGTCAAACTTGTGAAGTCAAACTTGTGAAGTCAAACTTGTGAAGTCAAACTTGTGAAGTCAAACTTGTGAAGTCAAACTTGTGAAGTCAAACTTGTGAAGTCAAACTTGTGAAGTCAAACTTGTGAAGTCAAACTTGTGAAGTCAAACTTGTGAAGTCAAACTTGCAAAGAAGAAACGCTAAAAGTGGTAGAGGTCTGTAATCCGGACGTACGTTCGCTCTTTTCTGGAAAGATGAAAGCTTCCAGTTTCAAAAGAAAGAAAATCAATGCCAGGAAGGCAAATGATTCTCGTATTTTTAAAGCTGTTTCTTGCTGTAATTCACACATTCCAGAACAATTAGTTTAACTTCTGGATGCGCAAATCTTAATGTCTAAGTGTTTCTGCTCTAACATAGTTGAGAGTTTCATACTCTCTCAAGAACTTTTCTCGATCTTGCGTTATAGAAGTAGTGATCTCTGCTTCAATTTCTGCACATTCATTAAGGGAAACAAGCACACCTATGTGTGTCTTTGCACAACTCAATTCTATCTTCTATAATTTCAATCCTAATATTTTTTACAGAAAGCTGTCAATTAAATTACAATAACTCGTGTATTTCTGTTTTTCATCGAAATATGGCAGTAATAATTATTCAAAAATTGTCCTATCATAACTTACGAGTTTTTGTATTATAAACGACCAGCATTATAAATGACCTTTTCTGTTGCAAGAAATCGTTCATAATCGGAAGTTTTACGGCACAAACGATGACGTATTAGATTTTACGGCACGAATGATTGCGTTATCACACATTCAGCCAATTGCAGCGAGAGAATCGGAGAGAGGTAGAGGAAAACGGAAAAGCCGACCACCGTTTTCTGGCGCGGATGTCAAGTACCTGAGACATCACAGGAAAGTTGCTTCGCAAAATTGTTTGAATCTCTTAAAAATGTATAATACTGTCATACAAAAAATAGTGTATGCAACTCGTTTATAATATTGCTTTATTGCATTCGTACAAATTTGAAAACTCGCTCCTAAAGTCGCTCGTTTTCAAAACATGTACTCATGCAATAAAGCTTAACATTATGAACTAATTGCAAAACCTACTATTTCGCACTTAGTTTTAATTATCTTTCTTAAGAACTGTATTATCTGATAACGTAAACAGGAAACTTCAGCAAAGCAACGAATGACTAAAAATTAACGCAATTATATATCGAGACTTAAAGAAAGGCGAAAAGAACTATACAAAATCAAAAGGTAAAAATAATATCCAGATAAAGCGAACATACGCATAAACAAGAATAAATGTGTGTGACATAAATAACAAAGCTATGTTAGAAAAGTCACAATATAGTTATTTTTCTGCTTCTTCTCTGTTTTTATTATAATATGCTACAAAACATTTCGTCAATGAGAAAGATCTTCTAAACGAAGGGTACAGAAATCTCTGTACTAATCAGTTATGATTCAAGTTTTCATTAGATAGCGAGTATTCACATTTGGGTTATCCCCGCTCGTGCTCTCCTTTTTCACAATCTTCTAAACATCGTAGTGAGTAACCTGCTCCGTCTCTATTTCCTCCCAGGCTTCTCATTTCGAGGCGCCGCCCACCTCGTCACCGGATATGCGCTCGCACGGCGCAGCGGCAGCCTGCGTAGGGCGCCCCTACACTCCCCCTTCTCCCTCACTCCTCCACCTCTCTCCACTCCTAGTAAGATGAACCTTCCTCCTCGAAGGCCTTCATTGCCGCTGTCACCACCGCCGCCACCGCCGCCACCGCCGCCTCCGTCCCCGCCACCGCCGCCACTGCCGCTTCCGTCCCCAACACCACCCCCGCTGCCTCTACAGCCGCCCTCACCAACATCGCCGCCGCCGGCTCCGAAACCGCTTTTATAATTTTCAGCTCAATCTTAATTACTCCTTGTCACTGCAGTGTCACTGACCGGGATGTCCTGGGGTTCGAGTCTCGACTATGGCAGGATTTGCGACACTAGCTATAGAGCTAGGTTGAATTCAGCCGCTGTCTGGAGGATAATTCTAGCGGACGGCTGCCCTGATCCACGTTTACCGTGGTTTCTTCGATCAACGCCAGGTGAATGCCGGAGCAGTATCCTAAGCAACGAGCCAAGGACCGCGTGCAATCTTTTCGTCCTCTTCCTTCTCACCCCTTACACTGCCACACAGGCCGGGAGACCGGTCGGGAGCTTAGAGCTTGTTTCGGCTGGGGCGGTGTCACACTGGTGGAAGATACCTGGTGGGGGAAAATCCCAGAAGCCGACGAGAAGGTCGGCGCCGGGTCTCACCATCCAGAGAGGAAAGATCACCGCCACATGTCGCGATACAAAACATGCACTACATGTACGTGGCTAATGACCTTAGTAGTTGACGCGCCCGGATTCACTAATCAATGAATCAATGATGAATGAATCAATGAATCACTGCATGTCACTGCTTCTTCCAAAGCTGTTTCCACCGTTGAATATCCCCAGCACCCTCCTTACTTTCATCTGTCAGGCATCTTACTAATTCAGTCGAAATCACTCCGTCACATCCAATGTCTCCTTCGTTCGCTTACAACACTGCACCTACCCACTGCGCATCTACCTACGGCGCACCGACACTTTCACTACAATCACCTGGTCGGCATAATTTTCATCAATTTAACAATCATTCCATATTCCCCATAAACACACCCAACAACATACTTTAGATACCAATCCTATTGCTGTCCCGTCGACCCACTTTACCTATCATTATCGTCACAATGGTCTGTCACTAGCATTTCTTTTGGCAATCTCAATCTCCATGACTTTCTTCTCCGCCCACGTCTCTGTCTCCTCCGCCGTTGCCATTTCTTCCTGGCTTCCCACTGCCTTGACTTCCCCCACCACCCCCGCCGCCGCAGCCGACGCCCAGGCGCTATCACTCCCAAATTCGTACTATCTCGCCATGGCAACCACTGTACCCGCCCCTACTATTCATAACGCTAATAGCGTGATATCGCATGTTGCGAAACGTGGGCCTTAGACCGAAATTCAACATCCAAGCACAAAGAAATTTCTAGTAACTAGTATACATTTCAGCGTCATTACAACCAGACTCATGAATTTTCACAGGCAAAGAGTTGAGATATTTTTTCACCTCCTGAAGATTAACAGATTAAAAGTTATTCATTTAGATGTTATTAGGTTGTTTTAATTCAAATATTGTTGTTTTTTTG
Organism: Acheta domesticus; assembly: GCA_031308135.1. Lineage (NCBI taxonomy): Eukaryota > Metazoa > Arthropoda > Insecta > Orthoptera > Gryllidae > Acheta > Acheta domesticus. The sequence goes on along the minus strand of JAHLJT010009436.1, from coordinate 184,311,187 downwards.
TAGTTTTGCAGTGTTGATTCTCAACAGGTTGTATGATTCCGCTACTTGCGCAATTCATTACTCTCCCTAGGCAGCTATAACTTTCACCGGACATCGCCCCGATTGTCACCATCTCCACTATAATCTACATTGACTATCCTATCTTTACCGTCTACCTCCCTCTCGTCCTTCTTCCCTCATCATCCTCCCTCTACTACTCCCTCTCGCCCTCATCGTCCTCCTCACCTTCCCTCTCATCCTCGTCCTCGCCCTCCTTATCGTCCTCCTCTTTCCCTCTCGTTCACCACCTCACCCTTCTTCTCATCGTCCACCTCCTCGGCGTCCTCCTCACTCTCCTCATCGTCCTCACTCTCTTCCTCACTCTCCTCATCGTCCTTCATTCTCCTTCTCACCTACCGTCTAGTTCCTCCTCCTCTCGCCCTCCGCATCGTCCCACTCCTCGTCACCTTCCCTATCATCCTCGCCCTTCTCCTCATCGACCTCCTCATCCTCACCTTCCCTCATGTCCTCCACCTCGCCCCCCTCTTCATCGTCCTCAACTTCTTTCTCGTCCTCGTCCTCCTCCTCATCATCCTGCTCCTCCTCACCTTCATTCCCGCCCTCCCCGCGCTCTCCTCCTCCTCGTCCTTCTGCTCTTCCTCGTCCTCCTCCTCCTCCACTCGCTCCCCAACCGCCTCCACTGCCGTCCTCTCTCCAATTTGCTCCGCTGCCCATGCTGTCCCCGCCGCGGCTGCCTGCGGCCCTGGAGACGCGGCGCCGCGAGCCCGGAGTAGGCAGCCTTGAGGCGCCCCGTGCGCTGCTTGGCACTGGATGCCGCGCGCGCGCGCCCAGTCCCGCCGCGAGCCCCGCCAGCGATGGACGCCGCCGCCACCGCCCCCGCCGCCAACAGCAGCCCCCTTCGGGTGGCCGTCATCGGCGGCGGCCTGGTGAGTACGCGCCCGCGACACGCGACACTCTTTCCCTCTCGCACATGTTCTGAGACCTGACTTTTTTTACTTCCCCGTATATATAGAGTATTTTCCTGTATATAGGTATATACAGATTAACATACGTAGTATAGGGAAAGTTATGTAATGCTGCGGAAAATCGATTTCGAGATTTCAACGGAAATACACGTTTTGGAGTCATCTGATACCGATGAAGTGTCCGTCCGTCCGGTGTCAGTGAACAACACTGGCGCCTAAACCATAAGTACGATTTCTTCCAAAATGGATATTCCGCGGTCGATCTGCTTCCACTCGAGGTGCTACGATTTTGAAAACCTTTCTTCAAAATTTGTTTGAAAAATTTGAAATTTTTTCCACGTCTTTCAACAAGTACAAAATTAAAGATGAAGATTTTTCGTCCAAATAAAATTTGTTCTCCAAAGTGAGATCTATCAAAAAGGTCATGTGCAGTTTTTTAAAATTATAGTAGTTTTCGCGCAATATTTTAATAAAAATCGCAAAAAACAAGATTTTCCCAATAATGGCTCCAAATTTCATCTTTAAATTTTTCGTAGGGATAGTGATAAATGTACTCTATGAAATGAGATAATCGCCATATTACTCAATTCTTTTGTTTTTTTTCAAAAGTTACAAAAATGTAATTTTGTCTTGTCTCCCACGTCGGTAATATTTACATTAGTAGGGATTTGTCACATTATTATATTTACGAGTACACGTGCTTTAAGTAATGTCAAGTGAAGTTTCTCAAGAACTAAACTGTTTTCGTGAAAACTTGCTCAAATTTGCGCATTTTCGCAAACGCTCAAACGCTATTTTCTCAAGAAAGGCTCCACTTTTTTTCTTCAAACTTTTGGAACGGAATAGTGCTAATTACACTCTTTAATACGACAGTAAAGTTTATGTTGAGGGTTGTTTTTTTCAAAAATTCCACACATGTAATTTTTTTGAAAGATCTCTCACATCTGTAATATGCACATTTCCAGCAATTTCTAAACATTATTACGTTTGTGAGTAGAAGTGTTTCAAATTACTTCAAATTATGATTTTTCGAAATGAAAAACGAAGTGAAAAAATTGAAAATGAAGTTTTTCGAAGTGAAAAAAAT
>JAHLJT010009436.1:184298023-184308135 GCA_031308135.1 Acheta domesticus | reverse complement strand
CCGTTTAATATCCCTTTTTATTTTAATATATTAATTTAATTAAATAACAAGTAAGGGTAAATTAATAATTATGGGTAAAATACTCACCTGCACGTGGCAACTATGGGGTAGTACCAAGCATTATATACACTTCTTTACTTTCACTTTTTTACCAATAGTTTGTACCACCAATTGATACCGAATTTAAAAAATTGGAAATGGGAATAATTTAAATATAGTATATAATTAAATTATCAATGTAATGAATAATTTAATTAATCATTAATTTGATTAAATTATTAATGCAATTACATTATTAATTTGATTAAATTATTAATTAAATTGTTATCTTACTAATAATGAACGTGATATATATGTAATTAAATATTTTCAATTAAGGGTAGTGTAGTCAGGATAAGATTGTGCCTTATTATAACTTATGCGCGAATCGTTCGAGTATAATTTTTTTTATAAAATGTACCTCTCATTCAAATAACTGATGAGAGTAGGTCAAGTTTGCCCGGATCTTGTACTATCACAGGCCGCTTTTCAATAAGGCAGGAATTGCTGCAGTGAGGCCGCGTTTGCGTATCGAGGCCGTCGCTGAGTCTGTGCTGCTCCCGATCCCATCGCTCTGACATTAGTCCCACATGAGGCGGTGCTGGGCGCATTCTCTCGAATGCGAAACGCCGCCTGCCCTCGTCGCCGTTACTGTTGAGGGCGGTAGCCCTTTGTGCAAAGGGGACCAAGGATGTAAGGGCCGGAGCCTAATTAAAGCCCTTCACCTATAATGACAGTGTCTACAAGCTGCCGCAATACGAAGGAGGGGAATAACCCGTTAAAAAGACAACTGACAGCTTTTCACGGGCAGAGTTTTATTCAGTCATTTCATTCAAAATTGTATCAAAAGAGTGAGAGACACGTACAAAATCCACGTCAATCGTCTCTTACGTCCGTGTCTTTTTTTTATTCCTGTTTTAAGTTGTTTTTTTTAGTTTTAATTCCTGTAATTTATTTATGTGAAATTTATTTTGTGTTTTATTTATGTTTAATGTGATTTTAGCATGCGTTGCCCGTTTCGTTCCCCACCTATTAGATAGCTCATTAACCTAGTATCATGCATTCTAAATTAATCTCATGTCTACTTAGGTGCTGGTAAAATTAGTATTCACTTGTATGATTTCCTTTTGCCCTATCTTGATGGGAAGAGATTATGAGCTAACGGTAAAAATAAAGTTCATGAAATAGTTTGTGTTATGAAGTTCATTTCGTCTCCTTTAAATTCTCTTTTATATCTTTTAATTTTTTCATTCTTTCTCTACTGTTCATCTCATTTTTAACTGAAATTACAATCTCCGTTTCTATAGTTGCAAAAGATTGTTTCCCACTAGCCCTGCTTCCCCTGCTTCTGAAAGCCCTGCTCAAGGTGGCTCAACGTATTGCATACAACGCAACAAAACGAAATTTCAAATCGACTCTTTAATATATTTTAATTGTAATTAATAATGCTTGTAGATCCCCTGAAGCACATAAGGCAATCATGAACGCACTGAACACAAATTAGATGCTGGTATTATTACAAGACACCTACATAAAATTACTTTCCCCCTTTCTTGATGAAAATATATTCCTTATCTTGTGGAATAGCCGATTAACTTTTTATTAGATCTTGTCGTATGAGTGCTGTGGTTATAATCATAAAAAGTATGTGGGTACTAATTATTATAACCACAGCACTCGTACAACAAGATCTAATAAAAAGTTAATCGGCACTTCTTTCGAATATCCCATCCACGTGCGCCTACACATTTCTTTGCGGCAAGCGCTTTTAAATGTTGGTCGTGGAAGTAAAGTGTGTCCTAAACAGTGTGCCGGCATTGAGGGCTGCCCTGCCCTGCCCTGCCCTGGCTCCGGCCTTTGAACCGGGTCGGGGGCGGTGGCGGGGGCGGAGTTGGAGGCGGGGGCGGAGGCGGGCCCGGGGGCGTGGTGCTCGGCGCATAGCACGGGGAGTGCGGGGCTGCGGAGATGGTGCCACTTGCCTGAAGTGCACATTCAGCACGAAGACGGTGACGGAGATGGAGAGCGTGACGAGTATCATGGTGAAGAGCAGGTACTTTCCGAGGAGTGGGAACGGCCAGCGAAGTGGGAGGGATGATCTCGGCCAGCAGCAGAAAGAACACAGTCAGCGACAGCAAGATCGATATGCACAACGTAACCTTCTCCCCCGAGTCAGAGGGCAAGTAAAAGACGAGAACCGTCAGAAAAGTAATGCCCACGCACGGGATGATGAGGTTTACGGTGTAGAACAACGTCTTGCGTCGCATCGTGATGTTGAAGGTAATGTCTGCAACACAGAGGAAGTAACCGTGTCTGATATGAGCCATTTTGGACTCTGATTCACTAATTAAAATAATAGTTTTTAAAGGTTAATATAAAATAAATAAAATAAATTTATTAATTTGTTACAATGTGTAATAAATAGGTTTCCCATACTTGTAAATATTGAACGATAGAGTAAAACACTGACCGAACCTTTTTCATAACCTTAAAACATTATTACCTCAAATTAGATTTCCACCCAAAAAGACAAAGATCCCCTGTGCGAGATTCGTTTTGTTCTTAATAAATCCAGAGATTCAAAAAAATTAACTGATTGAAATTACTTGTTCGGGGAATGTTTATTCTTCATTGCATTCTCACCTGAAGAAAAGTGATATATTTTTATTTCTGATTATAAAATGTGTATAGTCCTTTGCTTTTATTATCAAAGTTTAGTAAAAGCATTTCTAGCAACATAAAACAGTTTTCTTTAAGAATACTATGAAGATCTTGGGTGGCATTCTTATAATCAAGTGCTACTGAATAATAAATAATAATATAATAATGCAAGTTAAATGCAGTCTCGGATTAAAATGACAAAGATTTGTATTTGTTGAACATCATCTTGTGAAATAATGACGTCAATACAGAGGGATTGAATTATTACGTTATTTTTATTACATGGGTTATCATTGAAAGTGTAGCTTAAACAGATGAGTTCAGGTGACATCCCAGATGTACAGTGTAAAATTTTCCACACACAAATTAAGAAAATAGTAAAATTATTAAAGTATTAAACTGAAAAACTGAAAATATACTTAACGTTTCAAGAATATTAAGTATCACTTACAGGAAAAAAGGAAACTGTAGCATATCTCTAGTACTGCTGGCAAATTTACAAATACTGGATAATTTCATAATACAAGCACGGAACTTCAACGAGTTAACCACGTTTGTAGTGAGTGATAAAAGAAGAATTTGGTATGATGTGGTCGTTGTTGAGACGAACAACAAGATAACCGGGAAGTATTATGACATGCAGCTTTATTTTCCTTAAAATATTCCTGTTTTCTTTGTTGCTGCGTCATAACATGATGTATGGATTTCAATTGGGGTTGAACAAGTTTTGATTTTAAGCCCTTCATTACAAAATTATGTTTAAAACTGCTCTCTATCGTATATCATGGAAAAATAATAATAATTCAAAGAAAAGCAGTGTAAGTAGGAAACTTTCCGTTCCTGCTGCAAGGAGTCTCCTCTCTTTAAATAACATCAATTTCAAAACAATATATTTTAACTCTTTCTAATGTAATTCAAAGTTCCTATTTCTTTATTTTTTACTTTCTTCACAAAGAGAATAAGTTCATTCCATACCGGAGTACGGTTCTGTGCAGCAAGGATAGTACTCTTCATTGCGGCTGGCCGGTACGAAGAGAATGTCCCACTCCACCGACAGGTAGAAGTCGCTCAGGTCGATGCCCACTTTCACGAGATTGGTTCCAGGCTCTTGTTTCATGTGCTTCAAATCGACCTGAAATCCAAATAAACGTTTATAAATCTGTTGGACTTCTTAATTTAGTTAGTTTGCATAATGAGCATAAACTTAGAAAGCTTTCTACATAGTTTATTGAATTATGTTTCAAATGTTCTTTTCTAATAAAAAAGAATCTTCTAGAAACCTTTTAATGTTTAAATAACTACATGCAACAACATGAAATGGAGATTTCACCTGCGTTTCAACACTTTCCTTTCATTGGCACTTTTCGTTTGTTACACTTATGCTTTTTCTGGAATATGCATAATAGAAAGAAAAATTCTAAAAGTTTCAACAGGAAAACATACATCTCTTATCTAAGGGATGTGCCATTTATAGAATTTAAAAATGCCCTTTTCAACAATTGGAAATAAGTTGCTACCTAGAAAGAATTGCGTTCATAATTTAGGCAGCTATAAAAATCTGGGTATCATTTGTGACGAAACTGACTGTTTGCCTTTTCCATTCGCCTCTTTAAAATTCTCTTATAGTTATGAATTTATTTGTACAAACAAACAATATTTCATTTATATTAATTTGAAAATTACAAACATGCCTGAAGTAATTTCCTTAAATCGCAAAACTTAATTCAATATACTGAAGGGAAGATAAAGTTTTGGGTCTTTCAGTGAAATAAAACCCCAAACAGGATACCCCTAAAATGAATTGAAAACTAAATTTAAATCTTTTTGTTTCGCATTCAGAATTCTTTCAAATTCAGTAAGCCTTCATGCAGCACGTTGGATGTGTTTTGCGAATGAACATTCCCGCCTAAGAAATGGGATATGGAATAACGTCTTGAGATGCATGACTTACTGTACAGTTTGCAAACGTACAAATCGCAGAAAAAATTGTTCGAATAATAATCAAATGCCATTCACGTGATTTGTGCAATTTTTTGTGAAACGAATTAGTCGGTTTTGTGAAAACTGAGTTAAGCGTCAGAATATATTTGCATGCAGTAAAGATAATTATAATTATAATACACGTAAGAAGCGTATTCATCAGTAGCTCGCTACAAAAATCACTCATGTAAGTGTATAATTTAAGAGAACAAAACAGAACACCGTAAACCCTGGATTTGCCAAAAAATTTAAGTAACTTAAGTTTAAGTAACTTCTCGGCTGTCCGGTTTTAGACACTTAGACCCACAAGTTTAAATGTCTAAAATCTTCTCTGCTGCATAACTGTTTATATACTCATATAATTATAGACTCTACTAGCCATCAGTAACAAACATTACATTTTTAATAATGAAATGAATTAGTAACAATTTGTACTATTCAATTGCGTAATAAAAATATGGGCTATCACGTCCTGGATGCGATGTATAGCAAGTGAGAGACTTGGCCTGTTTGTTTAGATTTTAAGAATACAATTAATAATTATAAAATATTTATTACATAGGTTTTTAACAAACTGTGAGTTTACATGATATTTTAAAATAATATTTAGCATAATTAATTTTATGAATTTATACCTTAACAATCCTAAAAATGTGACAAAGGAACATACCAACAAGTACTGTCTCCATTGAAAAAAATCTCAATGAGTCTACAGTTTTTGAAAGCATTTGAAACTCATACCGAGTCCTCCATTTTTCGTACGGCAGGCTGGTAGCAGAGAATCAGTAAAACGAAGCGTTGCAATGAGCCCGCTAGTCTATTAAGCATTTTCGCTAATTATATATATTTCTGGGTATAAATAGTGGAATATCAGCTTATTTATTGAATATTCATATTATATTAATATTTCATAAACATTTTGCTAATGACTACGAAGATAATTTAAGGCAAAGCACACAATGGACTTTTTAGCAGGCAAAATGCAAACGATTTCTTAACTTCTTCCAAAAGAAATGTAAACATGCTTAGTAATACAATATATTAATTTACTCGATGCATTTACCCCGATGATTTGCATTGGAGTGGTAGTACTAAACTTTCTAAAGTACATTCTATCCTTCTCTTTATGTTCGCTGGTGATATGGAAGCGAGAGCTGAAGCTTACCTGCCTTCACGATATCAATTTTTTTTGTAGAAACGGCAACCGATTGAATGGAATGGCTGTCAGCAAGTCATGAAGTGCATTGCCATCCATGCACGGATGCATGGAATCATTGCCATCCATTCTTGTTCTTAATAGTCTGTCCAGGGGCACAACGTTGTTCACACAAAAATACTAAGTTCATCCAATTATTTGCTGACTCTATAAATCACAATACTCGTAAGATTTCACTAGATAATCGTACACCGCATAAAATACACCGGAAGACTTTCATATTCCAATTTGGTTTTGGAAGAACAATCATCGTCCTCTATCGACCCATGAAATGAAACGACTTCACGTTTTCTGAATTTATCGATACGGATAGATTTGTTTGTAAAATAGCGAGAGAGATTTGAGCAAGAAGAGCAAGAGTAAACATGATTACTTCCCCCGATTATTGCGTGATCTTTGGTGAAGATGGCGCCTGCTAAGTTAGGGGGGACCGCCGTTTGTAAACGCTCATTATTTGTTTGGACACCTTCACCGTGGCTAGTTCTGGCACCAGCGAAGACTTCGCGAGAAAATTCGCCCATAATTCCTAAGTGTGGTAAGAGAATGGAGTAGGTATGGAGCTCAAGATAACCTGTGCATATTATTCTTCTCTCTCGCAAATCACAAAAAGCTTTGCGGTTAATTAATTAAACAATAAATAAATAAAACTTTTTATGTCAAACATTTTTATTCTCTTGTTTTCAGTACTTTATGTTTTAAGACCATCAATATAATTATTTAATAAGTAATCAGTAAATTGTATTTCATATAATTTTAATGATAGAAATGACTTGTTTTATATTGCAAGTAAAAGTATCAAACATTTTAAATTTTTTTAACATCTTGTGTTAAATGATTTTACTTGAAAGAAATTGTGTTTCATTGTTATAATTTAAAATCAAATGATTTCATATATCAAATTATACTGGTCTACAAAAAACATTTTTTTCTGTAACAAAAAAAACACTTCGTTTCTGGGAGATAAGTTGCCTCTCAATCTAGATATAATTTCAGACTTTTTGTATTGGCCTCAGTTTTCAGGTGATAATAGCTTTTGTAATTACGTATGTCTCCCTGTGTATTATATGTATCTGGCAAAATGGCATATTCTAATAATAACAGGTCCACATGCATGCTGTAAGAAATACAACTTAAGTGTTAGAAAAGTGAAGAGGAGGCTTGGAATGTTTCACAGGAGGTTTGAAATCTTGGGTAGGCAAGCCTCCTCTGTCTTCTGAAGTTTCGTCACTGTAGCATTCGTCTTCATTCACATTCTCATTCGTTCTCAGGAGGTAGTGGTACTGGCTCTTCTTCACTGTGACAAACACGCTGTATTGCAGATGCTAAATTAGAATATTGCACAATTTTCTTCGTTTTTGAGGTGATTCCAGCTATTTGTGTCAGAAATGTCTGTTACCTGTCAGAAGTCTGTTGTGTGATCCGTTGGTTCACTCCAAATCGTGGGAACAGCAAAGGGCATGTGTCGTGAACCTTTTAACCAGCATGTCAGGAGTGTAACACACGACGCACAGCATATACGGAAGACCAATTTCTTGTCTTGGTCACCTACCCTACGCCCGAAATAAAGTAAACAATACTTCCTTCTCAGAGGATTAAAGTTCGGTTTTTGGGATTTCAGAGTTAATTCTCCATAGATATAACATAACTATTTGGACTATTTAAACAGTTACGAGTCATTTCTTTCTCTGAATTAATTCAAAGTACAATACCATTTCCATACTGTCAGATTTCTCAATGCTGAGACGCAACTGGCAAGAAACACAATACGATTCTAATTGTTCGAGCATGACTTATCAGCAATGTTGCCAAACCTTTTTCCATTTCCTAAAGGGCGAATTTTCTGAATTCAGTATCATGTGTAGGAATTCCTTGTACACATTTTGATTGTTTCTGAACAATTACATCTGCCCAATTATTAAATGAAGCTAAAGCAAAATAACCAATATACATCGTATCCAAGCATTTCCGAAAATAGAAAGTAATGTGTAACGAGAAAACTGAGCCTGGGGGCCTATTCTGAAGCCTTCGAGACGAACTCGACCGCACGAGTTTGACGTCATCACGAACGAAAATGAGAGAACTGTATTCTTAAGCGCTCGACTCGTCTCAACCCATCGAGATATTCGTTCGAGATATTGCGAGTGGTGCGATAGCGCGTGAGAAGGATCGCGAAGGGTGACATAACCGCAAATAGTGTCTCTCCGTGTGTCTAGTGCGTGTTGTTATATTGTGTGTTGAACCTAGTGTTGTAATACTTAGTTGCGAAACATCTTGTTCATTGTATATTTCACCAAGTAATGGCTAAATAAAAATGAGTAATTTTACTTTGTACTTCTGTTTCATTTAGTGTGTTGGCTTGTGGAATACACTGTGCCATTGTGGTGTTCTGTTTCTATATATTTCACCACCGACTAAGTGTATTTTTTTAATCGTTGTGTGATTATCAAATTCTGTAAATATGTCAGAATTATTCATATAGTAACCTTGTAATGTAATGTATAGATGGTTGAAAATTAATTTTTTTTAAAATTTGTTTTTACTTTATTTTCAGTTTCATCTTGTGTTATTGTGTGTGTCAACTGGTCACTCACTGTATATTTCACGAAGTAGGTACCTGAATTTTCCTGTTACAAGATTATCAGTTCACTTCAGCTTCAGATAATATGAATATCATAAGTAGGGGGAGGATTTTTTGCCCTAAAAAATCTTGAAATATGGTTTAAAATATATGCATTTATGACCTAAAAATTCTTAAATATGCAATTTATATTAACAATATTTCATTTCCTCTATAAAATTTAGGAGAAGCATGCTGGGAATGAAAAGATATATTTTTTGTGCAAACGTAATGCAATCTACCCTACTTCGTGAGAGAAATAATTAAAGTGAATATTCACCTTAGTGAAGGACATTGTATGTCTTTTTATATATTTTTTCACTGGTTTAAAAAAATGTTATCCAAAAATATATTACATTTGCACAAGTATTTTATCATGTACAGAAAAAAAGTATGCAAACTTGGACAAGCTCTTTTGAATGTGTGAACTCTCACAAATAAATATATTCTATGAAAAGATGAAACATTTTTTTAGAAAGCCTTTTTTTAACAAAATGTGCAAAGTATGCTCCCAAAATTACACGTTATGCACCAATGTGAACAATCGGCTAAATATGCATGAAGATATTAATCTTTATAACATATTCTAAACTAGTGTCAAAAAATTTCTCTTAGCTCTGCTCTCAGGCAATGGACAAAAATATGCAACATCCTCTTCCTAATCATAAGGTAATTTAAGGATCACTAAGAATGTTTTATAAGAACATCTAGAAAGAATGACGTCATGATCCTAAGAGAAAGTATATTCGTGCAAAAGCAGCGTTGTCAAATCGTAACACTCGCGATGATGAACTTGAATCACGAACGTTCGAGATGCATCTCGAAGGGTGGTTAAGAATACTGTTTTCTCGTAGCCTTCGTGATGTAGCCGTTCGACACATCACGTGGGCGAGACCTGTCGAACGATCTTAAGAATAGGCCCCCAGGCAAAAATTAATTTCAATTTCAAATTCAATGTCCAAGTCTTAGATAAGAACAACATTCACATGCATTGTTACCAAAAGATTGTTGACCAGTGTTATCAAAGATTTAGAACATTTCTATAACACAACTATACACTTGTACACTCCTGTAACATAAAGTTGTTACTCGCTAATTTGTACATGTGGTATGTATGTCATACATTTAGGGTAAACAAATTCAGTTCTTACATTATTTTCTTTTGGGTAATTTTTCGTAAACAAATGTCAAAAGTGTGTTAGTAAACAATTTTTAAGTGATTAATTTTCTTATAAAGTAAATTAACTTCTCAATTACCGTCAGACTCTAAGCCAATGGAGGATTTTTTCAGGAAAAGTATTTAAATGCAATGTTGTTTAATAGGCACTAAAATATTGGTAAGTATGAAGCAATGTTAATAATTTATGAAAAAAATGGATAATGCAGACAATTGTTTTTGAATTATACTATGTGAAAATGGGCTCAGTAGCAGTTGACCAAAATTCCTAATGCTTCTACCTTGAACTGTCACAGCAACAAAAGAAATCGTATTGGATTTATTGTAGGTGGAGTTGGTAATGTAACTTCACAATATGTATATAATTTCTAGCTACATAAATAAGTCAAATTCAACCACGATTTGGAATTCTGCCTACTCTAATT
>JAHLJT010009436.1:184268076-184297023 GCA_031308135.1 Acheta domesticus | reverse complement strand
CCTCTCTTCATCGCAGAGTGACAGACGTTATTTGCAGCCTCCTGGAGATGTACGACAATCCAGTTCACACATTCCATTGAAGGATTCTTATTACAAAACTGTTTTAAAATATGATAAACCTATAATTATTTTAAAATAAAATTACTCATAAAATTTTGAAAGATCTAAATTTCAGTCTCGTTCAGTTATTGAAATGACTCAAAACAGTTTGGTGACTTCTGATCTAATAAAATAATTCGTTTCTTTGTCAGTAATTGTAGTACTGTATGTGCTTGCCTTATAATGGCATCTGTCATCATGTAATCATCTCCTTTTGCTCCAGAGATAAAGAGTACTCGACGATGAGGCAATTTGCATTGGCCTTCACGGAGAAACGAGAAGATAAAGAAAAAAAATGCCGTTTCGAAGTCGCTATCCTCTGCTAGAAACAGCGCGCGGAAAGGCTTCGAAGTTTTGCCGAAACACGCTGAGTGTATTTTGAAATGTTAATGATTCTGCGTGCTTGTTAGTTTGTTGAGAAGTTGTGGAGCGCTCGCGATTTTGTGTACACTTCTCTCCACTCTCTCCACACGCCCCCCACGCCTCTGTGTACTCTCTCCCTGGGGCTCGCGTTGGAGCCGCACGTAAGTGTGCGTTGATAGTCTAGCTTCCTTCTCAGGCAACAACGAGGTGGAAGCTGGAGGCAACGCCCTAACAGACGACCACTTTCAATTTTTTCCTACGCAAACTTCCATGTACTGTCTTAAAAAATAATTAGCGCCAGCTCTTTAAGATTTTATACAAAAGTTAATATGGGAAAAATTAAGTCAAAGTAAAGTCAAAGTAAAATTAGTTTTCTTCCTTCTATTATGTGATAATTATTGAAGGGTATTGATTGTTAATGAGAACGTATATTCTCTTGAAACTGTGAAACTATTAATAATAAGTGCTTCCTATGCTTAATCTTATAATGTTTTCACTATTTGATTGTTAAATGATACTTTGCGCTGGATAAGCAGCATAATTGTTGAAAGACTCATTTGTTTAAAATGTATTCAAGTTTACCTACTGTTTTTTGCCAATATTGTATGTTACTCCTGTAAATACATTGATTCATTTTGTAAGCTTGTCACATGCAGCATTATATTAAATACGTAAATATTATTATGTAGTTAAAGGCTTATATGATGAAGCAGATCTCGTATTATACTATTAACAAATACTGACAAATAATCTAACTTGAATAAATGTTAATTTCTTCAATTTTAACACATATGTATATACAATTATTACTAAATACGATATAAATAATTAAATTACGGACAATATGAGAGTTTGGTTTTTGTGGGTATTACTTATTTTTAACCTTTTCCTCCATTGAAAACCCCAAAAGAACCCAGAATATCCTTTCCAATCTATCAATCATCTTCACCCGTTTATATTCACACTTTGTCACCCATTTTGAAATGTAAATAATTTAGTAGTATAGTTCAAATAACTTCGACTAGGTTATTATTCGAAATGTTGTTTGTCTTGTTCCTTACAATAATAAATCTGTGGTGTTTGTAGAGCTCACTAGTCATTTTTGGTCTTTCATTAGCATTTCACTATAAATTTGCTTTTTAGGTAACAAAAAGACAATTTTATTTTATAAACATTAAAAGAGGTAATTATTTTCTCAGTTAGTGAGGAACTTAGTTTTTGTACCTTTTAATTTTTAATGAGAAGATAAGTGAAATATAAATTCTTCAAAATAATTTCAAATGAAATAAATACAGCATTTTAACATGGGCTAATTACACTTTCATGTTGAAAACAAATTAAGAAATCAATTTTATTAAAACTAATTAGAGATATGAAGTACGGTTAACTCGTCTACGTTTAAATGAAACTCCAATGTGTGCCGCAGGGTGGTGACCTGTGAACCTTAGTACGGGGCGCTACCACCAGAGTGTGGGGGCGGCACTGCTGGTCTGCAGATGACGAAACGTAACGTGACCTAGAAGTAACATCGTATGGACTGTAAATGTCGACACAATATTTTCGCATTTTGTTTTTAGAATGTCATTTACAAGTAGGATGTTACAGAATTTTAATGCAGTGTTCATAAATCCAGTGCCATTAATTATATTTAATTATAACATATTTATTAATTAATTACATAGAGACTACAAATGGTTCAATGATGCACGTCAAATTAAAACTAATGGTGCTAAACAATGGCTGATTTTCCTCGTACTAGTTATTTTTGTCGGATTTTTAGTCTCGGCAAGCTTTTCGATATTGCCCCCACTTCATCCCAGTTGCTACCTGTCGGCGCCTAAAATAACTTGTATATTTTACTGATACGTTATTGCGTGTTATTGCCCTCCGTATGGAGATCGATATACACTAAATAATGTACCTGGATCAAGAGGATTGTGGTTACGAGGGAAATATGGTAACAGTTGAATTTATGCTGCATGCTCTCTAACGGAGTGAAGTATGAGAGGGAACTATGAAAGGGAACTGTGGGAGAGAAATATGAAAAGAAAAGGCGAGTCAAGTTAACAACTAGTTAATTCCTAAATAATTAAACATGAATCGTGAAAATTAGGCAAAATACAAAATCGTGTATGTATCACGGCATAAATCGTGCATAAATAACTATTTTCATGTTTTTTTTCAATTTTTTAGTCCCAAATAGAAATATTGAAATATGACTTCAAGAATATTAAAGAATAGTAAAAACCTGATGTACTTTTGAGTAAAAAAAATTGGAGCCGTTTTGAGAAAATTAAAAAAAAAAAGCCGTTTTAGGTACTACCTGTACAATAAGTTTTAAAAAACTGCTCCGTTTCTGAGAAAATCTGTTTTTTTTAATATTTCCTGTACTTCACGCAAATGTAAGCAAAAACTACTCTTATTTTGAAATATTTTTTCTCAACCTTATTTAAATATATAATTTTGAAGAACACATTTCAGTCGAAGGAAAAACCTATCATCAATATTGTATGTAGCTGCAGAAAATCTCCAAAATATTGTAAATGTTTACAATTTTCGAAAATTCATTCATTAAAACGAAAATCGAAATTGCGCTGTTTTTATTAGCCATCTTTACTCTATTTATTCTTTTCTCTATTCGATAAGAAAAATTAATCCAAAAATTTTAAATGGCCGTATGCGGGCTTATGTATAGTAGTCCCCAAAATTAAAATATCCGTTTCAAATTCAAGGAATAGCCAAATCACTCAGATCGATTGTGGAATATCAATTTTGATGAAAATCCTGCTTTCGATTTAGCCACTAGCATTGTTCACATAGTACTACATACATACAGTGGGGCAGGAATTTTGCAATAAATCAATTCTTCATTATCAAGATCTCACAAAACGTGGATGCTGACTAAACAAAGTATTGGAGGAAATTATTTTCTACATACAGAAACAAGAATTATCACTTTTTGGTATCTAACACCCGAATTTTTCTGCTGAATAATGGCAGTTTTTGCTGAAGAATAACTTCTCTTCATTCCGTATTAGGGATGTGACACCGATGTCGATGTTTTCAAAACATCGATGTTTTACAAAAACAGTTCTCTCGCCACGCTCGCGCCAAGTGACTTGCTCTGAAGCATTCAGCTTGCGAAGATTTGTTAACTTTCTTGCACTTAGGGTCATCTGACTCACACGAAGTCACAGAGACGATAAGGTTTCGCTTTGGCGAAAGTTATGAACATGATATCAAGACGTGTCATAACCTGTCAGTAAGTGTTAATGTTTTGAGATTTATCTGTGATGTAGGTGATGGCATTTGCATAGTAATGTGCGGCAACAGCACACTGAACTGTCCGAGTCGCTTATACGCTGCCGGTATTGTAGACACCCACACACATACGGGCTCCTCAGATCTGGGGTCAGCAGAACGTGCGACCCTCCGCGACAACACACGCATAAGAGACAAGGGAAAACAACCATACCCAAGACGGAACTAGAACCCGTGACCCTTTGGACCGAAACGCTGAGTAGGTGCATGCTCTTAGCCACCTCGCCCATCCAGGTCGTTTGAGAATACTAATACAGAGCTTTATTGAATGATTTTTTCCTTAAATATTTCTTTTAAAGTGACGGTTTACAATTTCGGACACATAGAGACTAGAATTGTGTTTCAGAACTAATGATCACAAGATCTGGTAGATTAGGTTCTGCAGAAAATATCTAATGGTTACTCACCACATGATGTGCTCAATAAACTCGGAGAGACAATTTACACGAGTAATGTAAAATAAAGACAAAATATTCATCAATAAAGATTTTTAGTCAATATTATTTGATTTTCTAACTTTGTTTAATCGTTATGACTCGATATTTCCATTTCCAACATTACAGAATTAGAAATATTTGACCTTGAAAAGAAAACACCGGGGATGAAGTTAAAGTAAAAACGATGAGTTTTAGATAATGATTGAGAACTTTCGGAGATGTAAGGAATAGAATGTCAAAAAACAAGATGCATACAAACTTTTGGTCAGATATTCGATTTTATGACCAAGTAAATCAGAAAGAAAAAGTGAAACGCGGAAATTTTTAGGTTGTAATCCCAATTATATATGGCAAATTAAAGGTCAGAAGACGCACACGGAGTTCATTTAAAGAAAAATCTATTCAATATACCAAGAATAAAAATACAAAATTCTACGAAAATCTGTTGCGTTGGAAAACATTTTGATATCCGTTTTCATGTCTGTATTCACTTCGCTTGTTCAAATGTATTTATCTGTCTAGTGTTTGGGGGAATTGGTTGTATTCACGCAATGAGAGTTGCCTGCATTCAGCGTAGCTAGAACGCATCCTCAAGTGTGCGACCTTGAAACCCAGCGGCCGGCAGCCGGCGAGCGCCCCTTGAGGTGGAGTGTGAGGCGTTGGCCGCGGGAGCGCGCCACCTGCGCGCGGGAGGCGTTGCGCCAGTGGCGGCAGCGTCACTGGAGGAGACGGTCAGGAGACGGTTGTGCAGGCCACGAACGAGGGCAGCGAGGCAGCGGAGGCGAAATGGCCGCGAAGGCGTCCTCCGAAACAACAATTGGTAAAAACCTTTTAATACGCTTTCCTTTCTGTGGTATCTGCTGCCCCATTGCTCTTAGTTCCAGTTCATAATGGGAATATTGAAGGCAAAGCATCACAGGGAAACTTGGAGTGGGAAAGAAGGGTTAAAATGTCATTGGCCTCTGAATTGCCACGTAGTTCTAACGTTGTTGTTTTTTGAAGATTATCTTTCAGTTAATAGTAAATAGATCCGACTTTTATTGTAAATATATTTACCAATAGCAGCATTGTTTGATCAGAGTTCGCATGTGGATGCTTAATTTAATTGATTACGAACTGATTTTGTGACAAATATTGTGACAAAGAAAAGCCCTGTTTAACCAATACGTTCTATGTCTGGCAGTGATATCTTGTTTTTTCCGATGGTCAGTTGTAATTTATTTTTACGTAATAAGTAGGAATATTAAAACGTACGAAATTATCCTGGATCACTTTCCGTACCCTAAGTAGTAATGTATCAGTCGCATCATAAAGTTGACGATATGGTTCCTGAACGTATTACTCTGTTTGCAAATTAAATTGTGGTAAAAAGTTGGTAAAATACAATAGTATCTTCAACCTTATACGTAATTAAATAAGTACTATGGAACAGTCGGGCGTTTTCATTGTCAACATTGTTGATCGTACAATGAATCAAAATTAATCGACATGGCCTACATTTAGTCACAAAACGACAGGTGCTGAACGGAAAACCTGCATTTGGGAATCGTTCCGTCAGGACGCGTCAGGGAGGACGGCTGTTAGAAAGTGAGGCTGTCAATCATAGGTATACAGTACTTCATTGTAGGCAAAGTGAACAATCGGATGTACAAGTATCATGACAAAACCAGCATTTTCATAGAATTGCGATGAATAATACAAACACATGACGCCTCTGACTCTTATTTTGAAAGCAGGTCCGATGTCTAATGCACCTTTACTTTTCTGCGGCATGCGCGTCAAACTACGCCCGCTCGAGCTATTTGCCCGCCTGGGGAGCCCCGCGCTCCTATGGGCACGGGCAACGTCCCCTGTCTCGACACTCGTTTCCTCTTAAAAATCAGACCTCGCGCAAGCTGGAGCGGCGCGAAGTGGTGAATACTGGCTTCATACGAAAATCTGTTTTGAAGATTTTTTCTGTCAAATAGCCGAGAATTGTACAACGTTTATATTCTTCACTAATTATTACTATTCGATGTTAATTTACGTAATAAATTCTCTCTTATTTAAACATCTTTCCTAAGTGACCGGAATATGTTTGAATAGCGAATTATTTCCTTGTTCTCGTTTCGTGTTGTGAGATTAAATCATTCAGTTATTTATTGTATTTAACCATAATGTGACATAAATTAACAAGTCTCTTTAGGTTAACAATTATCGCTTACGGACGGGCAGTGCTTTTACCAGACAAAAATATTTGTCTGCTATACCTGCTAACTTGATAGTACAAAGTTCATGCATTTATATTACTCTTACGCAAACAGATTACAAAATCAAGATACTTTTGATTAATTTTTTACTCTCAATTGCGAATTTGAAATCGGACTGATGTATTATTTTATTTTATTGGATCATTTCTTTGCCTTAAAGAGAAAAAATGGGAGTTAATATAGACCGTAAATTTGTGACAATAACTGCCAAGTAACTTCTCCCAAAGACTGTCTTGGACCAAGTATTCAGTGACGTACCGCCATTCCGTAGCATTTGCACAACCATTACTTTTAAATCTTGCACCAATTTCTCTGGACGCAGTGCACGCGAGCTCTATACTACGGTTTTATTTCTTGGCGCGTGGGGGTGTGTCATCAAAATGGGATATCTTACAGTATTTCGCGTCGTTCTCGCTCGTGCCGCTAGGAGCGCGTGATCGCTACTATCGAGCAGTGCTGGCGATCATGCGACTCCTAGCGGCACAACCGAGAGCGACGCGAAAACCGTGAGATATCCCATTTTGATGACACACCCCTCGCGCCAAGAAAGAAAAAGCGAAGTATAGTAAGCTTATTACCTTGCCCGCGACCTTCACATGCCTGCTCTACGGGGTAGGGACAATATCCGACAATATCCGGCATCACCCTCGTGAATTAAGTTTCAATTTCGATTTCTGTCAAGAAATTAAAATTCTCTGACGCCTGCGAATGACGCACACTTTTCTTCTTCCAGAAAGCCACCAAGGGAAGGTCACTTACATCCAGCTTCTGAAGGAATATAAAACGCATTTTTGCACAGTTTCTTTCCTGAAATTAACAATGTATATATCATTGTATTTGTCTCTACGAGTACTTTAGAATTCTAGTGAGAAAGACACTTTCTTTTAAAAAATCGATGTTGTGTAAATATCTCGAAACGCCGAAATATTACAATCAAGAAAACAAAATGTTTTCTTGATTGTAAATTCCCTGCATATTAATGATTATCATTACTTTTCTTGTATTTCTGGTGTACCATTACTTGTACGAAATACATTTTTCACATCATCTACAACAATGTAGCACAAATCGCATCCCGATACCTCATACCGTTTCTAATATATCGTTTGTGGGCTGCAATAGTGGCACAGCTCAAAAAAATCAGGGGTTGAGATAAATGAGTTTGAAGTTTTCACGTTGCATTGAAATGCATTTTTCTTGCATCCACACTTCTGCCGGTTGTTGGTGGAATACTGTTCGTCGTGCTAACCACAATAGGTCGTATGTCAAATCTACCGTAATTTTCAAGAAGAACGTAAAACGTTCCTACCTCTCCATGTCTTAACAGTCGCGTTCACAAATGTAGAAGCTTGTTATTCCGTTTTCCATTTCTCTCTCGTCTTACGACTTATTGCAACTAATGTAGTTCTCTTGACTGATCACAATGGTGTAAGATACAAAAAGTGTTTTTTGTCATACGACCTATTGCGGTTACCACGACGATGCTACTGCTGCTGCTGCTGCTGCAAGGTAGACCAATCTGCAATTCTGGAGAGTACATTTACTCAAAATTCGAATTTTTTGAGTTTTGCCCCTGTTGCAGTCCACGAGTGATCTTTGCCGTAGTTACTTATGTATAATTAACTACCTAAGCTTATCCAAAGGTAAATTCTGAAGAAAGAAAAAAATGAATTTATAGAGGAAATCACATCCGAAGAGGCTCTGTAAAAAAGAACAACACTTCTAACGTATTTCATTTTGTGCGAAGGAAAATTTGATCAAATGGTATTGAGAAATTTTAACACTGTATGAACTGCGGACAAAGAAAAAATTCGTGTAACGTGGGACATGTTCATTTCAAATTGTTCTTTTTTAACATCTATAAGTGACACTTTTTAAAATGTTTCTGTTGAAATGGTTATCTGGAAATCACAGGCAATGCTTACAGTATTTCCGTTGTCATTTCGACCCTCTGTGCGGAGTATCAGCTGCTACTCCACACAGGCTTGAAGGCCAAAAGAGACGGAACCAACATCACGCAGTTCGATGGTGTCTCAATGGGCTAAAGTAGATTGATTGATTGATTAGCGATTCCGGGCGCGTCATCAGATAAAGTCATTGGTCCCATAAGTGTAGTGCATGATTTTTTCTCGTGAGATGGCGATGATCTTCCAACTTCTGTAACGTGAAGTAGGCCATTTTATGTATGTACTGTCACGATGTACGGGGATACGATTTCTACGGAAATGATGCAATTACAGGTAGTGTTGATGACACGTTGGCTTCGAAGATGGACAACTAATGGCGGAGATAACCCCTGTAGTGGAAATAGGATTAGCAGTGGAGATCTCTAGCGCGTTCCGTAAGCGGCGTCTATGCGAATCAGTATTTCCATGGCAACGGGCGGCGGCTGCTGCGACACCCAGCCGACGCGGCGTGTCCTTCGTTCCTCCCCCTCCCCCTGCGGCTCACTCCGCTCCAATCAAGGCCGTTTCTGGCTGAGAGACGGTCTCGTGTTCACACTTCCCAGAAGACCCGGCTTGCCGACGAACTTGCTTGGATTTGCAATTCCGGGAAGTCAAATTCTGGGATGACTCTCCGTCGACCGAAAATTTGACCATGTAATCCAGATATAACACATGTAAAACAATTGTGTGGCATTTAATATAAAATGAAACTGAATCTTCAGCACGACCGGAAGAAAATCTTGTATGTAAATAAAATTGGACTGAATGACTGTTATTTCAAAATAGTTGCCATTTTATACTTTCAAATACCAAGGAACTAGATATAAAAAATTTAATTGTTATGATTTTTGTGTCATTACGTTTGCCTGTGCGGGGTATTCTTGGGAACGACTGAGCCGATTTCGATGCGATTCTCATTGAAACTTAAAGTGTTTTTTAGGAATAATATAGATTGCTTTTCTTCACAATATTTCTTCTGATATAAGAGGTATCTTTGTTTTTTACAAGTAAACGTTGTTATTCTGATAATAATGAAATTTTGTACATGTGACCTTTAAAACATGAGAAAAATTACTTTCTACATGAGATTTCCGTGTCTCTTTTTCAACCCCGTAAATGTAAATTTAAAGGTGCACTCTTAGTTTTTCGCGAACATTTCGAAAATGTACTCGAAAAATTCACCAAAGTCAGTCGCGGCTCGTGGTTTTATAAATCGGGAAGGCTGCAAATGCATTGCATTACATTACAGTGCATTGCATTGCCTGCATTGTATTTCTATTAATAATTAGTTTGATACAGACGATTGAGAACGACGCGAAATACCGTGAGATATTCCATCCTGGGACCCGTTTCACAAAGGTTACAAGTTACTAGAACTAGTAATCACAAGTACTCGTAAGTTCTGTTTCACAACGATTTTGCTCGGTCCCAGAAGACAAGACCTCATGCGCCAAGAAAGAAAATCCAAGTATAGCGCTCCTACCGCATACTGAGAAAACTAGTTGAAGGGCAATGCTACTCGCGGAGCTGCACAGTAATGCTATCTGGTGAGCCCGCCGTTCTTCAGACCCTAGATTCCACCAAAGGCTGTTTCGCCACAGCCTTCGTCCGCTGGTAAGCGTCTGCAGTGAATGCATGACGTCACGCCTCCTCGTTTTGTACAGGCCTTATGGGAGAATAAAGTGGGAGCCTAACGCTTCTCCCTTCCCTGTCAACAGCTTTAAATGTGTTACGGACGGCCGTTAACGAACCGATAAAGAAAAATTTTGATATGATTGTAACATAATACAACTGAGAATTCCATTATTAATAAATAAATACATTTGTAAACATATTTTTAAATTTCTTTTGGACGGCGGTTTCTCTAGGAGAGGCTCCGCCTTACAGCCTTTAATGACGAGCCGCGCCTGACCAAAGTGAAATAAACATTTTTTAAAGCCCATAAAATGTTCTACTAAATGTTCTTTAATTCATTCAGATAAAGGAATTATTCTTCAGTAATTGAATGTCAAAATTGTTAATAACTAAAATTCGTGTCTTTCTGCTTTTCAATATTTCTCTATCAATATTTTCTATCTACGCTTTTCAATATTTTTGTATCCACCATTCCAAACTTGGTTTCTTCTAAGTTAGCCCTTTTTGCAGATGATGACCCTGCTATTAATTCACACACTAATATTCTTCTTGCTATAAATACATTTCAAATAGATCTTAATCACTACATAGGTTGAACCAACAATTAGAGAATCAAAATCAATATGGATAAATGTCAAACCTAAATACAGTGGAATCTCGTTAGCACGTTCCCAGTTACCAAGTTTTCCCGCTTAGTACGTTCATATTTTCAATTCCCAGTTCCCGTTCCATCAAATTCCTCATTTACACGTTCAACATTCCCGTTTAGCACGTTCAGAGTTTGTAGGTTACTTGTTTCGCGAGAGGCACGTGCTTTCCGGTGCACCGGCAACATGTTCAATGTTGTTTTCTGGTACTTTTGGGTAATACTTTCAGTTCGTGGCATCTTCGTTGTGTGTTACATTTAGTTTCCGTGTTATGTGTTTCATTGATGAGGTAATTTATGAGTAAATTAGTTCATCCCATGGATATTTGCATGTTATTTACGTATAACACTTTTCCGTATTATGATGGTTTTGCAGACAACTCTCAGGTACGATTCTAAGTGACTGGTTCAATGAAACACACAAGTGATATTACAACATTTAATTTAGAAGATATATATATCTATATCTATATCTATATCTATATCTATATCTATCTATCTATCTATCTATCTATCTATCTATCTATCTATCTATCTATCTATCTATCTATATATATATATATACAGGGTGAGTCACGTAACTTTAGCACCTCCTGTAACTTTTGAACGGTTGAAGATATTGCAATGCAGTTTTCACGGAAGTGAATGAGGGAATGGGGCTAATTGATATGTGTATTGATTTCTCTTATATCACTTTTATTTTACGAGATATTTGAGGTAACTTTGTTTTTTCAAATGGGACTATACATATTTTTTCAGTCTATCATGACAAGCGTAAAAAGACGAATCCAAAGATATAAATATTGTCATATGTTAGATAAGCATTTTTTAGTAATTGTGATTTTTTTGCGACTAGTGTTTAACGGATATTTTCATTGTAACTGTTAGCCCGACAAGGTCACGCAGCGCTCCCCCAGCAAACGCGGGGTCGGGGAAGGGAAGGGATTTAAGTACTTGAGGATACGAAAAATATTCACAAAACTGTTGCATTTTTTCCTGAACTCTCCTTTTCATCTTAATCCATTTTCAGTAATTTGGGTTTCTTAGGGATTGAAAATATGGATTTGTCTTAAGTAGTAATTATTGAAATAAGATTATTTCTATCCCTAAGTTATTATTATATTCGTATTAACATTGAAATTGTTTGCTCAAAATATACAATATATTTTTGTACAGTTTTAATTATTTATTCTTATTGTGCTATGTTTCAAGATCCCATTACTACGTATCTTATGAAATCCCATTAAATGGAGTTGAAGTTATAAACAATTTTATTACAGTACAAACTTATGACAAATCCTTATTTTCCATCCTTTAATTCCTTCAAGACGAAAATCTGAAAATGCGGAAGGATGGAAAGCACAGTTCAGGAAAACCTGCAATGGTTTTGTGAATATTTTGAATACTATGTTTCGTATTTTCAAATAAGATCCCTCCCCTTCCCTTCCCTTCGCCGGGCGCACGTGTGCTGGTGGGGCGCTACGTGACCTTGTGTGGTGGACTATTCAAAACGTCCGTTAAACCCCAGTCGCAAAAATCAAAATTAATCAAAAAAATGCTTATCTAACATATAACAATATGTACATCATTGGATTTGTCTTTTTACGCTCGTCATGGTGGACTGAAAAAATATGTATACTTCTATTTGAAAAAACAAAGTTACCTAAAAAATCTCGTAAAATACAAGTGATAAAATAGAAATTAATGCACGTATCAATTAGCCCCTTTCTCTCATGCACTTCCGTGAAAACTGCATTGCAATAACTTCAACCGTTCAAAAGTTACAGGAGGTGCTAAAGTTACGTGACTCAACCTGTATATACAGTAGCCGAAAGATGTGAACTCTGTGCTGACGAGCGGTCTAATGCTGCTCGGCAGTCATATACTTTAGCTTATATAGATATAATTACATGGTTACAGATGCCAACAGATACAAGTTTCCAGTAAGTTATTACAAATAATATTATGCAATATATTCTTGGAGTTCTATGGGGATAACACATTGAATAGGCTTATGAGATTATGGATTATGGCTTAGGATCATAGGATTTAGGTTCAGGTGTTTTGAAGTTACGAATCAGGAAAAGGAAGTAACATGTGGAAATGGAAATTTATAGAGGATACAATCTGGAAGTTATCTGTGGGCTGGACGCTGCGGAAGCGGCGTGGGTGGCGCTATCTGGAGGTCGTGAAGGGCAGAGCGTCTGGGCCTCTCTGGCCATGTTACATAACTCACCCGCCTGTCTATCTCCCGCAGCGAGGGGTAGATGGTAGGCAGACCTGAGGCTCTAGGTACAACGGACACGTCCACCCGGTCCCGAGTCTCTCAGCGGTATTCATGTCATTAGCTTCAAGGTGGAGCGGTGATGAGGTGATTGCTACCGACCTTCGGGCAGGATTGGGATTGCGGTTCCTTAGTCGACATTCTCTGTGCAGCCGGCGACGAATCTCAAAACCACGTACCAGTTGGGGAGCATGAATATCAGGTTTGTGTAGGTTATGGCGGCACACACGTCGATAGCTTCAAGGTGTAGGCAGTGAGGTGACGGATTGGGGGCCCCGAGACCCCCGAGCCATAGCTCGGGTGGCCGCAGTTGAGCATTTCGCTTCGTCTGGCAGTGGCCCGATACTCTGGGCACAGAAGAGGGATTTTCCCCGGCGCATTGTGAGTGGCGCTTAATTCGTCTCCGGTAGCTCTGAGCTGGCGGTGCGGGCCCACCCAGGCTTATACGAAGAGGCTCCAGAGAAGGGTAACTGCTTTCCGGCGGGATCCAAATGCCAGCCTCTCAGAGTACTTGTGCGCCGGCGGGGGGGGGGGGGGGCGTAAAGGCGTAAGTTTAGGTGCCCATTACGGAGAGCAATCCTTCTACTAGAACTAGAAAGTCGTTTGGAGTAGTTGGTCACGCACAGGTATATATTGTCTATCTGTCCACCTGTCTGTGAACATCAATAGCGCTTAAACTATTTGTGGGATTTTTCAAAATACATATTCCCCGATCGATGTGGCCTGACTTGCAGCCCTGCGAAATCGAAATTAATTATTTGAATTTTTTGGATATTTTGCATAAAGCCACTGAGACATTTTGAAAATTTTCTCAAAAATGACCCCAATTTTTTTCTTTAAATTTCTTCGAAGAATGGAGTGAAATACACTTATAATTGTTTTTAAATTGCGAAAGTTTGAATTTTGTGTCCCCTCGTACAACTACTTTATTGAGGATAAACTTTTTTCTTCAAATACATTTCTTATACACAAATATTTCTTTAATTAATGTCATGTACATTTTTTGAAAATATTAGTTGATTTCGCGAATTTTTGTGTGAAATATGGGCAATGTTAAAATCAATATTTCGTCGAAAACGGCTGAACATTTTTCTTTTATTTTTATTGTATGGATCGTGATAAACACATTGAATGACACGACGTGAACTCCGTTTCGATGACTTTATTTTTCGAAAAAATAACACAAAAGTAAGTTTTTTAAATCCCTGCCACGTCGTTAATGTTAACATTACAAGCGTGTTTCATGTAATATGTGTTAGTACAAATTCTTCGAATTATTTGTACACGTATCAAGAGTGACATTACAAAAGATGACCGCGATTTAATTTCTACTAGCGTACCCGTGCGAGAACTCTCGCATGTTAAAACCCATCCTTTCCCTATCCATTTGTCTATCCTTTCAATTAAAAAAAAGTTGTTAATGAAACATGTTTATTTTTTTAAATGTATAAATGTAACTTCTAATGTACTTGCAGAATATCAACAAAATAACAATACAATTCATGTTGGGAACAAATTTTCAATAAAAGTTAATCAGCATTATAGAGAGATGTTCTCGAAACAATTCATACTTCTTTAAAAACAACTTTTGAACAAATTATTCACTCCTCCTTGAGAGTTAACTTTTCGCTTTCCTTGATAGTCACAAACATAATAGAAAAGGTTTTTACTCTTCAGAAAGCAAAGCAAAGTAAAGTAGTGCGTAAATACCGATGGGGCAAGTTCAACCCTACTCTTTGCAAATATTACTTGAATTTCCTTGATTTGTTATGAGGAATAGAGGGGGTTTTGGAGAGTTCTGAGTGCCAGCTTGCTAGGGTGCGAAAATTGAAAAATTATTTGTGTATTAAAAAGTATTGGATTATTTTTCAGCGTTCTTACGTACTTCAAGAAAAGCAATTCCGAGCCAAAAAATAAACTAATATTTTCACCTTTGAGTACTAAATACAATTTGTTGGAAGCAATTGGAACAAATTGGACATTGGACAAATTGGAAACAATTTAGTTGGCTTAGACTTCACTTCGGTACATGGGAATGTTACTCAAATGATGTTTGCACATTGAATATCTTAACGATATCTTAACGAATCGACACCTTGAGTTTAATATCAAATGGTGTATTATTTACAATATGAGTTTGCAGCTGGGCGTTGATGTACATACTTCCAGACACCACCAACATTTAAATTGTGCCTTGTGACTGCGAATGTTGGCAGTTGTCGAGTGACTTCTCCTATTCACTCTATAATTTTAAATTTACTTGCTTTTTTTTTTAATTAGTTCACGTAGTATTATAGGCCAGCGCGATTTGATTTTTGTTTTTCATTTATTTCAAACTATTTTACTTTAGCTAATTTAAAACGTTTGTTCTGTGTCTTGTTCCATACACAAGTTTTCCCCTACTACCTCCGCGTACCTGTGCGAGAACTCTTACTTGTTAGACCCTATGTTAGATCCCTATCCTTATATTTCCATTTTAAGAGAGGAAGTAGTTAACAAAACGTGTTATTTGTTTAAAAATATATAAAGGTAACTTGCAATGTACTAACACAATATCAAATAAAATACAAAAAAAATGCAATTGATGTTTAAAATAAATTTTCAATAAATATTTATTCAGTATCATGGAGAGTTTTCTTGGAACCATTTACAGCACTTCCTTAAAGACAACATTTGTAGTAATTATTCAATATTCTTTGACAGCTAGCTTTTAGATTCTCGTGTATCACAAAATATTACAAAAGCTTTTTATTTTTGAGAAAGTTACGTGTCTGAACCCGCTGACTTTAAAATTTCATCGAATGATAACAAAAATACTTGTACAGGTAAAATACAGTCTTCACTCTTTTCTGTGAACCCACATCCCTCCTCACTTAGGTACACAGCACTTACAGACACCGGTAAAACGTTAATTGATTAGTTTCACTACACGCAAAGAAACAACCTTCATAAGTATCAAGCAACTATAATCGTACTTCTAATTGTTGCTGGAGAGCAAATCTTGAATTAATGATTATGCAAATGAACCTCGTCACACTGCGCAAACTACGGTGTTAACAGAATGCGTAAATAAAGACTGTCGAATCTAATCCTTCTAAGCGTGTTGCCACAAAAATTGCTACCAGCAGGAAGGGCTGAAATATTGAGATGGCCTTGATAGTATATAGTATTGAAGCGTGGAACCGAAAAGTTTATTGAATGGATCGGAGACTGTCTCATCTTGTAGATTATGGTGTGAAAAACTGTACTTTTGGCCTCAAAACTTTATTTTTTAAGGCTCTAAAACCCTTTGTTTATGAGTTATTTGCCGATATATATTGACATGTGATGCGGGCTGCATTTTACATGAATATCTAGATAATTATTTAAAATATAAAATAATTAATGTAAAAACTTTGTAATTAGTATCTATTGGATAATTATACCCCGGCAGGACAGAAAGCTCCCTTCGAATGCGCATGCGCGAGGAGGGGTGACTCCCACCATCAACCGCTCACTTCCCCTGGAAATATCGCTCTCTCACTCGCTCTGCGCGCCAGGCGGCGCGGCCGGTCGAGGGGAGGGGGGTCTGAAGGCATAGGCTGCTTTGTTCGTGGGCCCAACGTGCAGCAGTAAAAGTGTCAGCCATCCAAATCAAAACAGTTTCAGCTGTCTGTGCACAAACGCTGACTCTTAATAAATTAAGATTCAGTAAAAGAAACATATGTATAGGAAGCATCGCCCCTGATCCTCAGTCCTGTCCCTTTCGTCTTCGAGTGCTGTGCAGCGTGGGTGTCTTAGCGTAGGCCAGACCTGCACAGCATTTTGCACTTTCACTGACGTCAGGAGCTGCGCGCGGGCAACTCGGATGCAAATGCGAAAATCGATGAAGGGTGGGGATGAGACTCACTCTAGGAGTGGGGACCACCAATCAGAATACGCAATTACAAAGATAGCGCGTAAATTTAAAGAGCAATCGGCGAGAACGTGACGGTCATATACAATTCAAGTAATATTGGCTTTTGTATTATATTGCAAAAGTTTGTTGTCGGTATATGACAAGGCGAAATATGAAACTATAACGAATTATACATATTAGATTTGGACGCCAAGTATTATAATTGCTTGTATGGCTGATAATGTAACTCGCTTTGCTACGATGTAATAACAAATTTAGAGTTGTGCTAAACAAAATTATGATACTGAATTGTTTTTGTTTGATGATGACAGCTGTACACTATTTTTTCATTAACTATATTTAATTGAACAAGACGGTTCTATTAAAGCAAAAACATATTGTTCTTGAAAAAAAAATCATGATTATTTTCTGCTCAAATTTCTGACAAGAATGTACACTCGTTTACGACATCGTATAAAAAATAAAGCCCTTTGCATTCTATTTAACAATACCCATGATAATCTTATGATTGTCCGTAACATATCGTCACAGAAGTTTGATCGTTGATCTCTTGGATTTAGTTTCATAATGGGGAAAAATAGTTACAAATGTTCTGTCAAACATTACCCTTCTTGGAATTGCCACATATTCTATTTTATATCGATCTTGATTTGAGAGATTGCTCTCATGATTTTCTTCATTTTGCTCTGATTTGGAGATTATAACGTTCCTGGTGAACAATCTATTATTAAATTGCGTTTTGTTAGTTAGAATTAAATAATATTTTTTCTTTTACATAAGCATATATTTTAAAGCTATTGCTTTAAAATATTGCTTAAGAGTTACAATGAGCATCTTATTTTCTTTAAAAAATTAGAAAAGGAAAATACGTACCGTGGTGGAAACAAATGTGGATATACAGCAGTGCACAGAACGTAAACAGTGAATTATGACCCTTGTAACATGAAATACAAGACATAATACATTTACACAGCATGGGCATATAATTTAACAGCAAGGATCATTGTATTAGACGCCCAGGTATTCCATCTACGCGCTGCGTCGTGCTACATCAGACTTCTCCCCTCCCCGCAAAGTTTCCTCCTCCCCACTACTTGCACTTTCGGCGCTACCGCGGGCAGACGATCGGCTCGCAAGTGCAGAATGCCCACGGGAGCAGACGTTGTGCAGGTCTGGCGTAGGTCTAATTTCAAGTGAAGTTCACAGGCGTAATATTGTGTGTATTTGTTTCTAACACTAGGACAACCGTTTGCAGGTATAACCTGAGCGTCAAAGCTCCCTCCTTACCATCCCGATCTCAATTCCATCGAATAGTTTGGAGTTCCATTAAGAATCATGTTACGAAAGAAAGCATCGGTACCCTTCTACGAGTTAAAGAAAATGTATGCCGAATATTATTTTCTAAATATTGCCCACATCAATGGAAGAAGTCTTGTGAACACGTTAACAAAATTGAAGAAGAATATATGAAAACAGACATGACGACGAAAGCAAAAGTGGACAAATTATCGTTTCTTCCTCTGAGGACGACAATGACGTCAAACAGCGAAGGCTGCAGTGACATTGATGACTTGTAGCTCCTCCTTGCTGGGGGAGGGCGACGAATCGCGTTGCGCGAAATAGGTTCAGATAATCTGGCACAGTAGCAACCGTGGGAGAAATCTGCGAAACTAAGCACCTCCCAAAAAGGAGATTTCAAACTTGTTCCCCTATAGTAATAATTTTCAGCTGTGTTTGAGGCGTGGGGGTCTTTACGATTCCCTCTTATACATATACTTATATAGTAGTATACAACTTATAATCCATTATCTTTTCACCTGACAGACTACTGTGTACAATATATGTGCTTAATTGAAGAACTGCATCCCGCACTCAGACTAACGGCACGAGCACCGAGGTGGTGGGTAGGAACGCCATAAACCAATTTATAAAGATGAAGGATCAAGATAGGTGTATGCTATGTGCAGGGTGCGCGAAGGCGCTCTTCACCTCACCCCTTAGGAGAGGAAAGTACCGCGAGAGACACAGGTAGTATATTAGAGACCGAAGTGAATAGGAAATTAGTTACAATGGAAAGTATATGCAATTCTGTAGCACTACTGGTTTACATTATATTGCACGAAACGTCGTGCTAAATGATTTGACACCTTCTGCCTTTATATTAATTCTCTAAAATCTTTAAAAACATTTCTTTGTTGAAGTATAAAGCAATTAACAGAACAATTGACTTAGATGTGTACATTTTTATGATGACGAGATAAAGTCAGGGCACAAGAAAGGGAAACAAACATATATTTTTATTTTACACACGTACGGACCAATTTATTTCTTCGTCAAAGACAGCTTTTTATTAAAAATGATAATTTTGTAGATAAGTCGCTTTTTATTGCGCACAGACTACATTATGTGAACATAAATCAGTTTTTCGTGTTTGCTCCAGTTGAAATTATCAGTATTTTTTCCATTAAAAAAAAATCGTCGTTTCTAGTATCACCGTGAATCTCGCGGATGTAAGTTTACATCCCAGAGCGAGAAGTTGAAGAATCTCACCTCGGATCGAAAGTTATGACTCGTGTCCAGCCGCACTTGGCGAATGAACCGGGGCGTGACCCGCGGCGAGAAGGGGGCGGTTGTAGAGCAGGGGCGGTCCGCAGCCTACCGCTGTGCGCAGCGTGGTCTGCGCAGATGACGTGAGAGGTTTGCCAAAGGCCGGAAATTGCCCCCTCCTTCGGCGTCCGTCCTCTCTCCAACTCGAGTGAACTTGCGGGCGAGTTGCCGCTGCTTTGCCGGTTCAACGCCGAGAGCAAGCTTGTCCGCAGCGCGGCAGGGCCGAGTACGATGAGACGTGCTTGGGGGAAATTGCACAGTGGATAGCTTTTGCGTTGATGTGGGTGTTGGAAACTCATCGACGTTGTGCACACAGACACTTCGTCATTCCCGGTAGAATGACCGCAACTGCCGTATTTCTACGAAGAGCCGATACAATGTCTCGTTTAGAATATCAATCTAGAATACCATGCGGCGTCGTTGATTAACGGAATTCATTCAGAGGGCACATGAAGTTGTCGAATAATCTATAACCTATGTGACCGCTATTGGAGAGTGACATCGCCTTAATTGGATTATCTGCCTATCAGCCTGTCTGAATAACGAGACCGTTCCTCTTCATTGCGTGAATGTCATCCATTTTTGTATGTTAATGCCGCTTATTGAAGCGGTTGAAGTTGCCGTCTCTCTGGGACGTTGCGCAGATGTCAGAGTGGAGCAAGGACCGTTGACAGTGGCTCTCATGTTCCCGACTGCCAGGAATGTTTTATAAAATACGCCGAACTCAGTGTGGGAAAAATTTACTAGGCGGATGAGTAACATGCTGAATATGGTTCTTGTATTTGAATTTTATTCTATTTATTAAGACATATGAACTAAAAGTCTTTAGCGATCACAGTCAACAGCAACAGAAAACAAAGAGAAATGATCATTATAACACAATACTTCTACATATTCCGTAACACTATCGAGAACTTTCACACTTCGATTTCTCCGTTGTAGATATTCTTTTGTGCAATTGAACCACCACGTCGGGGAGTTTTTCGTGAATTTGTTTCTTTGCTAATTGTTTGTTTATATACTAAAACTTGCTATTAAGCACACATTTTCTTTTATCCCAATTGTCTTTGTTATCAGACCTGTGCTGAATTATAAATAAACTCCCGCAAGTTCACACTAAAAGATCTTTGATCAGGTTTCTCCGAAGTTTTTTCTTTTTCTTTCTTTCTCCTGTCATTATCTGGGAGGCTTTGAGTTTGTGAAGAATAATGAGATTTTGAAGTCTTTCTACCTTCTTTTTCTCTGATGTCTTGCTATGTGCCCAGAGCGAGAAGTAGATTCTGTCAATTCTTTTGGTTGTTCTTTATTTCTTATTTAAACATTTTGTTTTAAATTCAGCATCAAGTTTGAAGTTGCACCTTTGACGACGGGAAATATTCAACAGTAACATCAGTGACATACATAGTTATGATTGTTGTTTCATTCATTTGACACGATCATGATCACCTCATGTTTTAATTAAATTGCTACAGATTCAGGTGACAAATAATTATATTTAAATAACAAGGGATTTAAGTAGAGCGTCATTCATGAAAGAAAATGTGGTATTATGCTCGCAACAGGAGGACTATAATTAGAGAGCGATAATTAAGTATCGGTATATTATAGGTGACAATAAGATTTTATTTTTAAACGATTTGGTTTACATTTTTGACTTAATTCTAAAACGTATTCTTTATACTCCTAGAGAACGATACACGAGTTAATGAATTGTCGATGAGTATCGAAAGGATTCAGTTGTTATGCGAGTGATTGGTAGATTGGAACAGTTGCAAGGAGGTTAGGAAATTTCAGAAGCGCTTATATCCCAGCGGAAAGGAATGTCCTCAAAGTAGAAAACAAGCGTGATTTAAGTTGCATTTAATTTCATTCAGAATAAATTGTTTTATTACCGACTCAATGACGCAAATAGTTGTGGCAACAACTCTCTGAGCGAAAAATGTTAATTCAACACTCTCAAAAAACATGGATAAATTCCCTTTTTGTGATCGATGGAAATGGCACTGGAAACCCTCCATACCTCCCATACATCCATGTATCATTGCTTTGTAAAGCGAAATATCAGTTTTCTGATGCCTACTCGCGAACATCGTATCAGACTTATGATAGGAGTTGAATGTAATTAGAGTATCACACTCTTGAATGAATGAAGAATAACAAATTTACTTTTACGATACAAAAAACAATCCAAAAATGTATTTAATGACCACTTTATCGTTGCCGCTCCGGAAAGCTGCATGTAATTCCGCGTTTGGCACAGCGTCGTGCTTTACCTAGCGGCTTTTGCGGCGGCAGTGAGGCTTCTCTGATGGCAGAATGAAAATTAACACTTCTGCTTGCAAGATTGTGGGTCAATCTTGCGCATCTTGAGAATAACCTTGCCGGTTTTTCCATGAGCAAACAGAACGTTAAAGGTGATGGCCGATCAGAGTGGCTGATGTGGCAAGCTTCTATTTGTGTTCTCTTTCACTCCATCTGCTTGAGTGTAATATGGGGGTAGACACTTTTCCTGCTAACAGCGCCATTCTTTCCGCTTATTAATGGGAAAGCTTGAACATTGTGACCCGGATCAGGAAGTATAAATAATGATTAATGAATTGCTGAAAGATATATAATGAATGATTATGAAAATTAATCAAATAGGAAGAGATGTGATATTTCCATGAAAACCAATCAATAATTCCTCTCTATTACAAATTACTGGAAGAGGAATAGCAACGCAGTTACTGACGTACAAAATTTTCTCTCTCCTCAGTTTCCCCTCTCCCCTTCACAGATTTGGCACCGCGAAGGTCACTTTTCCCAAAGGCGATAGTTGAAAGGGATACTAAGGAAATATTGTACGTTCAATATAAAACCATAGGTCAGAATGTCTAATTTATATTCAAATTTCTATCAAAAAATTCACAAGTTATACGTCATTGTATTTCTCTGTTTATGATCTATCAATTGCTAGTGAGAAAATAAAGAGTTCCATTAAAAAATCATAAAATGCTTTTTGGAAATCTAAAAATATTACAAGAATTGTCTCTCCAGCATATTACTTGTCTCATAATTCCGCATTGTTGAGCGAAAACTGCATTTCAAAATCACGAAATGTGAAGTTATGAGAGTGGCCGATATTTAATAAGACATTCATTATCTTACATTGTTAGCCAATAAAAACGTCCAACTGGAATGTTCTTTAAACAGTTCAAGACAGTGCAATGGAAATTGACAAAACGATTCAGTACATAGGAATTCATAAGTTGTACTTAAGAGTAATCCATATTAGCTTTTTGCTAGCATTTTTTTGTTTTAAATATATTGGACTAACTTCTCTTTTTAAAGAAACACTGTTTTATACGCGAATAGATAGGTTTGGAGAAGAGAATTTCATCAATACCACACACGTAGGTATTTTATGAATAATTAAGAGCGCCAGAATAATTAAGAGCACCGAGTGGCCGAGGTGGCTAGAGCGTGTGCCGACTCAGCGCCTCGGTCGGGAGGGTCGCGGGTTCGAGTTTCGCTGTGGGCATAGTTGCTTGTCCCTTAGATTCGTAGGCTTCCGCGGCCGGAGTCATTATGTTCTTGGCTGTCCGGGATGAGCCGCGTCTCAGTCGGTTTTGCTGACGTTTCGGCCATCTTGCTGTGGCCTTCTTCAGAGCTATACTGCTCAGCAAAACCCGGACAGCCAAGAACATAATGCTTGTCCTTTGTCTTTCGTGTCTGTGTGTAGTTGCGGAAGGTCTTGCGAGTCTGCTGATCTCAGATCGTGAAACCTCAGATCGTGAAGTGTGTCAGTGTCTATGTAAAGGTTCATGTGTCCCTATGAGGGACATGAGGAATACGCGGCGCGGATAGTCGATAATCGACATACCCTGAAGCTGACAAAGCCTCCGGAAGAAAAAAAAAGAGCGCGAAAGGCTATGAAATAAGGCATATTACGAAAATCGGGGAGTCGGAACTTCCTGGCGCGGCGCCGGGCAGGTCTGTTTTCTAAGCCGCAAGTCACAGGGCAGTGCAGTGACCTTGGCGACCACAGGAGAATTTTCCTTGCAAGAAACGGTACGGCCAAGTCTTCGTACGTTACAATCATTAGAGGTACTGAATTAACATTTTGTACAAAATAATCAAGTGGAAGCTGATGGGTTCTCATTAGCAACATTTGGTTGGCATCGTCATTAAGCATATTAAATTATCTTCGATTTTTAAAAAGGACGTACTTGTATTATGTGTGATAAACCTTGCGAAATACACTCGACAGTAAACATTACGCCGACTTTTTGTAATCATGTGCGTTAATTCGCACGGAGAGCTCGGCATCTCAATTTTGAACGGCTTCAACGGATGTTATGTGCATCCTTTCTGTAGTGCAGGTAGACCAAAAACGGAATTCAAACTGATGGGCTGAAAGAGGTTCGAGGTACACAAGCTTAATTTGAGAAGGAGCAACAATTTGTGACTTACATAGCAGATACACGCGTATGAATGAGCTGCATTATATTGCATACACCTTGAATGCAACTAAATGGGCAAGAAAAAACACAACATTGCTGTAATGAGAGACACATTTAATCAATGAATTAGATACTGCATAATTTACCATAAAATTAAATACATCAATGAGGAAGTTGATTGTCAGTATGCTTGAGAAAAATAATTATGAAATGATATATTTTTGATTCAGAATGTTAAAAGTTTTAATGAAGAAATGAAAATTTACTTTTCTTCAAATTGTTTTAATTGTGAATATCAGATCAGAACAAAGTTCACGTCAACCTGTCCCAACATAAAAAATAACGATCAAACACCCAATGTGTTGTAACTCATGCTGAGACCCATGCGAGGTCTGCGGAGCAATGAGATCCCTGTAGATGGAGCTGGACGCGAGAAACATGGCCTTTAGATTACGACCTTAGACCAAGAGTGGCCTTTAGATTACGACCTTAGGCACCTGAGAGCTTCCACTATCTTGCCTGCAGTAAGAAACAGATAAAAAAAGGCCTAATTAGAAGTGTGTATGTATGTGTGTGTGTGTGTGTCTGTGTGATTAACAGAAGCATGTATAAAATACAGGAATATATTTAAATTTTCGTGAATTTTGTTAAGGCTGGACATTACAAAAGTCGGTAACAGAAAAACTTAAACCTAAAAAATATTATGTGTATGTATACTTTCAGATCGTACTTCCATCAAAAATCTAGTGTCATTGCCTCTTTATTCTGCTCGGATTCCAACCCATTTTTCATTTATTCACTTTTCCTTCCCGTCCCTTTTTATCCATTTTAAGCTTTTTCCTTTTTATGACCATCTGTCTCCATCAAAATCCGACGCCAACATTTCAAGACTCGCTCTCGTAAACACTACACCTCCAGAGGAGCTGTTTTCGTCTCTGCATCGATGCGGTCTTTCTGGTTCTTCATCCTTGTTCTTTGGTATCCTTCTCCATTTATCATCTCTTTTGCTATTAGATTCTCCCCCTTCCCTTCATTTCTCTTTCCATTTCCTCGTGCACGTCTTCCCTCCCCAAAGTGTTAAGGATTCGCTAGTTCACACGAGAGAGGACTCCATCGCCAGCGAAACGAATTCAGATCAGAGTCACCCTCTTCCGTTGAAACGCTTTACGACGCCGCTGATCCGCTCCCTCCTCTCCGCAGCACTTCCACGCCGCCTTCGCGCGCCGACGGGGGTTCCGACACCTCCGGCGCGGAGCGGGGCGGTTCCATCGCGCGCCGGAAGCCACCGCCGCCTCCCTTCCTGCCTCGCCGCTCTAGCCACCACCGCCCCAGCAGGCCACTCCACCACACCCCCGCCGCTTCATGTTCGTTGCCGCCCTTATACCATCCCTTCTACCGTCATCCCTAACCTCGCCGTCCCATCCCCGCCGTTCCTACCTCCGCTGTCCCTGCCTTCGCTGTCATCGCTTCCACTGCCCAAGCGTTCGCTGACCCTCGTCCGCTGACCCCGCGTCCGCTGACCCCGCGTCCGCTGACCCCGCGTTCGCTGACCCCGCGTTCGCTGACCCCGCGTCCGCTGACCCCGCGTCCGCTGATCTCGCGTCTGCTCACCCCGCGTCCGCTGACCCCGCGTTCGCTGACCCCGCGTCCGCTGACACCGCGCCCGCTGACCTCGCGTCCGCTGACCCCGCGTCCGCTGTCCCCGCGTCCGCTGACCCCGCGTCCGCTGTCCCGCGTCCGCTGACCCCGCGCCCGCTGGCCCCGCGTCCGCTGACCCCCGCGTCCGCTGACCCCGCGTCCGCTGACCCCGCGTCCGCTTATCTCGCGTCTGCTGACCCCGCGTCCGCTGACCCGCGTTCGCTGACCCCGCGTCCGCTGACCCCGCGTCCGCTGACCCCCGCGTCCGCTTATCTCGCGTCCGCTGACCCCGCGTCCGCTGACCCCGCGTCCGCTGTCCCCGCGTCCGCTGACCCCGCGTCCGCTGAGCCCGCGTCCGCTGATCTCGCGTCTGCTGACCCGCGTCCGCTGACCCCGCGTTCGCTGACCCCGCGTTCCGCTGACCCCCGCGTCCGCTGATCTCGCGTCTGCTGACCCCGCGTCCGCTGACCCCGCGTTCGCTGACCCCGCGTCCGCTGACCCCGCGTCCGCTGACCCCGCGTTCGCTGACCCCGCGTTCGCTGACCCCGCGTCCGCTGACCCTGCGTTCGCTGACACCGCGTCCGCTGACCCCGCGTCAGCTGACCCCACGTCCGCTGACCCCCGCGTCCGCTGACCCCGCGTCCGCTGACCCCGCGTCCGCTTATCTCGCGTCTGCTGACCCCGCGTCCGCTGACCCCGCGTCCGCTGACCCCGCGTTCGCTGACCCCGCGTCCGCTGACCCCGCGTCCGCTGATCTCGCGTCTGCTGACCCCGCGTCCGCTGACCCCGCGTTCGCTGACCCCGCGTCCGCTGACACCGCGTCCGCTGACCTCGCGTCCGCTGACCCCGCGTCCGCTGACCCCGCGTTCGCTGACCCCGCGTTCGCTGACCCCGCGTCCGCTGACCCTGCGTTCGCTGACACCGCGTCCGCTGACCCCGCGTCAGCTGACCCCACGTCCGCTGACCCCGCGTTCGCTGACCCCGCGTCCGCTGACCCCGCGTCCGCTGACCCCGCGTCCGCTTATCTCGCGTCTGCTGACCCCGCGTCCGCTGACCCCGCGTCCGCTGACCCCGCGTTCGCTGACCCCGCGTCCGCTGACCCCGCGTCCGCTGATCTCGCGTCTGCTGACCCCGCGTCCGCTGACCCCGCGTTCGCTGACCCCGCGTCCGCTGACACCGCGTCCGCTGACCCCGCGCCCGCTGGCCCCCGCGTCCGCTGTCCCCGCGTCCGTTGACACCGCGTCCGCTGACCCCGCGTCCGCTGATCTCGCGTCTGCTGACCCCGCGTCCGCTGACTCCGCGTCCGCTGACCCCGCGTTCGCTGACCCCGCGTCCGCTGACACCGCGTCCGCTGACCCCGCGTCCGCTGACCCCGCGTTCGCTGACCCCGCGTCCGCTGACCCCGCGTCCGCTGACCCCGCGTTCGCTGACACCGCGTCCGCTGACCCCGCGTCCGCTGATCTCGCGTCTGCTGACCCCGCGTCCGCTGACCCCGCGTTCGCTGACCCCGCGTCCGCTGACACCGCGTCCGCTGACCCCGCGCCCGCTGGCCCCGCGTCCGCTGTCCCCGCGTCCGTTGACACCGCGTCCGCTGACCCCGCGTCCGCTGATCTCGCGTCTGCTGACCCCGCGTCCGCTGACTCCGCGTCCGCTGACCCCGCGTTCGCTGACCCCGCGTCCGCTGACCCCGCGTCCGCTGACCCCGCGTTTCGCTGACCCCGCGTTCGCTGACCCCGCGTCCGCTGACACCGCGTCCGCTGACCCCGCGCCCCGCTGGCCCCGCGTCCGCTGTCCCCGCGTCCGTTGACACCGCGTCCGCTGACCCCGCGTCCGCTGATCTCGCGTCTGCTGACCCCGCGTCCGCTGACTCCGCGTCCGCTGACCCCGCGTTCGCTGACCCCGCGTCCGCTGACACCGCGTCCGCTGACCCCGCGTCCGCTGACCCCCGCGTTCGCTGACCCCGCGTTCGCTGACCCCGCGCCCGCTGGCCCCGCGTCCGCGACCCCGCGTCCGCTGACCCCCGCGTCCGCTGACCCCGCGTCCGCTGATCTCGCGTCTGCTGACCCCGCGTCTGCTGACCCCGCGTCCGCTGACCCCGCGTTCGCTGACCCCGCGTCCGCTGACACCGCGTCCGCTGACCCCGCGCCCGCTGGCCCCGCGTCCGCTGTCCCCGCGTCCGTTGACACCGCGTCCGCTGACCCCGCGTCCGCTGATCTCGCGTCTGCTGACCCCGCGTCCGCTGACCCCGCGTCCGCTGACCCC
This sequence comes from Acheta domesticus, assembly GCA_031308135.1. NCBI lineage: Eukaryota > Metazoa > Arthropoda > Insecta > Orthoptera > Gryllidae > Acheta > Acheta domesticus. Next base: position 184,269,196 of record JAHLJT010009436.1, on the reverse strand, counting down.
GCGTCCGCTGACCCCGCGTTCGCTGACCCCGCGTCCGCTGACCCCGCGTCCGCTGACCCCGCGTCCGCTGACCCCGCGTCCGCTTATCTCGCGTCTGCTGACCCCGCGTCCGCTGACTCCGCGTCCGCTGACCCCGCGTTCGCTGACCCCGCGTCCGCTGACACCGCGTCCGCTGACCCCGCGTCCGCTGACCCCGGATGTACTGGTCCCTCCTCCGCTGTCCCGCCGTCCCTGTCCCGCCGTCCCTGTTCCGCCCTCCTGTTCTGCCAACCCTGACCATTCGTCTTTGTACGTCCGTGTCTGTCCGCGCCGCCTCGGTCGCGACGGATGTGTCCCACTGTCTCTACTCCGACGACCATCTCTCTCTCTGTCTTTGCCCCGCCGATCCACCGACCCTCTGATCTGTCGTCTCTGACCGCCATCTGTCTCGCCGTTCCTGTCTCCCGATACAGGGTGACGCATGGTAGCGTAAGTTTTGTGAAATGTACTCCCGTAGCAAACATTATGTCGCTACTTCTTTTGAAATTGTTGCGCATCAGGCCACAAGCGAGCCCGTTGTCTCTGTTTTAAAGTGTTTTGTTAGACCTCCGAAAGGTAACAAAAATACAGAATACTTTGTCTAAAAATTCACTAAGAAAATGGCGCTATTCCCAGGCAACGCCTGATCAACTTAGTTGCAATTTCTTCGGCAACAGAGTTATTGACACTCAATATTTAAAAATGTGACTCACCAATTGCTTATTTATCGAATTTTTTTACTATGTGTAATTTGCCATTCAGACGTTCTTCATCGTCAGAAGTTGATCCACGTCCCCGTTCCTGATTTCCCCTTCGTTCTTTTCTCAGACTCTGATAACACTTCTGCAATATGATTTGTATGAAGGAATATTGATATTGTTTGTGTTGCAATTATTAATAAAAAAATACTTCATCAAATTTGAATTTTAGGAATGGTTTAGAATAACTTTAAGCTTATTTTGAATGAAATTTCAGAATATTAATTTTAATATATATTTCTGATTATTGTCTCTCATCTCATTGAAATTGCTGGAATATTTACGATAGATTCAGTATTGGAGTCTTTATATTTTTAAGGTAGCAAAGTTTTTATGTTGTCATT
>JAHLJT010009436.1:184247967-184267976 GCA_031308135.1 Acheta domesticus | reverse complement strand
TTTCGGTCTTCATTTGTAGTACCTTTATGAGTGTTTATATTACTTTACTACGCTTCAGTTTTTACAGACCAGTTCATAATCTACAGTTACACGCTAAATACAAATACACATTAAACAAACTTGTTACGACAAATTTTTTTGGACTGGGGAAATGCTAAAAATGAATAAACAAATTATATTATAAAATATTTAAATTTGAACTAAGGAGTCGTAGACTAATACTTGGATTGATTCATTATGTCGTGTTTTTGTGTTTCCGTGCACGTCAGCTGCTACGGTCATCATTCCCATAAGTGTAGTGTATATCATTGAGGGAAGTGTGTTTCTCCCCTGCTAGAACGTGAAATCCGGCGCCAACCTACACGTCGGCTTGACTTCGTTACGCGTTCGTTGACCAATGAAACCCAAAAAGATTTTTTTCTAGATTCTTTTTTATGTGCGATTGAACCGGACGTTTATGAAAACGGTACTTAAACCATAGAATTACACTGCACTGATTCACGAGTTATTCATGCGCTGACAAAATTATATAAACAGCGGTATCATGTGACTGTGCAATGAACTGCAAAAAATAATCTGCTGTTCATTGCACAGTCACATGATACTGCTGTTTGTTGTGCAATGAACTGCAGATATTTCTGCAGGTTCATTGCAGATATTTCTTGTATGTGTTCATAAAGAAATAATTAACATTCTTTTAACCAGAAGTAAAACTATCAAAGACAGACTGACAGACAGAGACAGACCGACAGACTTAGGTAATGTAACAGAAGATATATTTGTAACATATTGTAAGCAGAGAGCGAATCTCAACAATTTGTTATTAAGTTGCATATTACAAATATTTTGTTTCATAAAAAATTGAGATGAATAACATACATTTTATTACAAAGTAAACTTAGTGAATGCTTCATGTCCATATATTGCAGATATATAAGTAAAGGCAACGAAATTGAACACTGATAATGTATTTTTTAACACTTTACACAAAGCTGTAATGGTTGTTAAATATAAAAATACCTGTGAATAAAATATACTTCACTTCCAAATACTAATTGTATTTTGTTACCTTTAGCACGGTAACACAATTTTATCGACGACTCTAACACCTTTCGGAACAGTGCGTATTTATCGAATATTGCCTGTAGCGTAAACATTTGTTTGGCACTTTCCTATTTCTTCTCGTGGTTCCAGATTGTGGGAGCTTAATAAAAACTCTGCTGCGCAATTATTCCAATTACAGTAAGTTCTGAAGGGTTCGCAGCCTCCACCGCTAGAGCACAATGATACTTCATGGAAACTTTATGGAGGATTTCATGGAGGAAATCTAAGAGAAGGGATAGTCGGAGAGAACGGCAGCTAGAACATCAGAAATGCCCGCATTGTGTATTTTCAGTGATGATGTAAGTCAACACTAATTTGCATCGTCCTAGACATTTATCTCTTCGCTGAAATGCATTTACTTATCAGCGCAGTACTGTTGCTTAGTATCTTCCAAGGTGAAAAGAATACAAATCTAAACATTCACTTACCAGCATGTGATGTGCATTCTAGCTACTTGCTGGTGGAGTGCGTCTCCTCCGTTCTCTTTTTGAGGAGGGGGTTGATAGTCCGAGAAACCACTCTGCAAAACCTCATCTATGCCCCTGAGTTATAATTTACAAACTACTATGCTTTTCATCATTCTGTATTGTCTTTACCTTGCGTCCCATATTTTGTGACATTCACATTCAGTGTGTAATATCTATTTTTCACCCTTGATTATTCCACCTGAGTAACATTTTACCAAGGGAGAAGAAAGACCATCTTCAATAGGTTTAAGAATATTAATAAAAGTATGCTTAAAGTTACATATACTAGTGAACAATGCAGTAATGTTCGTGATAATATTGAAATTACCAGCCACAACCAAAGAAGTTACAATGTTTGTTTTGACCGCTGTTGTTAATTCTCTCCTTTTAGAAATTGAACCTAAAGGTCATTTCTTTACGCCCATTTCATCAAAATCGGTTAATACGTTAGTGATAATAACAGTCAGTGCAATTGACATTATCGCTTTTGGTCTTCAAGCATTGTGCGCTAAACTGTGGTAACTAGAAACAAGGTGATTGGTGTGAAAGGTCTGTTTGTGAAAATTCTATTAAGAGGCCCCTTGCTGCAACTGAAATTATGCTACCACTGTTAAGTATTGAAGAATTACAAAATAATACACCAATTTATATGCTTTTGTATAGTTTTGTGCGGAAAACACTTTTAAAAATACTCTCAAACGTAGACGAGCCAGAGTTAGCGATGAAACCTTTCTGTTGCCGACAAATAATTCATTATATTGCATGTTCTCATGGCTGAAGTGATTACAACAGAAGTACTGTTTAAATGGACTATCGTTAGCTGCTATCTGTATTAAAATTGTATGTTTGTGCACATAGACCAACGAGCGCGTTCAAATATGGAACTCAAAAATACATCTGAAAAGTAAACGGTTAGAATAGTAAATCGTTCATCATCGTGTAAATAATGTACTAAAACTTTATTATTATGTATATATATATATATATATATATATATAAATATATATAAATGTTTTGTTGGATGAAAATTTAAAAAACTATAAGTACTGTCAATTTTAAATAATTGTCCCCAAGTGCGAAAGTCAAAATCAATAGGAGATGCGTAAAGACGCTCGATCGCTTAGGCCAGTTCTTATCAGACGAAACAAGACCAAAACAGAATCAACGCAGCGCGTGTGGAGGCGGTCGGGAGCAGCCGATCGTGTCGACCAGTGCAGAGGCTAGGGTGGCTGACATCGACTCGTTGATGAAAACAGACTCTGCTAGACGGAGATGAACCGCCCGAATGCCCGCAGATGACACGCGGGGCAACATGAGTCTTCTTATTAGTAGGGGGCGGATTTTGATGACCTGAAACATCGACAAAAATTATGCTCTTAAAATGTGTTAAACATGCCCTCAAAGCCTAGAAAAAATTACGTAAAAATGTGATCAAAATCAGTTCTCAAGCTGAACATCTCAAGCTATCCAACATCCATCAAGTGACTTGTTATTGAAGTAATCGAGACTTCTTTTCGAGTGAACTCAGCTTGCAAACTTTTAGTTTGGACTGTTCTTTAACAGATAATCTCTGTCTTTAGTTATCCCGAAATCGGCCGAACCGACAATGGCGCTTATTAGGCATCACAGGAACCTTATTACATACTTACAACAGCTGACATGACAGTTTCAAAGTGAATAAATCGAATAGGCAAGGCTAAGGAATTCTATGGAGAATATTTGTTGCGTCTCATAAAATTATTTAAAGCAAGAACCATTAAAATGATATTAATATCAACGAAATCAGCAAAAATGCATTAGAAATGACTAAAAAAGGTATAAAACTACTTATTAGTCGAAATCGACGAAAAAAGTACCATATAAAAATGGGTCATTTCCTTTCGTCATAACTTAAAATTAATGTCTATACTGAACGACATTCTTCTAAACTGAAAAGAAAAAAACGACATTTCATTAAAATCCCCCCTTAATTAAGAGTATCATCAATTTAATGATTCGAGAAGACGCCTAGGCTTCAACACTGACTCAACAGACCTAGCCCTGAACCGCTTGTGTTGTCCGCTAAAAAATAAAGATGCGAATGTATTCTGAAAATATACTTTTCCCTGATTGTTATATGTTTGTACACCTTTGTTATCGAATAAATGTAGGATCGAATAGGGTTTCAAAATTCACTCCGAAAAATCCATCATAAGTTCACAAATGATGGTTGACATTGGACCAGTCAAATAATTATGTGCTGTCATATAGACCTTCAAAAGATTTATATATTGATTAGACAAGCAAAATCATTGTAAATTAGTAAAGGGAAAAAGTATGATGGGTGACATTTTGAAAAACCTTAAAAAATGCCTATTTGAGAAAGTAGCGACAGGAAGAGGCTCAGTGCATCAACTGATGTCACTGCAGTGCCTCTGGCCGGGACCCATGGGATGCGACTACCGACGGTACACCGTGGTAGTAGGCTTGTCGACACCAGCTTATCAGCTAGATCCAATTCGAATATCTGGAGGAGAATACTTCTGGTCGGGTGCTCTGATCGGTGGTTTTCCGTGGTTTCTCCGATCAATACTAGACGAATGCCACAGCAGTACCCTATTAACGGGCCACGGACCGCTCGTGACCATTCCTTGTCATATCTTCATCCCGTTACACCCACCTACACTTACTTGCACTACATTGGCATACACGCCGGGAGACCGGTCGGGAATATAGAGCTTGTTCCGGCTGGGGCTGTGCCACGCTGGTGGGAGATACCTGGATGGGGAAATCCCAGCATGTCGACGTAGGTAGGCGCCAGATCTCACCAGCCAGCGGGAGATGATCACCGCCACCTTCCGCGACGAAAACATGTACCACACTTACGGGACGAAACAGCCGTTGGCGCGCCTGGAATCACTAATCAATCAATTAATCAAAAAAGAAAACAACGCCCAAGTGCATAACCGGGAAACGGCAGGAGGTGCAGGAAAGGGCCCACTGGCTTTCACCAGTACTTTCCTGAACGGGAACTCATGAAGAAAAGTAATGTAACATCGATTTCGATGATTTCGAAAGTCATGTTTTTGTAAAACATAGAACATAAATAACAACGATTTATCAAAGCCGATGTTTTAACACATAACTTCTGCTGGATATTTTGTGGCTGATACTTCATTTTTGGACGAAAACAGTGTAACAAAATATTATAATAATTTTCAGATACCCATTAATTGAACATTCTTCAGACCAAAGTGATTAAGGATAAAAAAATTAGTTAATTGATTTTTTGTTGATTTTATTTATTATTTATGATTCATTCACTTTAAAAGTTTGGTTAATTGTTATGACAATTTTTAAAATATATTTTGTCTGCTAAGTCTCAAGTATACGTATAAATCAATAAACATGAGTGCCGTTAAAATGAAATCACTCCCCTGCAACACACATACATTCATACACACACACACACACACACACACACACACACACACACACACACACATACGCTGATGTAAGAGATTACAAATAATACTTTAAAAACATTGATATTTAAAAAGTAAAAATATTGATGTTTAAAAATAACGACGGTTTTGAGTCGATGTTTTTTAAACATACCGAGTGAAGTTGCTCAGTGTGTAGCACCCTGACTTCGCAGTCGGGAGGCCCGGGTTCTATCCACGGGCCGGCCATACTAACCGGGGTTTTTCGTGGTTTCGTTTGGTCTTGTAAGGTGAATGTGGGGATGGTTAAAAAATGCCACGATTTGATCCCAACGCCTCACCGACCACCTCCCACTATTATCCTAGTCCTTTCATCCCTCATCATCACCCAATCACTTCATTCAGTACCATCAGGGAAAGCAACGCGAAACTACCCCGTTTATCATCCTCCCAAGAAAGCCCATTATGATGATAATATTGTGGAGGCATCTAAATGGGTCACCTTACTTCCATCTATGGAAGAACAGGATCAAAGAAGATTATTTTGAACATCTATTTTTAAAATTTAAACATCGATGTTTTGAAACATTGAAGTTTTGTTGACGATGTTGCATTAAGAGTACGATCAGAAGTGTTGTCATTGCCAACAATGTTGTTTATTACAAGAGCAGCTTTCGTTGGCTCGGTAGTCGTTTCGTGGCTTCCAGACAGCAGAAAACTGATGATGATGGCTAAGCCATCGAAAGCTGCTCTTGTAATAAACAACATTGTTGGCAATGACAACACTTCTGATCATTTAATTTTAAATGCCAACGACATTTCACCACTAAACCAATATTAAGAGTACGAGTTGGGTGTCTATAGGAGTGCCGTAGAAGTGTAGCACTGCGGCCATAGTTGGGTAGTAAATGGAGGCTATTTTCCCCTCAAAAAAAAAAAAAAGAAATTGACCAACGAAAGGCTGTTTTCACGCAAAAAGCTAACGATGGTGTAGAGTTACCCTTTGCTTTAATTTAGACAAGGAATTATTTAAACATTTTGAACGTTTTTCATTGAAACACTAATTTGCATGAAAAACTGCACGATGACATCATTTGGCATAAAGTTTAACAGTTTAAATTTCCAACTCCAGCTGTGCTAAAACATTCCACTAGCAAGGCTTTCTGAACGCCTTTACGCCGGAGCTTTACGCGCGAGAGAAACTATGCAATTGAATTTACTGTTATTCCAAAATATAGAATTCAGAAAGCTCATTTGCATTTAAAGGTCAGTTGCAGTTGCAATATATTCCTGTTAAGGAAATAAAATTCCGGAAGATAAATGCGATTGCACCCGTAATCTTATTCGTAGGTCATGACCTGGAGGTTATTACATCTTTGGCATTGAGATACTGTTGTCAAGAATGTTTACAGAACGATGTCGACTAGCGTAACTGTGATTGCAGTCAACATATCAATTACACAAAAAACTGTTTGATGTTCGGTATCACGCTTTTTTTATGTTTGAAGGCTTGGCAGCTAAGGCCTTTAGCCTTTTACTGTTTATTATAAAATGTCACATATACAAGTACAATTTACAGTTACAATTCAAATTTTATGAAACAGATTTGCTTCTTTCAGGAATTTTAACTTCCTGCCAGTCGCCGTTGTGTCCGTTCCTAAGTCCTCCTTCAGATCCCCCTTCATTTCACATCTGTCTCTGATTGTTGCGAGATTTACACAGTCCGTTAGTAGGTGCTTCACTGTTAAAACTGCACCGCAGTCGCAGACAGGTGGTTCCTCATTCTTTAGCATGAATGAAGATGTTGTCCTTGTGTGGCCTATTCTTAGCATGGTAAGGCACACTTGTTCTCGTCGAATGTAGCTGACGTGTGCTGGCCATTTATTCACGCTTTGCTTGATCGGCTTTAATTTCGTTCCAAGGCTATTCCATGTGGTTTGCCATGCTCTGAAGATATACTTTAATGCAGTATTTCTTGCGTCTTGAGGTCGTACTTCCGTATCAATTTCTAATTGTTTGTTTGCGGCATTTCTTGCTGCAGAATCGGCTTCTTCGTTGCCTGAGATACCTATGTGCCCAGGGCACCAGATGAATGTGACTGATGCTTCTCTCTGACTTAATTTGTGACATGATAAAAGTATCATTTGAAGCATCGGATCCACAGGTAGGCGTCTGTCTATGGCGTTAAGGAAGCTGAGCGAGTCTGTGCAGATGACAAATCTTCTTGGGCTGAGATTTTCACAATATCGCAAAGCTTGCAATACTGCAAACAATTCAGCTGTGTACACACTCGCTTCTAGGGGAAGAGTCCATGCTTTTGATATGCCTTCGGTTACAAATGCGGTGAAACGGGACCAGTGACTTGAATTCACTCTAACCGTAGATTCACTATATCCGAGTTCACCATAACTCGACAGTACGTAGAGACAAACACTTCCATTCAAATTTTAGACATTCAGTTTTTATTGTTCTTACAACTGTAACGACTGTGACATCTTCAGAAATCTTTTCAAAATGGTTTTGAATCAATATCGTTTAATGTAAAATATTTACATTATTAGTCAATATCAAAATTAATTCCTTCTTCTTCATTATTTCCTCCTCACCTTCATTGACGGTTTAAAACATACTTGCTGATAACCGAACAATGTTCATTAAAGACAGATAACTAACAGAAGCAAATTTTACGCGAGTACAGATTAGTACGTTTTGTAAAAATTGTATATAATATAAATATTTTAGATTAAACAATATTGATTCCAACCATTCTTCTGAAAAGTAAGTTTCTGTCAACTTATACAAGTATAAATTGTAATACAATGAGTTCATAATAGAAAGGTAACTAACAGCAACAGATTTAGCACTGTTTACTATGTTTTGTAAAATTTGTAAATAATGTAAATGTTTTAGATACACAATATTGATTCCAATCATTTTTTTTGAAAAGATGTCTGAAGATGGCTGTTAAGGTATAGCACAAACGTCACAGTTGTAAGAACAATAAAAACTGAATGTCTAAAAATTGAATGGAACGGTTTGTCTAAGAAAAATATTGATTTCAAAGACTGAAATCCATTTTCATTTAAACTTTTAAATCTAAGAAAAAAAAGACAAAAATGTATTTTTTAAACCTCATGCACTTCAGTTGTTTAGGAGTTTGTTAAGTGAATCAGCGCCCTCTGGAATACATTTCATTATTCTAGAGGGCGCTGAGTGAATGCATATAGCATGAATGAAGTTATATTTCTACGCAACAGTTACGCTTATTTATGAGATAGTAAATATTGCTGTAGCGTCACTAGTTTAAAGACAATTTCACAAATCGTGAAATTGCTCTCGGCAGGAGGCTCATGCAGCCTCGTGTGACAACTTCGAGCATTTTGTCCATTTCGTTTTGAAGACGAAATTGACTCGCAGTAGACCTTATCATCGTCTGAGTGGATTGGTGAACTGGTCGTGACCACCGCGGCGATCCAATGGCACCCCAGCTTCAGGTGCACGGCGCATTTCGGGTTGTTGGTGGTTTGCTGGCCTTGTTAGGTTTGGTGACAACTCACCTAAGCAATAGAGCCTTTTACGACATCTTTCTACAATTGTTGCGTTCGTATTTGGAGAGAATTATTTCAAATTGGCCATTTTAAAAGTATTGCAATTTTTAACTAGACAAATTTCATTATACTATTTTAAACATGTATGACTCTTATAGCTTATATCCAACCGTACTATCTCAACGGCGTATTCTCTTGTCGTTTTGTAGAGAAATGAAGCAGTTATTTTTATCACGCATGTCTTGCATGCGTAAACGATGTAGGCGTTCCCCTCTGGACGCAATATGAGATAAGTTTTAGTCTATTAGGAAGAATATTCGTCGATCGAAGTAGAAGTTGCGTCAGTCTGCGATTCCCAGAGATAGGCGGATTTATAAGCGGATGTGACCAGAGTAATTACTTTATTATTAGATTACTATTTCTGTTACATCACATATTTTCTCTAATTATTTTAAGTAATTACTTGCAACTTACAATTGCAACTAATATCCAAAGAGCATATCCGATATCTCTTGAACTACTCTCTTCCCGGATGACTGAACAAAAGACACACTTTAGTTCTTGAAATATAAAATGTTTTAATGAAAATAACCATTCTGATATTTATTGTTTTGTGTTACATCCTTCCCAACTATTGAATGCACCCTGACGGATTCTTCCCCTGACGGATTCCTCCCCTGATGGATTTCTCCCTTAAGCGATTCCTCTTCTGACCGATTCCTTCCCTGAGCGATTACTCCCTTGAGCGATTTTCCCCCAGTGGGATTCCTTCCCTGACCAGTTCCTTTTCTAACCGATCCTCCCCTGACGGATTGCTCCCTGAAGAATTCCTCCCCAGACGGATCCCTCCCGTGATGGGTTCCTCCTATGACGGATTCCTCCCCTGTCGGATTTTGCCCGCGTTAAGTTTAGTGGTTAGGCGGAAGAGCAGGCCCTATGGCCTGAGCCTCGCCATTAATAAGTTTTCTCCCGCCAAGAAATTTCGCTTTGGCGTTCCATACGAATTATTTATCATTATTTTGTGTTACCGGGCGCGTTAACTGATATGGTCATAAGTCCCGAAAGTTCTGTACCGGAACATTTCTTCAGAATGTCTTCCTTTATTCAGAATCTGGATCATTTTAAAATGTGATCTTACTTTTCTTGAATTTGAATGAATATTCAGTGAAAGTTACTCATGAGCTGAAAAACATTAGCGGAAGAGGATTTCTTGTTTTGAATTTGCAGGTTGGAGCTCTCGAAGCTGTGATGTTGGCACGCCGTGGACACCAAGTCGACCTCTATGAATATCGTGAAGGTGAGTAATACGTCCGTTGTGCCTGTAAAAGTCTAAGATGATTAGTGATCATCATTTCTGTTCGTGTGAATTCAGCTTTGTCATGTTAAGACAATTTTTTGTGTGTTTGAAGTAAGTTTACTTTTTTGACACGCTCTGTAGATATATATAATATTTATGTACTGAGAAGGTGACAAGAGTTCTAATGATCGAGCGGTGACAAAAGCCCGAGGCATTAGATTCAGGTAACGCCCGTGGTACATATAAAACTTTACAATTTTACCTAATTTACTAATTAACTAGATGTTAACTTGAACCTGTTTGTCTTTTCGTATTTCCCTCCTATAATTCCCTCCATAAGAGAACATTTAAACTAGAATCATTCAACTGTTTTCGTATTTCCCTCGTAACCACGGTCTTCAGGATCCAGGTAAGTTACGCAGTGTGTATCGAACTCCGTATCGAAGGCAATAACAAGCTATAACATATCAGTAAACAATAAAGATATAAACACACACGAATCGGGCGCTGCCGCATATAATCCTCGGACGCTGCCGCATGTAATGGGAACGTTGGTGTTGCAGACATCTAAAAGGGATTCCTCCCCTGATGGATTTCTCCCTGACGGGTTCCTTCCTGATGGATCCCTCCCCGACGGATTCCTCCTCTATCGGATTCGACCCATGACGGATTCTTCCCCTGACGGATTCCTCCCCTCACAGATTCCTCCCCTCACGGATTCCTCCCCTCACGGATTCCTCCCCTCACGGATTCCTCCCCTCACGGATTCCTCCCCTCACGGATTCCTCCCCTCACGGATTCCTCCCCTCACGGATTCCTTCCCTCACGGATTCCTCCCCCCAACGGATTCCTCCCCCCAACGGATTCCTCCCCCCCACGGATTCCTCCCCTCATGGATTCCTTCCCTCGCGGATTCCTCCCCCCACGGATTCCTCCCCCCACGGATTCCTCCCCCCCACGGATTCCTCCCCCCCACGGATTCCTCCCCTCACGGATTCCTCCCCTCACGGATTCCTCCCCTCACAGATTCCTCCCCTCACGGATTCCTTCCCTCACGGATTCCTCCCCTCACGGATTCCTCCCCTCACGGATTCCTCCCCTCACGGATTCCTCCCCTCACGGATTCCTTCCCTCACGGATTCCTCCCCCCAACGGATTCCTCCCCCCCCACGGATTCCTCCCCTCATGGATTCCTTCCCTCGCGGATTCCTCCCCCCACGGATTCCTCCCCCCCACGGATTCCTCCCCCCACGGATTCCTCCCCCCCACGGATTCCTCCCCTCACGGATTCCTCCCCTCACGGATTCCTCCCCTCACAGATTCCTCCCCTCACAGATTCCTCCCCTCACAGATTCCTCCCCTCACGGATTCCTCCCCTCACGGATTCCTCCCCTCACGGATTTCTGCCTTAACGATTCTCTCCTGAGCGATTCCTCTCTTGGAACGTTGGCGTTGCAGATATCCGCCGCTGCCCCGACGCGCGCGGCCGCTCCATCAACCTGGCGCCTGTCGCACCGCGGGCGCGCCGCTCTGCGCGCCGCGGCGCTGGAGAGCACGGTGCTGGCACAGGGCGTGCCCATGCGCGGACGCATGCTGCACGCTCCCGATGGACGGCGCACGCCCGTGCCCTACGACGTGCTCGGCAAGGAGGTAGGACACCTCCTTCGGGTCAGGAACGGGTTTGTGTACAGCAGGATCTATGTAAAATTGTCGCCCCCTTCCCGAATTAAAATTCAATTTGCTAAAACATCTATATCAAAAAATATATTTTTAATTTTAGACTTGTAACTCGTTTTGTTTTTAGTACAGTAGATCATTTTACTAATACTGCTCTGCTTAAAGTCATGTTGCCACCCTGCCGAAATAAAAACTTTCATATTTACATATTTAAAAATGTATACGAAGTTTTTTAATTCAAATTTTTCGTTTTCTAGTTTTTGCTTTAGTTGACCATTTTATTAAAAATTATTCTGCTGGTTTATGAAGTTTTTTTAAAAATATTTTGTAATTTTTCTCGGGACGCGGATCCCCTTCTGGACGAGGACTCCTAAGCTATTGTTTTTTTTTATTATTTTGCTAGTAGGAATATCCGGTTCCGCTTCTTATATGTGGGCGAGGGCTGAGCTCGATGTTGTATCAAGAATATTTCAGATGGTATTCAACCCCTCATTAATATTTTTAAGTAGTATTTTTTAATGGTTAGCATTAAATAAAAATGAACTGAGTCATAATAGTAATATTACTTGGGATATGAGATACATATGGTAATTATTTTGAATAAATGGAGTAAAATTACAAAGAAATGTAGGTTCTGCAGAGGGCTTAACCCCTATTATATTAATCTTTTACACAGATTACAACTTTAAGACATTCTTGGCTCTATTTCTACTATTCTAATGTTGAAGCAAAGAAAATATTTCACTACGTCAAATTTATTTATTATAAATTTTCAGAAAACCATCAATTCTCAGATTGTTTAAAGGATGTTGTTCATAAATCTATTTTTGGATGTTGACGTAGAAGTGTGCAGTCCTGTTCACAAAAGTGTGTTCATCTATTGGAAATTTTTGTATTTCTCCTCAATAATTTACGAAATAATTTCAAGAAAATTAATATTCGAACATGCTTTCTTTTCAGTGTATATACTCGGTTAACCGGAAATTCCTGAATGAAATTCTGCTGACTGGTAAGTGAAAAGCTAATTTGCGCCGGGTTAGATCAAGTGGATGAAAATAAATGATTGGGTGATTTTTGTTCCAGCGGCTGAAACATTCCCAAACGTCAATCTTCACTTCAATCACAAACTTGTGGCCGCCGACTTCGACTCCGGAGAACTAACTTTTCAGTAGGTAAACTTTTGCTAAAAGCATTTAGTACGAAGGGCAAAAGCGTAAACATTCGTAATTTCACGATGGAATTCATGTGCTAATGTAAAACTAATTTGATATTTTTTTCTAATTTATTTTTTATCGTATGAGATAGTTCTATCAAAATAGTGGTGTGTATACGTGTCGTTTCGCTATTGCACCCGTTATTCTAACACCAAATCACTCAAAGGCACCATTGTATCTTTATCAAGGACTAACACCATCCATGTTAAACATATTACGTATCATCACACGGTGGGTCAATTTTCCCGCAGAAAGCTATCTTCGATCACAGGAATAAAATGGCGGATTGACGAATTGGCAGTTTTTTGAACAAAAATTTAGCCAGGGAAATAGTTACATTGACAAAAATTATTGTTCTCTTCATTTCTAGAAGTATGTAATTAAATGTTCAAAAAATCATACTTCAATGTTATAATTATAAAGCAATCACATTCTCTGCCAAGTCAATGTATTATTAATTTATGTTAACAATTTGACATGGGTCATGGCAACACAGAATGCAACTTTTAAATGGTTAACTTTCACTAAAATCTGCTGAAAAGAGCTTAATATATTTTTCTTTTGCAAAATGAGCTACACACTCACTATTACATAGTAGCGACCTCTAAGAGGAATTCTTGCCATTCTAACTGAAAAATGTGAGACATAAACAGTGTAACACTAATTACTTCTCCAATTGCTGCGCGAAAAAGATGCATCTCATTCCTACCAACAACAAAGTAAGCGATATCTCATAATACTTTTTATGGTACAAGTAGTAAAAGATGATTTTTTTTATTTTGCGATTAGGAAAGGTTGCGACCCGATGTTTCCAGGCCGAGTGGAGCACTACTACAAGCAAATAAAAGCACTTTTACCACGCGTGTCATACACAATTTTTAGACAGTTTTATTGACTCTTTGTCCTCTGTTCTTATCGCCCTTTCGACACTTTCGTCTCTCTCGTTTTTTTCTCCCTTTTCGCCTTTTTCGTCCTTTTCGTTCTTTTTGTTCTTTTTGTCATTTTCTCATTTTGTCCTTTTGGTTGTTTACGTCCTTCCGGTCAGGCGAACATATTTTGTTTTCTTTGTTGCATTCAGAGATTTCTCAGAACACCTTAACATCGTCTCATTTTATCACTAGAGCTAAAAAATCAACTTTTGGTACGCTAGGCATGCTACAATAAATGTAAAATATTTTTAGGGACTAACAATAAATGTACAAAATTTTTTAGTGCGCCATTTGTCTTTTTAATGTCAGGCAAATGAAATTGACGCTTTAGTTCTTTTGTCACAGTCTACGCAGCTGAAGCTTTGTGACCTGAGAAAATCAACTAGGTCTGAGAGTCGACGGTGGCGAATTTTCGAGCTGGCCTTGACAACGCAAATGCCTGGCTGAGAATTCTGGAGTCCAGTTCGTATGATCGGTCTTCTCCCTGAATTTTGAGGATAAATTTTAGGAGGATACCGGAACAATTTATTATCTGCACCTGCACACGTATTTTTTGTTTCATAAAATCCACACCTGGATCTCACGGGCCCCAAAGATTTATTGTTACAAAAGGTTCAGAAAAGTATGTATGATTTAAAAGTGCGTTATTGTATTTTGTTTTTATTTAAAAATGCTCGAATACAAGAAAGAACAAAAATGGAATTTAAAAGTAAAATTAATCATGATTTGTAAGCATATAATCTTACTTCATATTTTAACAGAACTTTTTAACTACAACGCAAAACATACAATAGCATTCACTGATTGCGCATGTCGAAAGGAATTGTATATAACTTAACCTATCACCAAAATAAAACAAATCTTGAGTAATTTTTATTTTGCTTAATTGCATATTTCTTAGATTTTTTTCTTTAACTGTATATTTTAATGTAAGCGGCATTTTTAAGTTCATTTATTTCAACTTTTGTGTATAATTGAGTGGATGTCAAATAATTTCGTGTTTTCTCTTACAAAGAATAGTGAATAATTAAGCAATGCCAATGCTACAATCCTAACATGATATTTCTGATAGTCTTCTGATAAGATTGTTTTCGCTTGAATCGATTTACTTGCTATAACTTTATTCGTGCGCGTGAAGGTAGTGATCGTTCAAATCTTGTAACAATGCTTTCGGTTCTTTGCTTAATATTTTTACTTTCACGTATACGTACGTATACACGGAGTGACATACGTAGTATAGGGAAAGTTATGTAATGCTGCGTAAAAATGGCCAATTTTCGCCTGAAAAAAATTCACTGCCGGGCCGTGATCACGAAAAACTGGATAAAAACCAGTTGCTAAATTAAGAAAAAAATCCCCTAACACGTAGTGCAGCCAGAAACTCTTGTTTTACGGGTCCCTCATACCGAAAAAACAATTGAAAGGAAAACGTCCGTCCGTCCGTCCGTCCGTCCGTCCGTCCGTCCGTCCGTCCGTCCGTCCGTCCGTCCGTCCGTCCGTCCGTCCGTCCGTCCGTCCGTCCGTGAAGACTGCTAGCGCCTAAATCATACGTACGATTTCTTCCAAAATGGATATACCCCGGTTGATCTGATTCTAGTCGAAGCTTTGAGATTTGAAAAAATATTCTGTAAAATTTGGGGGTACTTTACATGAAGCCCCCAGACATTTTCGAAGTTTTCTCAAAAACGGCTCCAATTTTTTTTCTTTAAATTTCTTACAAAAATAGAGTAAATACACTTGTTAAGGTGGCATAGATTCGATTTTCACGAATAACTTTGAATTTTCGAAAATTGCAAAAGTTTGAATTTTATTCGGCGTCTTCCTCCAACTACAAAATAGCAAATTCAAATAATTTTTTTTCCTCATAGTGAGTTCTTTCTTTAAGGTCATTTACAATTTTTGAAAATTTTAGTAGTTTTCGCACAATATTTCGCGCAATATGTGCAATTTTTAAAAAATTACAAAAAGATTTTCTCAAAAAAACGGCTCCAATTTTTTTCTTTAAACATTTGATAGGTATAGTACCTAATGTATTTTATGAGATGACAAAAACCAATATTGCTCTGTTCCTTTGTTTTTTCAAAAATGGGAAAAATATAATTTTATTGACTTGTCTCTCACGTCGTTAATATTTACATTAGCAGCGATTTTTTCAAATTATTACATTTACGAGTACATGTGCTTTAAATGATGTCAAGTGACGTTTCTCGAAAACACAACCGTTTTCTGTGAAAAGTAGCTCAAAATTCCGCATTTTCAGAAACGCTCAAACGCCATTTTCTCATATATGGCTGCAAATTTTTTCTTCAAACTTTTGTAACGGATAGTGCTAATTACACTCTTTAGTATAGCGTAAAGTTTATTTTGAGTTATTTTTTTGTTTTTTCAAAAATTATATAAATGTAAATTTTTTGAAAGATCTCTCACATCTTTAATATGCACAATATCCGCAATTTATAAAGATTATTACATTTGTGAGTGTAAGTGCTTCAAATAACTTCAAATAAAGTATTTTGAAAACTCAAAACTTTTCTGTGAAAATGAGTTTCAAATTTCGCATTTTTAGTCGCGCCTAAAACGCAATTTTCTTTAAAACGGTACATAACTTTTAAAAGAAAATTGCCATTTAGGACTAGGTTTTGGTGTTCTTTAATATTCTAAAATTAATATTTCTGTTCTACCAATAGGAAACCGAAAACTTAAGAAAATGACAAAAAATGTACTTTTGGCGGTGATAGATAGTAACTGGCAAGAAAGATTATGTGGCAATTCCGAATAGCTAGCGAAGACCCAAGGAAATAGAAAACTAATACGGGAAATGCCGTGCCATTCTGTAGCACCACTACTTTATTAGAATGTTTGAAATACATTTTTATTGTGCGTGTTTTGTACTACAGTGTAAAATGTAAATTACTTATAAGTAAATGTTAGCAGTTTGAGAGCAATATTTTGTTTAACGCATATTCTTAATTTTAATCGCATATATTGACTATTTTAAGTGCAAATATTGGCTATTTTAAGTGCAAAATATTGCCAATGTTACGTGCATTGTTGCATGCATATTTTAAACTTTCTAGTGTATGAAGTTCCGTGTCTTAAATCACGTCACACAACAATGTTGGATTCTCATTGTCACATGGGATAAGCATTATAGGAAAAATACTATTCTATTTTATTATTTATGTGCACAGAATCAGAAACCACACACCTGGAATTGATAAAATACCTAATATTATTATCAAAAATCTCTGTTCTTCAGTAATCAACTCTTTAACTGCCATATATAACTCATGTTTAAGATTAAATTATTTTCCAAACAAATGGAAAATTGCATTGGTACTCGCCATACACAAACCTAGTAAAGAACCAACATCTCAAATAAATTACAGACTTATTAGTCTTCTTCCCACTTTTTCAAAAATTTTGAAAAAGCTTTATTAACCCGAATCAATAGGTTTTTTAATAACAACAATGTTCTACCTAACACACAGTTTGGTTTCCGTCACAATTATTAGACTATTCATCAATTATTAAGATTAAACCGATCATATTATCACTAATTTTTATAACGCTCAACATACTTTGGTCATATTTTTGGAGACCGGAAAAGCCTTTGATAGAATGTGGCATAATGGATTGTTGTTCAAAATGAGACAATATGGTTTCCCTATTTACTTGCAAAAAAATAAATAAATGCTTCCTTACTTGCAGAAGTTTTAAGGTTCAACTTCACTTTGAAATTTCAACAAATCGCTTTATAATAACTGGAATTCCTCAGGGATAACCATTATCACCAATTATATTTAATATTTTCATTTCTGATATACCTTCACTAATAAATTAAAAAACTGCTTTATTTGCAGATGACACGGCAGTCTATCTATACATCATATAAAGAGAGAGATATATATATAGAGATAATCTACAGGAAGAAATAAATATTCTTTCTGATGGGTTCAATAAACGGAACATACTTATTAATCACATCCAAATGTCAGGCTAAAATGTTCACCCTAAGAAACACAACACAACTAATCTATCCTCTAACACTAAATGGTAAAGCAATTAAATGGATCCCTGCAAAATATGCAACCTGCAATTGCAAAATGCAATATGCAACCTGCAAAATATTTAGGACTTTATATTGATCGACGACTCACAAGGAGAGATGATATTACAAATGCAGCAAAAAACACTTTCACAAAAATGATACAATTATACCCACTCATTAACAAAAACTCCAAATTAAACACTGAAACATCCTTATCAACTTTCAGATATATAACACGACCTTCATTAACATATGCTTACCCCATTTGGAGAGATGCTGCTTCAACACACATTCAGAAATTGCAAATTATACAAAATAAATGCCTACGTTGGTCAGTCAACGCTCCGTGGTTTATAAGAAATGAACAATTACACAAAGAACTCCTAAATCCAAACATAAAAACATGGATACTGAAAATCTCAACAAATTTCTACTCATCTTTACACTCTATCCCAGCTTATTAACGGTTTAAACCAGTGGCGGCTCGTGACATTTTTTCCTGGTGGGGCCAGGTGTAAAAGCACGAATGTCATCTCAGAATCAATAACTTATTTAATTAAAGAAACGTCATTAAATGGATCGTTTAATTAATATTATCAGTTAATTAAACCATTAAATCTGTAATTTCCCCACAAAAACAGAAGTAGGGATTTTAATTAAGACATTTCACCAAATATTGGAATCAAGATTTTTACAAAAAATACGCTAATGCCATAGCTTATCTTTTGGAATGAGCAAAGATTCTGAAAGGGGAACATATCGTAAAATTAAGACAGATGATTTCGACTTGTTATGCTAGTTGTTTAATCGGTTTGCAGAGAAATAAAATCAGCTACATCTATTTCTTTCTTCACTTCTTCCAAATACACTTCATATATACAATCTAGCAGCTCATCCTTTGTCAAGTTTGAGTTATATTATAAATAGAAGAATTGTTTAAATGATCGTGATCACAATGATCACAAAGATATTGCTGTAAAGATAAATAAACATTTTTGTGCTTTATCAAATATTGGTGGGGCCCAGCCCCAGCGTCCCCTTAGGACGAGCCGCCCCTGGTTTAAACTAGGAAAAATATCTTCAAGAATCAAATTTAATTTTCAAAAGGTTTACTATAACCTCCATAATTTGTCTACTATATACCAAATAACACACACTATACCATTTTTTATAATTAACAATTTAAATTGATGTATTTAATCAATTAAAACAAGATGTTAGAGGTCCCAGTAAGGTATCCCTCAGTAATTCTATACAAAAGTTAAATTGTCTCCTGAAGTTAATTCATCTGTAAATTGGTCTCTTACTTGAATTAGTATATTTATGTATTCAATACCCTGAAAGATTCTGTCTGTAATCTAGCAAGAATATAATAAATTTAAAAGAAAAGAAACCACTCCCTGGTTTCCAGAAGACCCTAGTTGCATCATTGACAAATTAGCTCCTAGCCTCAGAAATTTCCACTCGGTCTTAATTTGAAATGTAATTGGTGTCCAGTAGACCCCAGGGTTAAATAATAGGTCATGGCCCGCTTATAAGTTTTCATAATTTTTCATTCTCACTTTTCCGTCTTTTTATCCCGTCTTCGGGGCTGGGCGATGGTTGGACTCCACACCTTTCATTGGCCATTGCCATCCCCATTCTCTAAAGCAGACCAGCGAAATGAGCTGGAGTCAGGGCGCGGGACATCGCCGAGGCCACAACGTCCTCCCCCCAGCCATCATCCCTCTCCCCTCGTGCTTTTCCCTTCCTTGGGAGGCTCGCCAGTCTTTCAAGAACCTAAACTTCTCAGAACCGTGTCTGAAGTACCGCTGCCCTCAGCAATAACCCTTTTACCACTGTTTTTTGGCAGTTCCGCTATGCACGTACCCTGTCAGAGCCCAATTTGTGACTGAGTATTCCGTGTCCACTGCGCTCCGTGTCAAAATAGGACATGTAAATTTAATTGAGTCACGTAGAGTTGATGCCAGTTCGCAAATCATCTAAAGTATTTGTATTTAACTGTGCAACACGATGCCAGTGCCTGTTGTACAGCAAATATTCTAATTCTTCAATTTGTACATTATCTGAAGTGTCCATTCCGGAGGTGTCAACTACTTTGGCCTTTAGTCCGTGAGAGTAGACTTTATTATAGCCAGGTGATGGTGTTCCTCCCTTGCTGGAATGTGAGTCTTGACACCGACCTACACGTTTTACACCTCCAGGTATCTCCCCAGCAGGGCATCGCCCAGGCGTCGGCAAGCACTACGCTCCTAACTGGTCTTATGTATGTACGTATGTATGGTCTTATGTATGTATGT
>JAHLJT010009436.1:184228993-184247867 GCA_031308135.1 Acheta domesticus | reverse complement strand
ATGTAACGGGTGAGGATATGACATGGTAGAGGGAGAAAGATCGCGCGCAGTCCGTGGCCCTGTCTTACGATACTACTTCGGCATTCCCTTGATATCGATTGGAGAAACTATGGAATTAGAGCAGCCGGCCGCTAGAATTCTCCTCCAGAATTGGACCTATTCTTACATTAAAACACGAAGTTATTTCAGGGAGACGAGCTGAAAAGAGAGGTGGACACTGCCATCCAATCGGAGTTTCAATACCACGTAAATCGTAACGAAGCTCGTGATTCCAAGACAGTGCCCCTTTCCTGCCAGCTAGTGATCTTGAAAGGACTTGTTTTATACTTTGATTTATTGATAGTGTCCTTTGCCAATTCATCAGCTGTTACGATGTCGTCCAATCTGGAGCTTAAACGTCACTAAGTGACGATGGTGTGACGTCTCTGGTGACGTTCAACCTCCCGATAGGATGACAACGTAACATCAGTCGCTGTCTGGAGGAGAATTCTAGCGGTCGGCTGCTCTGATCGGTAGTTTTCCGTGGTTTCTCCGATCAACACCAGGCGAATGCCGGAGCAGTACTCTAATAAACGGGCCATGGACCGCGCGCGATCGTTCCTTCCTCTTCCTTGTCCTATCCCACCACTTACATTAACATGCACTACACTACCACACATACCGGGAGACCAGTCAGGAGCTTAGAGCTTGTCCGGCTGGGGCGGTGCCCCGCTGGTGGGAGATACCTGGTTGAGGGGAAAACCCCGCTAGTCGACGGTAGGTCGGCGCCGGATCTCGCCATCCGGCAGGGAAAAGATCACCACCACTTCCCTAGAAAAACACGCACTACACTTACGGGTCTAATGGCCTAAGTAGTTGACGCACCCAGAATCACGAACAATCAATCAATCAATCGACATCGTAACAGCTGATTTACGTCAACAGAACCTATGTTTAAATCGAAGTATAATCGGAGTGTAGCTACCCGAGTATCGCTGCAGCAGCGCCATCGAGTGCGGTGTGCGAGGCGCAGATTGAGTTGCAGCTGTGACGCGGAGGTCGGGCGTGGCGCGGCGTGCGCAGGGGCGGAGGGCGGCGCGAGGCGCGTGCCGGCGCAGCAGCTGCTGGTCGGGGCGGACGGCGCCCACTCGCGCGTGCGCGCCGCCATGCTGCGCAGGCCGGGCTTCGAGTTCCGACAGAGCAACATCGAGCACGCCTACCTCGAGCTGCGCATCCCGCCAGCCCACGGACGGCACGGTAATGAATGTTTTATCCATTTGGCTTTCACGTACACTACAACTGCGATTTATTCAACTCTGCCCCTGACAGCAATCAGCTGTTGATGGTTTATTCAATCTGGAGCTTGAACGTCCCCATAGTATCGTCACTATAGCAACATATACGCTCCCGATTGGATTAAACCGTCAACAGCTGATTCCTGCCAGGGGCAGAGTTGAATAAATTGCAGTATATAGTACCGACAGTGTATAAGTGACTCTGACAGATCTCTCGCCACGTGCCTTGGTATGTTATGTGATTTGCTCTAAAGTAATCAGCTTGCGAGGATTTGTTTACTTTCTCGTAGCTAAGGTTCAGTGTTCCGCTCATCTCACCTTCACAAACGTTGCAGAGGCGATAAGGTTCAACTGTGGCGAAGGTTTGAAACATGATATGAAGACGTGTCATCGCCTGTTGGTAGTGTTAATGTTTTGATATTTCATTTATCTATCATGTCGATGAAGCCATGTGCGTAATATGAGTAGTGACAACGCGTCGAACAGAGTCGCTTATACCATGCCGTTACTACAGATTAAAATCAATTGACAAATGTGTAACGTCTTATTGCACTTATTTTTTTTCTGTGCGCGCAAAGACGGGGAGGAATGGGATGTTGAATATCACCCAGGTTGTTACATAAAAACAGCTTATTAAAAAATGTTAATGTTTTAAAAATAATTTTTGAAAACGCATTAATATAAAATGTAAACTCTGAAATCTTGTAACTTTCCTAAATTTCTAACCACGTCGGCCTGATAAAAGTTTGAAGATGAAATCAATACTTTTGGGTGACAGTACTGCACGGATATTGCCAGCGAGGATTCGTCCGTTACCACTCCGCTATTTAGGATTTCTGCCGCAATTGTAGACGAAACGTTTGCAAGAACAGTCTCCACTGCTCGATACACTATCAACCCATTTGACAACATAAAAATTATACGAGATGAAATTCATAATTCATGATTTTTGGGATGTCATCCACACTAGGGAGAAAAAAATATCAAAATATTTTTTCTTACACACGTATGTATATACGGAGTAATATAAGTCGTACATGGAAAGTCAATAATAATGCAGCAAAAAGTGCTGGTTTTCTGCAGAGAAACTAGCTTGTGGGTACCTTACATAGTAAAAAATGGAGTTTTCTTGCTTGTATATCTATAAAATCCTTTTCTCTGACATGTATTGAAGGCAAAAATATTGTGTTGGACCCTTGAACTAGAAAAACTGGATATCGACAAAATGTTTCTATTCTATCTTCCTGTCCGTCCATCAGTGTATATTTCTACCCGTTAGTCTACTGACCACCTGCCCGTCTGTCTACCTGACAGTTACCTGTCAGTCTCTCTATATCTGTCAGTCTACTTGCCAGTTTCTCTATCTTCAATCTACATGTCTGTCTGTCTATCTGCCAATCTACCTGACAGGCCTTCTACCTGTCCATCTACCTGGACTATCCGTCCTTCTGTTTGTGTACTTGTCTGTCTACCTGTACTATTTGTCCATCTGTTCGTCTACCTGTCCATCTACTTGTCCTCTACCTGTCCGTTTACCTGTCTGTCTTCCTGTCGATCTTCCTGTCCGTCTACCTGCCCGTCTTCCTCAACGTCTGCCTGTCCGTCTAAAAAAATACTGTCCCTCTACCTGACCCACTACCTGTCCCCCTATCCCTCTATCTGTCCCTCCATTGGTCTCCCCATATGTCCCTTCATCTGTCCCTCTGTTTCTCTAACTATCCTTCTGTCCCTTCACATGTCCTAATGGTCTTTCTATCAATCCATCTGTTCGTCTACCTTGTGTTACCTTCTATGTTGTGTTTACGAATGATCGTTTCTTACGAATTTTTATTCGCGTGAAACGTCGCGAAATTAACGACAGCCCTCCTTGGCCCTCGCAGTCGCTGCTGCAGCCCGTCAACTACCTGCACATCTGGCCGCGGGGCAGCTTCATGCTGATCGCGCTGCCCAACGAGGACGCGTCATGGACGGTGACGCTGTTCGCGCCGAGCGCGCAGCTGGGGCGGCTGTGCGCGCGCCCGCACGAGGCGCCGGCCTTCTTCCGCGAGCGCGGCATGGCCGACGCCCTCCTGCTGCTGGGCGAGCAGCAGCTGCGCGCGGACTTCGCCGCCTCCGAGCCATCGCTGCTGCTCTCCGTCAAGGTGCGTCCGCACTGCAGCCGCACGATGTTCATAACGGACACCGGCTAAGGGGGCTTGAACTTCGGTTTTTCTTTCTTGGCACGTGGGGGGTGGGGTGTCATCAAAATGGAATATCTCACGGTATCCGCGTCGTTCTCGGTTTTGTCGCTAGAAGTCGCATGATCGCCAGCACTGCTTAATATATCGCGATCGCTAGCCGTGATCATGCGACTCTTAGCGGCACTACCGATAACGACGCGAAATACCGTGAGTTATTCCATTTTGATGACACCCCCCACGAGCCAAGAAAGAAAAACCGAAGTATAGGGCAGTGGTGTCAAGGTCTGCTACTGCTGGCAGTGGCACGCTTCGCGGCACCGTGCCATGCCAGGAGTGCCTCTAGCCACTGTCGTTGAGAAAGGGAACTATTAGTAACCCCGCCGTTTTACAAGGGCGTCTCTTGCGTAGGGATGGCGTCTCTTGCGGCGGGATTATGAACTGAGTAGAGAGACGATTTCGTCGTGACACTCGTGCCACGGACTCCCGCTCGTGGCATCGACCTTGACAACAGTGGCTTAGGGCATCCAATGATGTCTCTGCAGATTCTCTAATCCGAAGGTCCTAGGTTTTGAGTCTCAATGGTGGCGGGATTTTCGACACTTGCTGCATAGGTAGGTCGAATTCAACCGCTGTCTCGGGGAGATTTCTAGGCCAACGGCTCTGATCGGTAGTTTTCCGTGGTTCTTCCCATCAACATCATGCAAATGCCAGAGCAGGACCCTAACAAACGGGCCACGGACCGCGTGCGATCTTTCTTTCCTCTTCCTTGTCCTATCCTCAGCCCTGATTTCCACATACTTAACACTTACACGCACTATACTAACACACTTGACAGGAGACCAGTCGGTAGCTCAGAGTTTGTCCCATCTTAAAATGATTTTTGTTTCAAATAGCACGACGAGAGTAAACGAAAACTAATTGTTTTTTATTAACATACCTTTTTCTGTAGGTAGTCGTACTTTTCATTGCCTGTAATCATTACTTTCATTGCCCTATTGGTCTTTGGCTTATAGTTTAAAGTATTTCTCTGAGGAAAAATGCGCCAAGATCGAAAATGGGCTATGAAAATGAAATCCCTTTATACTTTCATTTCACAATACCATCTGTTTTGAGTTAGAAGATGTTCAATACAAAATATAGTGTTGTTTCTGCCAAGAAGGTGAACATGTCCCATATGTAAAATGTGCGGGAAGTAGCGACCATCAAGAGTTAATATTTCTTGAGTGAGTGTGTGTGTGTGAAAATTTGAATGAAGAGCTAGAATACTTGCTAAAGGGAACTATTTTTGAGTGAAAAAAGGTATCCCTTTTTCACAGCAACAATGAATATCTATAGGTTCGAAGACATTCGAGGTGTGTGCATTTAAAAGATAAACAAACCCTAAACGCAAGAAGAAAAATAGTTTAATTTCTTCTCATTAGGTACATATGGCATCCTTTTATAAATATCGGTAAAAGCATATAATATAAACCTAGTGAATATGTAACCCTGAATGAACAATTAGCTAGTTTTAGAGAGTCGTTTCCTTTCAAACTGTACATGCTGAATATGGCTTAAAGATATTCTGGTATTGGGATGCAGAGAATGGGTTTGCACTGAACGGCAATTATTCTTTGTTAGGTAAAAGTACGAGCCCTTGGCAAAAGATTTGGCAGCAAATATGATGAAAGAACTTACTCAACCCTTGATGCACGGAGGATACAACATTATTGTGAATCATTTTTTCACGTTCAAATTCGCAGAGGTCCTCTTACAAAAAAACTTATATTGCTAAGAACACAAAACACAAGAAGTTCCAAATGAATTGAAAACCAGTGACAGACCATTTTTTCCAGCGTGTCTGCTCATACTAATAATTTGACTTCGCTGTTTTCTAAAGCAAAAATAAATAAAGATATTTACCCACTCAGACATGCATTGCTATGCATAACAATCATCCACTTAGTGATCTTGAAAACGTGAAACCAGAAATGATCTTAAAAGGAATGTGCGTATGTGTGTCGCATATAGACGCAAAAAGTACGTGACCGATTTCACTGAAATTTTCACACTTTGTTTTTAAATATAAATGGGAGTGTTTGAAGAGTGATTTAAATTAAATTGGACATGTAAGGGTGTAGTGGTTGATGATTTTTTCGTTTGCGACTCAAGTGCCCCTGAACTCTACGCAAACCCTCCGCACAGCTAAGGATTAAGCGCGTCATCACTGCAAACGAGTATTCTGCCCCTGCAATTGTGAAATGTCGGCCAGAATAAGTACTTGTATCTCTGACAAATAAATCATTATCCAAGATAGTGTCATAGCGAACGCATGCCCAAATTTGGAGAAAGTTTTAACAATAGGATACTTCAACTATGTCCAAAACAGGACACAGAACAAACCCATACTTGCGACAAAGTCTTTCATTTATTAGAATGTTTCCACAGCTTACAGAAAAACGTGATGAACAATCAGGTGACCACGATTGTGACGTTTTTTTCGTGAATTTGAAAAAATTAAATATGAATATAAATATTAAGAAATATTTGGTTTATTATTATTTATGAATAATTTCCTGTTGTTTATGTCCACACAAAATGGACAGAAAGAGTAAAAGTCATGGTAAAAAGGAGTAAAAAATATTTGAGAACACTAAAAATTGTAATATTCACAATAACTGCTATTAAAAATTACACCAAATGTGTTACTGTTGTAAACTACGCAAATAGATAAAATACCTTGATATTAAATTTTATTAAAAATTATTTAATTTTTCCCTCCGTGCCTTGGAATTTAAAGAGTGGGCCTCAGAGGCCCCTTAAGTGTTTATGTGTAATATTCGTCTACGGTACAAAGATATATTTTTATACCAAAAACGTACCCCATGGAAGACGATAACCTGGTTTTAATAACTAAGGACGCATACTTTCCGACTTATGCACTATTGTAACGTGTATTGTGGGTTGATTGTGCGTCTCCTGTTCTATCTTCTGCAAACCTCTGTGTAGTATTTCGTCTTACATATGCTTGATGTAGGCCAGTAGTGCAGTAATAGCACAGTAACTGCATCATAACTATGATGTTGATGAGTTAATGATGTATTTAAAATAAGCATCATCTTTCCCTTGAGTATTTTATACAGAGAGAATTTTCTTCTAAATTTGACTATAATTGGAACCGCCGGAAACGTTTTCGTCGGCTACGAGTTGAAACTTTACAATATCGTTTGGCTTATGCTAATTCGAGATTACTGGGGGAAAAGGTATTTTCGAAGAATATAAATTAGAGAAAAGTAAAAAACAACATATTAATATGGATTTAAGAATGAATTACAGTCAAATCTCTGTTTTCAAATTTCCTGACTTTCGTGCGATAGGTTTTAGAGAACTGTTTTCGTCGAAAATTGGTTCCTGTTTTCGTACAGCGATTTGGTCAATTTAAACCTTGCATCGACGTTTTGGGCTTTAAAACCATATACAACTCCCATCAATCGATGACGTTTTTCTAGAATATCCCAAAATCAAATATTAATTCAACTTAACCCTTGAAATAGAAAAACGTTTCTTGATTTTCTAGGTTCAAAACAATATTTGCTCTTTGATTATACATTTACTTCCTTATTAGATTTATCACCGTTTACATGAAGCCACTTTTCAAGTAGAAAGAGATAATTTCCCATGCAGCGCCAATTACATTCTTGCTCCACATCCTTAACAGACAATTTCAAACGAAATTTAATCTCTCTCATTTTAATCGTTTCAACATTCCACTTTACAAATTACAAAATGAACATTTAGAACTTATTTTCGAAAAAATACATCTGCATATCTCTCAATGAAAGTATTATAAGTAAAAATTATAATGACTATTTCACTCACTACGCGAGTCGTGAATTTATCGGCTATCTCAGCATTTCTCGTGATATTACTTACGATAAAACTAAAATTACACTGTTCTACAAAAAAAACTTTTTTCTTTCACAAGAATGAAAATACCAGATTCTATAAGTATTTTCCACACTGAATTCAAATACCATTTCCGTTTTCCTCTATCAGACGGGAGTTTTGTGTGATATTCGTTTGAACTTTTCATAATTTTTCATAAAATCAATAACTAGCTACCCGAATCTAAGTGGTATTCTACTCGTCCTCACTCACATTCTCATTTCTCATTCTGTCTCTTTATTATTATTATCTAGCAGGTAGTAATGACGATTTTCGGGGATACTCTGGGATCTGAAACATCTTTCTTCTTGGTCCAACAGTAGTCAGCCAACAACTTAGAACTATACTTTCATTCTTTGAAGAAGTTTAAAGATCAAAACGCTCACCATGTTCATCTCTGTCAGCCCTAAGATTTTCCAGAAAGAAGACTAAATCAGAGACTAAGAATTAAAATTTCAAAGACATGCTATATTCCATAGCTTTATAAGAATTCAGAAGATCCGCGACTATGTCCGATAGATTTCTGCTTTATGATGTCCAAGGAAATTGCAATATAAATTTTTGAAAGACTGCCAGGCTACTTTTTGGATTTAATTCCCAAACACTCCTAACATTATTATTTATTATTGCTTCTTCTTTATTAACACTCCTAATTGGATTTAACAGTTCTTCAAAATGTTCATCAGCCGTTAATGACCGTATTTGTGGTCCTAAATAACCTTTCTTTCAATTTAGCATCAATTTCTCGAGGAAATATTGATTTCAAGTGCAAAAATCCATCCGAAAGTTTATCTATAACTTGTATGAAATTTTCATTCCTCCTAATTTAATATGCCTCTTGAATCTTTCAAGTCAGCTCACCACAAATACAACTAGTGGTGCTACAACAGCACTTACTTTCCCGTATTAGAGGAAACAGCTAAGTAGTACTGTAATATTGCACTTTATACGCTACTAACATCTTCGCTTGGAACTCACTATTTCCATTGCAGTGTTGTCAGAACTATATGAATTCTACAACTTCACAAAAATAGAATGCAAAAGTTTTGTAACCCTGTATTGGAAAAAGAAGCCTGATACCCTGGAAATATAGAAATGCCTTCCATTGGGCCATGATTAGGAAAGAGTATTTTAAAACCATGCAACAAATTCTCTACTCACTACAAATGGTACAGCATTTGGTGCAAAACTAAATATTTGCCTGCAAATATCAACATAAATTAGACAATTATAACTCCTTTTCATACAGCTCCATTAGGTCACAACAATGACACTAATTCACAGGTATTCGCGAGCGCAAAGTGAATTACATTGTTGCAGACCCTGCATTGTCGCTATTCTGAGAGCTATTAATTCTTTTTACTTATTTAAAATATTTCAAAATAAACAATTTCTAAAATATTAATGTGTAAGTCTATAACAAAGTTTGAATGTAAGAAACGAAGAAACAAATAATATACAAAATTGCACATTCTAATTTACGACGCATCCAGCTGTCCGAAGCGCAGTAAATTTACAGCGGCCTATTACGTTTGTCACAAAATTAAAGAAAAACTACTCGTATTTTGAAAAAATTAAGCATGACCGTATTTATTTTATTTATTTATTTGTCAAAAAATATAAAAAAAATGGCACAGACTTTCCCGTATTAGTTTTCTATTTTCCTGGGTCTTCGCTAGCTATTCGGAATTGCCACATACTCTTTCTTGCCAGCTACCATCTATCATCGCCAAAAGTACATTTTTTTGTCATTTTCTTAATTTTTCGGTTTCCTATTGGTAGAACAGAAACATTAATTTTAGAATATTAAAGAACACAAAAACCTAGCCGTAAATGGCAATTTTCTTTTAAAAATTATGAGCCGTTTAAGAGAAAATGGCGTTTTAGCACTACTAAAAATGCGAAATTTGAAGCTCATTTTCACAGAAAAGTTTTGAGTTTTCAAAATACTATATTTGAAGTTATTTGAAGCACTTACACTCACAAATATAATCATCTTTACAAATTGCGGATAATGTGCGTATTAAAGATGTGAGAGAGCTTTCAAAAAATTTACATTTATATAATTTTTGAAAAAAACAAAAAAAACTCAAAATAAACTTCACGCTATACTAATGAGTGTAATTAGCACTATCCGTTACAAAAGTTTCAAGAAAAAAATTGCAGCCATATACGAGAAAATGACGTTTGAGCATTTCTGAAAATGCCGAAATTTGAGCTACTTTTCACAGAAAACGGTAGTGTTTTCGAGAAACTGTACTTGACATTATTTAAAGCATATATACTTGTAAATATAATAATGTAAAAAAATCGCCGATAATGTAAATATTAACGACGTGAGAGACAAGTAAAAACATTTACATTTTGGTAATTTTTGAAAAAACCAACCGATAGACCAAAATGGCTTTTAGGTCATTGATAGAGTACATTTACCACTATCCCTACCAAAAGTTTAAAGAAAAAATTTGGAGCCGTTTTTGAGAAAATTTTGTTTTTGTAATTTTTTAAAATTGCACATATTGCACGCAATATTGCACGAAAACTACCAAAATTGTGAAAAACATTTACATGACCTTTATTAAAGAACTCAATATGCAGAACAAATTTTATTTGAAGAAAAAATCTCTATCTTCAATTTTGTAGTTGGAGAAAGACGCCGAAAAAAATTCAAACTTTCACAATTTTCGAAAATTCAGAGCTGTACGTGAAAATCGGACCTATGCCATGTTAAAAAGTGTATTTTTCTCTATTCATACATGAAATTTAAAGAAAAAATTTGGAGCCGTTTTTGAGAAAATGTTGAAAATCCCCGGGGGGGGGGGCTTCATATAAAGTACCCCCAAATTTTAAAGAATCTTTTTCAAAATCACAAAGCTTTGACTAGAATCAGATCGACTGGGGAATATCAATTTTGAAGAAAATCGACCGAACGGTTTAGGCGCTAGCGTTGACCACAGACGGACAGACGCACAGACGGACGGAATGCCGTCAATCGATTTTTAAGTATAAAGAAGCAACAAATCATGGATTTTGACCACACCACGAGATAGAGGATTTTTTTTCTTAATTTAGCAACTGGTTTTATCCACTTATTCGTTTTCACGGCCCGGCAATTAATTTTTTTCCGCCGAAAATTGGCCATTTTTTCGCGCAGCATTACATAACTTTGCCTATACTACGTATATCACTCCGTGTATACGTACGTATACGGGAAAATAAAAAACAATTATCTGCATGATTTACACACATTCTTGGCATGATAAAAATACAAGATACTCAAACACAGCTTACACAGTACACTCCAAAACACAAAAGAAGAAATATATCACGACAGTACACGCAGCGTATAAGCGACTCAGAGTTGAATGCGCTGTTGCCTCAGATTAGTACGCACGTGGCACCACCTACATCACAAATGAATTAAATTTAAAATTATTAACACTTACTGGTAGGCTTATGACGTCTTAATGTATGTTCATAACTTTCGCAAAAAAGCAGAATCTTATCGCCTCCGCGACTTCATGTGAATCACATGAGCGACAACACTGAACCCTGTCCATAAGAAAGTAAACAAATCCTCGCAAGCAGATTGCTTCAGAGCAAGTCACATGACACCACAGCACGTGGCGAGAGAACTGTCAAAGTCGCTTATACCCTCCCGGTACTGTAGAGATATTCACACTAACATGCTCATAGACACCTCAATAGTGACACATCACAATGCCAGATTAACTGTGTGATGATGTAACCAGATGTGAGGATGTAAAAACAAGAAATGAATGTGCACAGTATTGCGTTTTGGTGTTTCAGCATAATATTACGTATAAATTTTTAAAAGACAGCTTGAATAAAATTGCAGCGTATAAGGTAAAGGTTCCTATGGCAGGACAAAGAGAATATTAAAATCAGATTTTAAAAACTGTGTCTGATGGAAAAATTCTGAATACGTATCTATATTCAGTATGATAAAATGCATTAGTTTCACAAATCAGATTTCTTGTGAAGAAAACCTTGTCGACCTTTGTTATTAGAAACAAACTTACTTTCTACACCTAACTAGATGAAACAACTGATTAGTTTTACTGTGCCCCTTTGCATGTGAAAGTGTTGAGCATACATTATCTACGAAACTTCTTTTATTGGATGCTATGTTGTATTTTACATATATTTTCAATGTTTTTGTAAATATAATTTGCAAACATTTTTGTTTATCTCTAAAAGTTAAATTGCATATTTTGTGTGCCTTTATTCTTATAATTTAAGGTGTATATTATAAAGCACACTTTAGATATTTTATTGCACACATAATCAATCTGTACTTATTGGAAATATTAATTCAGTTTTTGTATACTCTGTTTTCTCAAACTTCTTTGAAGAGACTCATTACAATAATAGAGGTTCCACTGAACTCCAAATTGCAAGAGTATCAAGACTATCTCAATATCCAAAAAGATAGAAATATCTTATATTTGCTACGATTTCTCATCGAACATTCTCTCTGCCAGAATTTGGAAACATTGATATTTAGTGCCATAAGAGTTAAAACCAACAAATTGCTATAAGATTGAAATAAAGTTATTGCTTTTCAAAAAAGTATTAATAGTTTTTTTAAGATTTACTATGATAATTGACAAGTAAAACAGCATTCTTCTTTTCTAAATTATTGGACAGATTACGAGACATTTTATAAATATCTCGTAACTCTGTTTATTATTGACAACTTATTCTTTTAAACTCAGCTGAAATTATAGAACTGATCTATTACTACCCCAGATACGGTTCGTACGCCCTTTATCCTATCACATTGCAGACCAACTCGATCTACCAACGAGAAACAAAATAATATCTATCCTCCCTCTCCAGCCTCCATCGACAAAATAAAACTAGTACTGCTACAACAGCACGTACTTTCTCGCAATGCTGTTAATGGCTATGTAAAATTATAATATAACAATTTACATCTTACACTTTAACTAACATTTGAAAAATTCTTAAGCAAACTAAGCGTGAAAAATACATATATTTTTTTAATTCAAATGCTTAAACGAAAACAGCTTTCTGCTATTGAATTAAGTGAATTCACGTTCTACATAAATGTACCAACGATGCACGATGCGTATTTTAAATAAAATCTATCAATATATTTTTAAAAAATTAGTATTAATGCGAAAGAAAAGGCAGCCGCCATTATCGCCTTCTGTTATCAATGTTGCGTTACAACAATTGGTTACAAGTACAATTACCGCTAATTCGTGTGGGACACACATTTTGTCAATTAGAAGTGTTGATACCACTAGCAAGATAATGAAAAGGGATAGAAAAAATCTAATAATTAAATTTAATATTTTTATATTCATCAAAATTACTCGGCTTTTATATGCATCACTTTTCATACCCACATCCTATTTAGCAAAGCAAAATCACCTATTCGTTTTTGCATTTAACTCAATTAAAAGTCGCAATTTAGAATTTGTTTTAAATACTTTCTAAAAGATTAGTTTTAAAACTTATAACAAAAGCTCTAAGAAGAAACGAAACAAAAAATACGAAATAATTTACAAATTCTAACTTACATAACTTCCAACTGTCTAGTATCACTTCATTTTACGTTCACGAAGCGCAGGATGTTGGGAACGGGCGACTGTTTGTCGTCAATTACCAAACAAATACTCATATTTACGAACACTTAAACATGACCTTATTTGAAGATGTTTGTGATGAACACATTTCATTAAGAAAAAATTGTATCTTCGTAACTGTAGTAGGAAAACGCCAAAAAAATTGAATTTTTCAATTTTCGAAACAAAACGCTATTCAAACAACATGAAACCTACATCATACTTCAGACTATCCACCAACAAAATTTCATCGAAAACAATCCAGCCGTTTTTGAAAAATCGTTCGTTGTGTTCACCTTTTGTCTGTGTCATCGTCAAGTAACACGGCAATGTCAAAAATGTCAACGTAACACATATCCTTTACAACCATCTTTCTTCATTCATCGTAATAGCTTACAAAATCCGAGTATTTGAAATGGGAAAAATGTTAAGTTAACACAAAATTTTGCCCTCTTATTTAAAGAAATTATGATCATAAACGAAACTTGCACCACTAAACATAATAGTGAAAGTTCATATTTCTAAGCTTTCATGATTACGTTAAAGATATTTGAGAAGGTTGGTTAGACATATGTCTATGATTTAGCAAGTCTTATACATCTGCGTTTTTTTGTCGAGAATTGCATTCTAAATACAAATCATTACTTTTTTGTTTTGACATTATTCCTCTTGCTTTGCAGTGTGAGCCTTTCAACGTGGGAGGGAAGGTAGTAGTGATAGGTGATGCAGCTCACGCTATGGTGCCTTTCTACGGTCAGGGAATGAATGCGGTGAGTGCAAAATTAAATTTGCTTCTTTCTTAGATTTAATTTTTATCAAATAATGATCATCAGAATGCCTCAAATAGAATCTACGCATTAATTCAAAAATTCGAACATGCAATTGAGGTGATCTCTTTGAGTTGAACCATACATTTCATATCTATCCTTTCTTTGACAAGGTTGATGCTTTCTGTATCTGCATGTGTTTATTGTTTCGACTTCTAGTAACTCTTCCCTTCATGCAGTATTAAAACAATTTCTCCGCAATTACAGATAATTCTTGACAATATGGAAAAATGTAATTTAAGATACATTATGGAAAAATGTAATTTAAGTTTTGATTTAAAAAAGGAAAAAAATACCTCAAGAATTCTTATATTTTATAAGACATTCTTGGAGTATTCATATTACAATATTGAAATAAATATTTTTATAAACATTTGACTGTCTAAGCAAAATTTTGCTAAACATATACACACGAATCAGACACGTTTATCAAACGTTCGCTATATTTAATTTTCCTATTTTAGAACATATAAATTGACAGAAATAAGTTGTATCAGTTATAATACCCCAATGTAATTCACCCCAAAATTCTATTCGTCACTTCACTAGTTTAATTTAACCTCATCCTCCTCTACTCACGAACGCCTTAAAAACCTGTGTTATTAAAAGGATCCTTTTCTAATTTACGGAGAATTCATTTTCCTCACAAGCCTCCTATAAAATACAGTATCAAACACCCTGCCATAAAATACTTGTAAAAGCTCAAAAATGTTGCTCAATCAACTCGAACACGCTTATTAAGCGAAATTCCCTTTCCTGTCTCCCTCAGGGTTTCGAGGACTGCCTCATCCTGGACGGCCTGCTTGAGAAGTTCCCGCCGGAGACGGCGCTCCACGAATTCTCGCGCGCGCGCGTGCCCGACGCCCACGCCATCTGCGACCTCGCCATGTACAACTACGTCGAAGTACGTATTTTAATGACATTCTTGAACATAAGTCCTTTCGAAAAATTGTAAAAGCAGCTATGAAAATAAGCCTGTGTTCGGAAATTCACATCATATTGGTATCGTATTTTGACCAATATAATATCGGACATATATATTTAGGCTAAACATTCCTTACCTTAGCCACTGCACAACAGTAAAGGTGACCTCAAAAGCAAGTAAAATTGATTTGAATGAAAATTTCAAAATATGCTATGCGTTTTTTTATTGCCCTCCAAAAACATAGAATATGTTTCTGCCTTCTCTACCTTAACTCTATCTAACGCTAAGTTCTCATTGATGAAGAAGAAAATGATGGTGGTATGGTATGATATGATGATGGTAATAATAGTAATAATAATTGTTGTTGTTGTTATTATTATTATTATTATTATTATTATTATTATTATTATTATACCGATCCAGATTGCCGGGATCGCTAAAGCAGTAGTACCGTGGTGATCTCGGACGGAATGGGATTATTCTGCACTTTATAAATCATCGTTTTAAATGTGAACGAAAACATGGTTTTAAGGCCATAGTTTCCGACGTACGCCGGACGGTAAAGGGTGTTGCAACGTAAAGCGTGTTGCGTGTGCGTCTGGATGTCTCACCTGTGCTACATCTGCCAACTTCAGTGATTTTTATCTTCAATCCTCTTCAGTGCAGGAAAGGGGAAATTTCCCTTTCCAACAGTAGTACACTTATGGGCTTTTGTGTAGATGGTTTCATATCAGTCGTCAAAAACCGTCATCCTTCCCTGCCGTAAAGGAAATAATATACATTATTAATGGAGAGACCTAGGCTACTAGGCCTGCTCTTTCCCATTCATGGTTCAGTATGTATTTACCAAATAACTCTTTACATTGGTGCATCATGAAATCTAAACGGGTGGAGCCTTCCATTGCAGATGCGGGACCTAGTGGCGCGGCCTTCGTACAAGCTGCGGCGCTGCCTGGACACGGTGCTGCATCGCCTGGCGCCGCGCCTCTGGATGCCGCTGTATCAGGGCGTCACCTTCTCCCGTCGCGGTTACAAGTGGTGTATGGAGCATCGTAGGCACCAGGACAAGGTACTCGCTGCATTCTTCACAGCTGACAGTAGAATTAGTGGGTGGACAGCTGTTTGATTGATTGATTGATTGATAATTTTAGGCGCGTCAGCTGCTAGGTCGTTAGTCCCATAAGTGTGTAATGCATGTGTTTTCCTCCGGAATTTGGTGGTGATGATCTACCGCTTTATGGCGAGATCCGGTGCCGACCTATCGTCGGCTAACAGTTTCCCCCGTCAACAGGATACCGCCCTAGCTGGGAGGTGGAACTGGACTCCGGGACTGGCTCCTGACTGGACTCTCGGCATGAGTGTCAATGTAGTGCATGTAAATGTAGGTGTGTGTAAGGGGGTGATGATAGGGCAAGGAAGAGGAAGAAAAGTTCGCGCGCGGCCCGTGGCTCGTTTGTTAGGGCACCGGACTTGTCTAGCTCCGGCATTCTTCACAGCTACCACTAGGATTAATCGGTGAACAGGGGTTTCAAGTCTCGACAGATCATTTGTATGGATTATATCG
This sequence comes from Acheta domesticus, assembly GCA_031308135.1. Lineage (NCBI taxonomy): Eukaryota > Metazoa > Arthropoda > Insecta > Orthoptera > Gryllidae > Acheta > Acheta domesticus. The sequence continues at coordinate 184,231,555 of JAHLJT010009436.1, read as the reverse complement.
AACGCACTCCAGCTCAGGAAAACCCTTGCAGTAGGTTGTTAAAGATATCTTCTACCTCAAATCTAATAAACACCTATTCAATTTGCAAGTCAAAGTATTCTTTAAATATTCTGATAACTTACTAGATAAACACGATTCCCAGGCTTACTCATTCTGCCTTTCAACATATTCAAATATCTTGACTGGGAAGCACAATATAAATGATCGGATAAAGTTGCAAGCATTTACTCGTAAGAAACATTAGGAGTGTCTTCTTTAACTTCTCCTTCTTGTGACATTCTTGTGAAATTGTCACATTGTAATGTTCAAAATACAGTTCAGCAATTTGTAGCTTTGCATGGCGCTCCGCAGATTTTGGAGACATTCTGTATGATAGCAATACCAATTGACTATTTTTCTCATTGAATTTCTTCGGCGCATTGAGTTCATTCTCAGATGTACTAGTACATCCATAGCTGCTCTCGGATAATGTAATCGCGTCTACTTTCATTTGCAATAAAATCGCTTTTCTTTTCCAGTGTCAAATCACGTTGAAATTAATCAAGATCTGATTTCTTCGAAACATAGGAATACAACAACATTTTGAGTTGCAATCTTTCTTTCATATGTTTTGATTAAAACCTTATAGTATTAACTAATTCTCATTTCTATGTTTAAAGTGGTTTCGTAAGCAGGAAAGGAAACGAAAAGTATACCTTCACAAGATAACAACAATAAACAAATATATTTCTAAGTTCATATTCTTAAAATAGGATCTTATTATTTTTGGCGAAAAATGACGAAGAAATGACGAAGTTTGATTTTGTTAGAATCCTAGAAACACGGAGGAAATCCAAAAACAATTAAAAAGTTTCGATTTTGAGTGAAAAATGAAAAAGTTTGATTAGGTTATTCTGCATACGTCACTGTTTTCGATACGGCAGATATCATGCGATAGCAAGGCTCCAAGTTAGAGTTTGGCCGCCAATAAATATTCGCTATTCACATGCTGCTTTATGCAACACATTTTTTTATATTCTTGGTATGTGAAGTATATGTTATGCTGTGTATCTACTATCCCCGTAGTTCTTGTAGTACTCGATTTTGTTAAAATATTTAATTTATTACTGTTACAAACAGTATTTTATTTGTCATTGTTGAGCAGTGTGCGTGCTACCTTTTGGAAAACAAATTTGTTTCGTTGAACATAATTTTTGCTGCTGCAGGCCACTAGTAATTAACTAGTTCTAAAAATATTTTTAGGATACTACTGGAAAAAACTACATTTATACAATAATTTACATGTTAGAGAATAATCTTAAGGTAAATAAGCCACAATATTATAAGATTTTTTTTCTTCCTTTACCCGACAAACACATTATTTCTGTTCACTCGCTAAGAGAAATTACAGTTACAAAAAGTGTTACAGAAGTTAAAACTGATCGTAACGTTCAGGGATTAAATTTTTCATTAGTTATTAAGTGAAAGTTATTAAGTTTATGAAAATATTTAATTATCTCTAAAATGCACGTACAACTTTTGTATGTAAACCCCCTGTTGTCTGTCACACCAAATTCTTTCTTCAAAGAAGTTGATTTTGCGTGGTTTCCGTCCCACACACGCACCGACTTCCTTTTTTGTGTTCGTGGCTGGTAAATCGATATCTCTGAGGCTTCTCGATGGGCCCGTGACATCGAACGCCGCGCCCCGAAACCCGAAGCCCTGCAGCGCCAGTACCGCGGGGCGCCGCCCTGCGCGCCGAGGACACGGCCTCCTCCGCCCCGCGCCGCGCCGCGCCCCGCGCCGCCGCCCCGCGCCGCGCCCCGCGCCGCGCCCCGCGCCGCGCCCCCGCGCCGCGCCACGACCACTGCACGTGGCCGTGGACCGCAGCCGTCATCAGGAGCCGTCTCAAAGGCCCCGCAGCGAACTCGCTCTTGGCATTTTACAGCCTCACGTGCCTCTCTTCGTGTTTATAGAACATTTTAGCACATTCATAAATAACGATTTTTATTAGGGATGGAGAATTAACCTAGCGAAATAAATGCATCCCTCCCTGCTTTCCCCCATCCTACTACAATCATATTTAAATGACACCTTCTAGGTTGTTTTATCAATACTGCAAGCAAGAATGAAATAAAATAAAACTAGCGTATCAAACAGAAACTCACACGATCTCCGATAAGTCAACGAGGCAAAGTTATTCTGTCTTGACGTGCTGGAGACAACAAAAGAAGCAAATTAGTAAGGTGTGCAGAAACTTTGATGCATTTAATGTCGCTTTGCGCCTCTGCTATACAACCACACAAGTCGGGAAATCATTCGGAAGGTTAGAGCGAGCCCCGGCTGAGACGGCGCCCCGCTGGTGGAGATACCTTGAGGTGGACCCCCCAATCCGACATGTAGGTCGGCGCCGGATCTCACGTTCTGGTAAGGGAGGAACACCGCCGTTATACAACATTGATAACACTAATGGGACTAATGACTGGGGGCGGATCCAGCCTAGCATTTGAGGGGGGCATTACAGATTTTGTTAAATAATAACATATTTGTTATTTGTATATTTTGTGCAGTGTATATGACACC
>JAHLJT010009436.1:183515617-183542409 GCA_031308135.1 Acheta domesticus | reverse complement strand
AATTTCAAACTCGTTTATCTCAACGCTTGTTTTTTTGAGTTGTGCCTCTATTGCAGGCCAAGAACGCTATAACCATTGTATTTAATATTCAAAATTTTAACAAGTCAACCAATTTAATACATTTTATATTCAACAACAATTAAGGATTCTTTATAAGAAGGCACAAGATGGCTGGACATTATTCCCCCTCCCCGAGAAAAAAACCTGGGTGCACTTCTGCCTGTAACGATTAGAACCGCCATAGTTTTCATTAAATCCTGACAATCTTTCAAGTTTTACCACACTTCATTGGAAATTTCCCATAAATTCCCAAGTCGCCAAGGGTCGAGGGAATTTATCAAGCAACTTCCAACGACAGAGTGGTTTTTAATAAGGCCATTTCACGAAAAGAAATGATGAACATTTTTGGAATGAGTCAAATATTAAATTACATTAGTAAAAATCGTGCTTTCATTGCACGCGGCCTCCTATGCTTAATTTTTCGCAAGCTAATATTGTCCGTAGAGAGAAGTGGTAAAAATGTCGGATAGAAAAAGAAATAATTTTTTGAGATTCATCACCCAGATTGGATCATATCACGTGTATGGTTAAACGCTATTGATTTTTTTTATTTTAATGGGTGAAATTATAATTTTATAACATTCGTAATGGTGCTGGTAAAGAGATGGGATGATGGAATTTTCTGATTTGATTGATACAGGTTTTACAATGCAATATTTTCAAATTTTATTGTAACAGAAATACTTTTGTGTAAAAATACTCGGATATATTTTATTTTCTGTATATCTCTTTGTTAGTGCAGTAATCTTAAGGCTAATTACTGCTCCGTGCTTCTCGCCGTCAATGTGTTTATATAATTATCTGCAATTGTTTATAATAATTGCAGGCAGTAAAGGCAGGCAGATAAATATGACACTCGTAGTTTTGAGTAAAATACATCGTTCTCTTTAATTCCCGTTTTACATTTCAGTTGAATTCTTGCAAGTATACAGTATGGCAAAGATCTTACACTCACGACACAGAACGAGGACGAAGTTAATTTGGTTCAATTTAGAAACTCTTCTCAGCATAACTGGCGACCGCGACCTTCATGGTTGACTATTCCAACAGTATCCACGTTGGTTTGGCTTGTTTTGTTTCGTTTCACAACAACTAAGAACACAATATCCAAAATAACTGTTAGAAAATATTAACTGATTAATAGTATGCAGTAATCTCTTCAATATTATTAAAAACTTACTTCGTGAATTCTAAGTTTTAATTATTTGTACACTATTATTAAATAATTTAAATACGCATTTCCAAAAATGAATAGTCAATATGTCATATTAAATAGAAAGTGATAAATTAATTGCTTTTATAATATTTTTTTACAGTCCACTTTCGAGATTAAATAACCCTGGTAAGGAAAGGGAGAGAGAAAAAATGTACTCTGAATCAGATGAAAATGACAAAGACGAAAGAGAAAGATACGGTAACAGTTATAAAAGATACACAATACAAATAACCAGGAATAAAAGCGCAACGAAAATTAATGAGTAAAATGAATACAGAAAAGTAACAAAAGTGAGAATAAAAGTCATCTTCATGAGCTACTGAGATATAAAAAATTTATTTCAACACTTTTCTCTTTATATTAGCGAATAATTTATAATTTAAAATTGATCCCTAATTATAAGCGAAAAAAATATGAAGCTCTTCATAATATGACTAGATTTCAGTACATAACATTTTAGACACCACCAATATTAATTTTTCCAACTCTCCTTTACGAGTATAGTTTAGAATCACCGCCCGCTTCTACAACGCCAGTCGCTGCCACCACATTTACCCGTTCTCTGCTCATCGCCGTAACTCCCTATATAAGTTGCCGCTCCGTTCTGCGGGAGACCGGCAGCGTGCATTTATCATCGCGCATTTAAAAGCAGTTTTTCCGCGAAATAATAAAAATACGAGCGCGGCCGTCTGCAGAGGCGAGAGTAAATGGATGGAGACGGCCGGGGAGTAACCTCCGTCCCTCCACCGAGGCCACACCGAATGCGTGGAGCTCGCTTGGCGTACGGCGTGTCTCCTAACAATGCAGTTACACGTTTAACCAGCTGTTTGGGGAAGCAAAACGGAACGCGCCAAGCACTGATGGCACTAAAATAACCAACCGTCAACCAATATTATTAATAGGACCTTCAGTTTGCTTGGTGTATCGACCGACAACGTGCTGAACGTACTGAAAAAGCTCGTAACTTTTTCTTTGAAGTTAAATATACAAAACCGTTTGAAAAGCAAAATTACAGAGAGCCCGCTATGAAACCCATTATTATAACATATGAATCAAAACGTATGTTCAGCATGAAAGAATAAATAAACTGTTATATTTATATTGATTAATATTGTTCTTTATACGCGATTATTGTACATCCATTATCTAGTCGTTATTACATTCGCAAAACGGTATTTAAATGCCAAATTCTTCTTAGAATGTCTCTTCTCTCACAGTCCTTTGAAAGATGGGAATACAAGCCAGTTTTGGACGGGGACGATGAACACAGACTCGCATGGGTCTCGCACAGACTCGCACAGACTCGCACGAATCCTGGATGTTTGAGAGACCCATACTATAGGCAACCCGTCGCACATATTCCGAAGTGTGTAAGAAGAAGAATGACAATAGTTTCAGTTTTCTAGAAAAGTTCTCCCTCTTGATTTCCTAGAACAAAAAGTTAGAAAGCATCGCATTTAGGACGCAATGTACTTGTCAGAAATGCGTAAGGCACTAATTTAAGTTAAATTCTGAACCCAATGCATCAAAGGCGAACAGTGTTAAATTAGAAACAAATCGCAATCACTTCAAACATATGTTGTTTATCATACGTAATATAAAAAAGAACAATCGAAAGATTGTTTCCCAAACGAATAAGCAAATATAAGGTTTATTTACAGTCTATTATTAAAGTCAATTACAACAGCAATCAAAACAAAATACACTAATAAAACAAAACGAAAACAATTTCATGGAACTGTTGCATTAACAAAATATTTGCAAATCACTGACAACGCTACGATTCAATTCAACATCCACAGAATTTTCACAATTATTATGGTATTCAAATGGAATAAATGCTATTAAAAACCCGAGAGAAAAAAGACTCTGGGTTAGTTCGAATTTGGCCTGTGGCCAACGGTACCCAGGTCCGCGCATTAACCACAATGGCAAAATATATTTACATAGGAACGCTAGTGTAGAAAAATCTAATTTATTCCGAAGAATATTCCTCTTCCCGTATAGTTTGCCGAAGAACTCATAAGAATTCAAAGTTCTAATTTAAATCTTCTAGGGGACCGAACTAATGCATTCACTCACTGTTTTCTCCACGTTAACATTTCTTCTCCAAATGTGTTCAAAAGCAGTTGCACAATCTCGAGTGTGAATCCTGATGGAATTGCGTAGCACAATAATTTGCCGTAAAACCAGAGCCTGGCCTCCCAATGAGCTGGCTCACGTGTTTCGCGTTTACAGCGCGTGCAAATGGAAGTTTGCAGAAGCCGCCCAAAGGCGAGGCAGCCGCCCGCACGCGCCCCGGCGAATCCGGCCGGGCTGTACGCAAAGCGGCGGCGAGCGCGGGACGGGCCGCCCGGCCGCGCGGGCGCCGCGTCCGCTGCGCTTGGGGTAATGACATCCGGGAGCGCGCGAGCGTGAGCGGGAGCGATAACGAGAGCCATCTTGCGGCTGCCGCCGCTGCCCCCGCCCCTCCGCGCTGCTGCAGCCGCTACCCCCGGGCAACGCGTTCGCCGCCCCCGCCAGCCCACTTGTCACCGCCAGCGCTACCCCAATCAACGCTCCCACTACCGGCACCGCCCAACCCGGCAACACCCATGCCCGTGCCATCACCTCCACCGCTACCACCATCACCGCCTCCGCCACTGCCCCCGCCCCCGCCTCTGCCCCCGCCCTCGTCTCTGCCCCCGCCCTCGTCTCTGCCCCCGCCCTCGTCTCTGCCCCCCGCCCTCGTCTCTGCCCCCGCCCTCGTCTCTGCCCCCGCCCTCGTCTCTGCCCCCGCCCTCGTCTCTGCCCCCGCCCTCGTCTCTGCCCCCGCCCTCGTCTCTGCCCCCGCCCTCGTCTCTGCCCCCGCCCTCGTCTCTGCCCCCGCCCTCGTCTCTGGTCCCGCCACCGTTCCCACCTCCACCATCGCCCCCACCTCCTCCCCGTCCCACCTCCGCCACCGCCTCTGGCCCCCGCCACAGCCACCGCCTCGCCTCCGTCTCTACCCCTGCCTCCACCCCTCCACCCCCGACCTCGCCACCGCCTTCCTTCCCGCCTCCACCCGGCCTCAGCCCCCCACATCCATGCCCGCCTCCGCCACGCGTGGAGGTTCCATCCCTTGTCCGCACTGGCTTAGCCTAGCACGCGCAAACGGCGGATCGCAAATTACGAATTAGAGCCGCGAATTGCAGCACATGTTTCCAAACCGTAGCTTGCAAATGGATTACCCGCGTTGTTGTGCTGAAGGCGCGCGGCGGCGTGGGCGTGAACGTTTATGGGAGCGCGGTTTCGCTGCGGTGGTCGTTCGACGGTGCTCTTTGTCTTCGCGGACGACCGTGCGGGATTATGGTTTCGCTTTTGTAACGAGCGCTACTGCTGCGGAAGAACGAACCTCCCTTCCACATCGAGAGGCCACAGCATTCAAACACATTAAGTAGATCGTGCGAATGGTGAAGAAATACATATATGAAGAACTATTCGCGTCTGTTTTTAGGCATTTCTTCCCCAAAGCAACGTTCAACTCGAAAAAATACTAATAATAAAAGACATGTTTATAAAAGAAAAAGAAAACAACAGATACTCTATTTTTTTTTAATCCAGCCATATAATGCAAGATAAAGATTATAAAGAAATGGAAACTGGAAACCAGAAAACCGTAATTTCGAAAATAAGATTTTAACAATTTACTATATAAAATTTGAACAAATTACCATCCTCCTTTTTGTTACCACAAACATGGCGACTGGGTCCATGAATGCGCGAAACATTTCTGTTATAACTACGAGTCTTTTTGTAAGTTTTACGTCCCCTCTTCAGACGAAATATCAAAAACGGCCTCGCTCAATCTGCGTCAGAAGTTTTGAAACATGTCAAATCTTCCCCACAACTCTTTCGAGTAAAAAGAAGAAAACAAATGATACAGCTTTGCTTCTCCCATCCGAATGAAAGCGAAAGTAAACGCCGTGCCATATTCACTGAAAGTTACATCTGACAGCGAGGAAAACAATAGAAGGCGACAAAGCGAGACGCCGTTTTAATCAATCACAGGAATTGAAGAGCCACATAGCGACGAAAACATTTGTGACCGTCTTCTTTTCACCATGTTTTGTGTTTGGGCCAAGGACGAATTTAATGGATGCTGCCGCAGAAATCAATCTCGCAACCCTATTTATCACTCTGACGTGTTTTGTGGCCAGGCTGACACGACGGATCAGCAGGGCATGTGGTGCTCTAGTTTGCACAACTATGGGAATAAAAACAACTCCTTCATGAAATTTGAGTCATGATACCAACACTAGATATCTCTCTGTGCAACTACACCACAGAACTACTGGAAACAAATTAACTGCTTTCAAGGTCAATGTTTCTACATGACAAAAGTGATAAATTTTGTAACAGTTTATTATTTATTTTAGAAAAATACATTTAACCGTCGATAAAAAAAGAAGCAGTTTTTGAGGAAAAAGTATGAAAATATACTCATAAAACAATTCTAATTCTGAGTGAGAAACGTAGTACGTATATGTTGCTGTTCAGTTGCCGTGGTTTTCAAAATTAAGAAAATGGGAAATTTTCAAACCCTTAATCCGACAAAAAAATGTACTAAACACTAACATACTAACTTCAATCATACACCAAATTAAATGTTATAAAGTAATGAGCATATCGACCAGATTGTTATGGATTTCTTTACGTTCATTAATCATCATGCGTAGTAATAATCGTCTTCTCTAAGTTATAATGAATATTTATGTATTTTATTCAATTTAAAAAGTTTGTAACAATAGTTTTCAGTAGATTAAAGTATAGAAGTCGTCGCTTTTCCCTTCGGAATTCAGATCATTTTCTTAATAGTTTTGTGACGAAAAAAATATATTTCGCACGTCTCAATGCGATTTTTTGTTCCCTGTTTTTACTCCTTAATTACTACCATTTATCATTACATTAAGAACTGATCCTGTTCCCTCTCATAGCATTTATCAGATATACCGAGAATTCTGAGTTATTTCAATGAATTTAAGGACGTTTTTAATACATATAAACGTATCTAAAATCATTATTGCCAATATATTTCAATATATTACCTGGCACAGAAAAACACCAGTATACAAAAAAATAAATTGACTTACTGAGGTTTAACGAGCGTTCTCTCACTGTCTAACCCATCTTAAATGCCCATACAACGTGACCAACATATTTTTGTTTCTATTATTTCGAAAAATGAATTTTCAGATTTCATTATTTCTCTAAATATTTGGATTCTAATTCTTTCATATCTGGATCCTTACGGCGTCTTCTCCAACATTTAATTTCTGTAGCTCGATTTCTGGTTCTTACTCTTTCATTTGCAGTTTATAACTCAACTCCATAAGTAGGTTTTCTACTATTGTTTTACAGAATATAACTATTGTGTTTCTTCTTATGACAGAGACCCGTGCCAATACATAAAATGTAATGGCATGCCTGCCTCTTTATTATAGGATATTTATTATATATATATATATATATATATATATATATATATATATATATATATATATATTTATAGGATATATACGCTATCACGGCCATCATTCATTACAGGAAATCCCAAATAATTGAATTATTTTACACACACAATGGTAAAAAGTAATTTCGTCGGCGAAATTACTCCTTTGAGAGCAGTGTGTGACGGCAGTAAGCGCGAGGGAGTACGTATGGCGGTGCCGGGGTAACGCGACCGCACTGCCCGACTACACCACTGCTCCCGCCCTGCCTCCCCAGCAGCGCACACGAGCCGGCGTGCGGGAGCGCGAGTCGCACAACTGCGTCGTTAGCGGTTGGGCCCGCCGCAGGCCTCGCCGCCACCAACAGCGCGAGCGGCTGCGAAGGAATGGCGCGCCGCACAAGGCGTTATGGGAAACGGAGCGGGGAGGAGCGAGACGGGAGGAGCGAGACGGGAGGAGCGAGACGGGAGGAGCGAGACGGGAGGAGCGAGACGGGAGGAGCGAGACGGGAGGAGCGAGACGGGAGGAGCGAGACGGGAGGAGCGAGACGGGAGGAGCGAGACGGGAGGAGCGAGACGGGAGGAGCGAGACGGGAGGAACGGGTCGGGACGGTGCGGTTCGGTGCGGTGCGGTGCGGTGCGAGGCGGTGCGGGGCGCGGCGGGGCGCGGCGCGGTGCGGTGCGGTGCGGGGCGGTGCGGTGCGGGGCGGGGCGCGGCGGTGCGGGGCGGTGCGGGGCGGTGCGGGGCGGGGCGGGGCGGTGCGGGGAGGGGCGGGGCGGGGCGGGGCGTGGAGGGGCGGGGCGATGCCGGGCGGTGCGGAGCGGTGCGGTGCGGTGCGGTGCGGTGCGGTGCGGGGCGGGGCGGGGCGGGGCGGGGCGGGGCGGGGCGTTGCGGGGCGGTGCGGTGCGGTGCCGGGCGGTGCCGGGCGGTGCGGGGCGGTGCGGGGCGGTGCCGGGCGGTGCGGGGCGGTGCGGGGAGGTGCGGGGCGGGGCGGTGCGGGGCGGTGCGGGGCGGGGCGGGGCGGGGCGGGGTGGGGCGGGGCGGGGCGGGGCGGGACAAGAGCGGAGTCGGTGGCGGGACGGGGGCAGGACGTGACGAGGGGGGGCGAGTCGGGGCGGTGCGGTGCAGGCCGAGGAGGTGGCGGGGGCGGGACGGGGCGGAGCGGGACTGGGGCGGGGCGGGGGCGGGGAGGGGGATGGGGTGGGACGGGGACAATGCAGGGAGGGCGGGACGGGGAGGGGCGGGCAGGGAGCCTGAGGGCTGAGGGCGCGGGGAGGCGGGCCTAGGGCGGATGGGGAGGGAAGCGGATAGCGCAACGGTCGACAGGCAGGCTCAGTACATTGGGACAACAGTCAAATGGAATCCGAAGTTAAGTGACGGACGCACGCGAGCAAGCCAGGGAAAGACAGCAAGAGCAGAAGGAAAAGAAAAAGAGGGCGGGCCAACATTAAGAGAGTTAATGGAGTTAGAGAGAAAAGTAAAAACGCTAATTTTACGACAGACACTTCGGAAATTCCTAGGTACGGTACAAGTGCAACTGCCGTTCACGAAAGTTTTTGAAAAAAATAAATTAATAATGCCTTTACGACACCAGAGGTCTCTACACTTTCTACTACTTATTCGAGAAAGTAAAATACATTGTGATGATAGAAAGGCGAACGTTACCAAAACTATCTGAAAACCTACAGGATGTAGCTCGTATACCTAAGTAAATGATGAACGATGAATTTGATGAAATGTACGTAGTTCTAAGAACAATGAACGGAGGAAGGACACAAATAGAAGCATAGAGCTACTGCTAGGACAAACATATGAGGGAGAGAAGTCAGACAATCAATGCATGTTCTTCAAATAAAATGTTCACATAAGTATGTAGACTTTATTTATTTATGGTTTTGTTTCGTGAAATCTGCACTAGCTATTCATTAGATTGTAATAATGAAAGTAATAGATAATTTGGAAATGAATATGAATACCAAGTGCACAGAAAAATAGGTATAATAGGTATGTTTTTCCCATATTCAAAATGTGGTCGCTAGAAACAGCAGTGGATTGAGCAAGATTTCTTTTGTGTCCAATTTAATGAAAATTGATGTAAGAAGTGGTGTTAAATGAAATATTCTTAGAAAGAAAATGCATATTGATCCATGTTTGTACCTTTTTTAATTATCGGAAGTCCTTATGAATATAAAGAGAATCTAGTACACTTATTATGATTGAAACGCAATCCATAAATCCATTCGCACTGGTAAGTAAATGACTAATGCAAGTGCATTAGATTCAGAACTTCCGGAAACTAACGACGGTGGTCCGACATAATCAAACGATATGTTAAAGCTGGCAATTCCATTGACTGAAAGTAAAAATGCAGGCCAGCAATAACAAAGATCATTACATTACTGCATCAACGAATATAGGGCACTGTTTTCTGTTTTACCAAAATTATTTATCAGATGGCTCATTGGTCGTTCTAATTGCACATGTAGAATGTACGTAAAAGTGATTGAATGATCACCAATAATTGTCAGCGGTTTTCATAGCATGACGAGAATCTAAGCAATTATTCTAGGCTCTAAGGCGCACATTCATTATTTCCGTAATATAAACCAATATTACAGAAATAGTAACTGAAAATTCAAGAAGGACCATTCAAAACGGACTCGATTTTTCATGCTCTTTGGTTTCGGGTTTCAACTTAAGTAAAGACTAACGGAAATGCATAAACCAAAAACGAGATTCTAATTCGACTAACGATTCCACCAGTCGTTCAAATCATATTAACACATTCATTCCAAACTTCACACAAGGCCGCAACCACAAAGTCCTTAACAGCACCGAAGACGGCTTCACGCTAACCACAGACACCAAACACAACAAAAGTGCTCGCAATTCCTTGCGTCAAAGAGCCTCTCTAAAAGCCTGCAGCCGAGAACTACAGGCGTTCCGCTAAACGGAACGTCGTGCGGCACAGGACGAACGGTTATCGAGAACGAAATTAACTCGCGCCAAATTACAGCACGCGGATTTAGCACTCCGGTTTTAGTCGTAGGCGGGCGGTAGATCGGTAGGACGGGCGGGTGGTAGGGCGGACGGGCGGCAGGTAGAGCGGGTGGGCAGGCGGGCGGGCGGTAGGGCGGGCGGGCAGTTGGGCGGGCAGGCGGTTGGGCGTGCGGTAGGGCGGTAGGGCGGGGGGGCGGTAGGGCGGGGGGGCGGTAGGGCTGGCGGTAGGGCAGGCGGTGGGGCGGTAGGGTAGGCTGGCGGGCGCTTTTGACTTCGGTCGACGGCCGCCGCATCCTGGAACAGCAACACGGCGCGCTCTGCAGCGTCGCCGGCAACTGTTCCCCTTCCGTTAATGTTACTGCAGTGCTTCTGACCGGGAGGTTCAAAGTTTGAGCCCGGACGGCGGAAGGATTTTCCACACTAGCTACATACCTATATCAATTCTGGAGGAAAATTCTAGCGGCCGACTGTCCTGATCGGTAGTTTTCTGAGGTTTCTCCGAACAACATCAGGCGAATGTCAGCGCAGTACCGTAACAAACCGAGCAGTCGTAAACTATGAGCTTGTCCCAGCTAGGGCGGTGCCCTACTGATGGGAGATACCTGGGGGGAAAACGTTAGACGACGTGTAGGCTGGCACCGAATATGGCCTTTCAGCGAGTTAATATGACCGCCAACTCTCACGATAAAAGTCATTACACTTACGGGACTAATGACCTTAGCAGTTGACTCGCCCTGAAACATCAATCATCCCTGCGCTAGAACGATCTGACCCGACCCACACGTGAGCTTGCGGGGGTTTCTTTCCTCCAGGTATCTTCGCCAGTAATGCTTCGCCTCAACCGTCAAGCTCTAAGATCTCGACTAGTCTGCCGACATGTGACGCATCTTTCTCAGTCGTTCCGCTATATTTCGCATGATCGGGACCGTTTCAAGTAGTGCATGCGACTTCTACCGGCAAGACCGAGAAAGACGCTAAATGCCATTACATATTCCATCGCGAAGATGGGATTTGAGTGGCCTTGAGGGGCAAAGTTAGAGAAATCGCGGTATAAGAGCGTGTTTAAGGTGAGAAGAGTAAACAAGGATGAGTGCGGAAAGATCGCTCGCGATGCGTGGTTCGTTTGTTTTGGTACTGCCCCGACACACGCCTGGTATTCATCTAAGAACGAGGAAAACTGGATTGACGAGAAAGTCGCGAATGTGAAAGTAACTTGGAAGGAAAATTGTGCAGCCGAGTTCTGGAAAAATAATCACGTTTGGTTGAAAGAAATGTTTGTAAATAGCAAATTGTTACATGTGACTAACTCTGGATTAGTTATTCATTTTCTCACAAATTCTTTTGATCATCCTGTAAAGACGAAGACTGTTCCATTCATTCTATGAAATGTTGCGTCACAGATATATAAGTGCGCAGGAATTTTAATGATCCATTTTATTTCTAGATAGTAATACTGTTTTTAATACTTTCTTCCTACACAATTCATGCGTAATGTACTTAAATACAATAATACCGATTGCTTTAATTTTATTTATTGTACTTTTTCCTTATATTATTGTCAATGTTTATAAGCTGTAAATAATCATCTAATAATATTTTACTATACAATGTATGTGCTCAGGGAATAGTCGTTTTATGCTTGATACAATGCAGTTATAACGGCACATTTAATATTTCATTTACAGGCACAAGCTCGCTGAAAATTCACGCCAAACTATCAATGAGCATCAACATCAATTTATCTGTCAGGTGAACAGGAAGCGAATAAAATGAACGTAACATGACGTGGCCTGTTAAAAAGGTAATGCACCGTAAATTAAACCTAGACGCGCACCGAGAATCCAATGAACTACAAAATAATATCAAAACAGCACCACGGGCTAGAGAGAGCAGCTTCGCCGTAAAAAGAGGCGTTCCCCACCGGGACCACCGCGCGAACACGCCACCGCGGCCGGGCGCCGAACGAGAGGGCGCCCGCGCACGGCGACAAGGGCCGCTCGCCTGTCGCGCGCCGCAGAGCACGCGCGGCCTGTCACGCGGAATACGTGTCCCCGGGGGCGCGTCGTCGGGGGCGCGCGGAGGCACGCAGATGGACTGGCACCTCTGCGGGCAGCGCGGCAGAGAGGAAAGGGGGTGGGGATAGTGGCATATTTAAGGGGGAGGGGCAGGCAGGGCCCGCCCAGGGTGACACCAATTAGAGAATTTTATAGTTGGAATGATATAATTTTAATCAGTTGTTTAAAAATTATATTTTTATAGTTATATGTTTAAATCATATATACTAAGAAATAAAAAAAGAAAGAATGTAATCTAAAACTCGAAACTATAAGCGGTAAGTGGTTAATAAAAATTAAATAATGTATGAACTATTCAGTAATAGATATTTTTATAATTAATTAATGGATGGGGGTGATTGCCCACGGGTACGCCACTGGTCGGGGAGATGAGATGTACGGGCGGGGAAAGAAAAATGCGATAGGTAAAAGATGCTTCACTCTTCGATAACAGGTATGAAGGATCGTGGCAACAAACATAATACAGAATGAAATTCAACAATGAACATTTTAATGAAAGCTTATCGCACAATGACACAGCAGGGTGACGTTGAAAATCGCAATGTCCCATCAATCTGCGCTATTGAAATTTGGTACGTAAACATATAAATGGAAAGGGACATTAAAAACTGACTGCACAGTGTACAGTTTAATCATGCTGAATCGAATCAAATAAGCAATTGTTGTAAACGTTATTCAGAACGAAATTACTCGGCACTGGTTTACAAGTAGTACGAAGAAATGGTCAGATGAAAGGACATTTTTCAAATCTTCTTCTTTCAATTCTTTTGTGTTTTATTATTTATCTCATGCAAATCCTAAGAATAGCCCATGCGCTGACAGTAACTTTCCATGAATTTAGTATTATGTTCATCTCCATGAATGACTATAAGATACGCATGTTGCAATAATAACTACGTAGCGTACTCTACACCACTTCAAACAGCGGACTTATTCTCGTAATAAAGATTTCGGTTCCTGGTATGTCAACTACTCTCCTTCAAATTTCTCCCAAACAAAATTTACAAATACGTCTAGAACCTACCACGATTTTATAAATTCAACCGATGAGTATGAGCAACCAGCTAGCACACAGCTGATTTAATGCAACTAAACGACCGGGTTAAATACTGTATTCAGACGTTCACAAGACTGCAAAGAAAGACATAACCTACATCGAGTGTCTCAACAAACCAAATTCCACCCGTATCCGTTAGCAGGCAAGCATTAGCACCGTCCGTCCCGCAACGCTTCACGCAACATACTTTTACGAGAGCCGCACCTACTAGTACAATCTGCTCAAAAACTCAGTGGTCACTCCCAATACAAAATGTGCCCGCGAGTAAATCTAACTTGAAACTTACATACGAGATCGAATAAGGGCTAAACACTGACAGATGATCAGTGCACGACGAACAGTAGCTTCGCCCAATCACCCACAAGTAGTGCCTCCTTCGTTCGCGCCTGCAACCGTGAGAGTGCCAGGCACGCTCGCTTTCAGCGCCTACACGTTTCCTGGAAACTTGCTAATTCGTGTCCACCGTCTTGGGGATGGGATTGGGAGGGGAGGGGGAGGGGGAGAGGGAGAGGGAGGGGGAGAGGGAGGGGGAGAGGGAGGGGGAGAGGGAGCCTCTTCACTGGCATTGCTCTGGAAAAATGTTTCCGGAGATTGAATCCAAGCCGCAACATTTAGTGAATGGTGTCACAAACAGATATTCTTGCACTTTTTCTTGATCCTCTACGGCGGGGGGCGTGAGAAGAGGCGGGTTCTGTCTATGTTACGGCAGTGCAGTGCTGTCAACTTAATGGACAGAAAACTCCGCGTAATAGCGCATCTTGGACTAGATAGCAATGAGAAACAACGCAAGACTTACAAATTCTCAAGAAATACTTAATAGTTGTAGAAGTAATTGAGTAACAAGAAGGAACATGGTGCTCACAGATCGATAAAAAGAGAGGGCGAAAACTAGGAAGCCCGCATTGAAAAGGAAGAAGGTGGGCAGCACTGCAAACTGAGTCATGACGTTCCGAGTGGAGCTCATATTTTCTCCCGGGCAGTACTATGCCGGGCTGAGCGAGGACTAGGGAGCTGGAGGATCAAGAAACCGTGCGCGCATAGTATTTTATGTCTGTACATACAGGTATGTTACGTCTTCGAAGCCATACGTACAATCAAAACGGTGGTATAATTAACTTCCGAATCCAGTTAGTCATGCAATATTCGTATATTATCATTAATCGCTAATAACATCAAATCATTACCAAGTACTTTTGTTCCACAATTCAGTGTAAAATCAATACCAATAAACTGATGAGATCGTTCAAGACAATTTCAGCATGTTTCTTAACATCACTCCGAACGGTTCATTTTGCAAATAAATGTGCTTGTTAAGTCGATCTTCTGTTTATTCCTAAACATAAACTTTCGAGTAGGAGTAAGCGGCAAGCTCAACTCAGAATAAAGTTGGTTAAACGGGGGACGCGCGGGTGTACCAGAGTTTGAAGTAAATGTTAATTTATTGTATCATCAACAATAAGAACCACTCACCTTACAAATACCACATTCTCTTTGTGATTTTACATTATTTTTACAATATTACTAACAAAATACTGGAGTGCAAGGTTTTTATACTGTACATATTTCATAAAAATAGATTTCGTCAATTAAATAGATGACTTCTACTTCACGTTTTCGTCACAACAAAATAGCTTCTTCTAAACACCGAGGAAGTGAGTGAAGCGGAAGAAATTCCCACCTCTGATCCTTCAGAGCTCGCCGATATTTTCAAAGCTTTCATCTGATACTTTTAACTTTAATGGATGAGTTGTTAAAATGTATTTTGGAGGACTGTTCACGGTTGTAATGTAATTCTAAATGTCAGTTCTAATTTTATTTCATCATCCTAAACGTGAGTCAAATCTAATTTAAAATGCTATGTTATCTTCGACAAACAGATATATTAAAGTGATCAGAATGTTCACAAATCATCGGAACTAACGATGCTTTAATCTTATACGACTTTTAAAAGAACATTCCATATTAACCAAATAAGATATTTGTTCCGTTACTTTTCAACGATATGCACAGAATCAGATTGTCCTTTAAGCGAAAGCCATTAACAGATGTGTCGCCTACTTTGAACACTATGATTTTCCATTTTTTTCCCCTGGATAAATAGTACGACTACATACTTAATGTAACTATGTATATATGTACTAGTTTCTACGCAATATACTTGGCAATTCTTTTGACGTTAGTGCAAAAAATTTCTACAAGCCTCCATCCTTTTCATAACAGATGTACAAAGTATATATATTAATATTCCAATAAGGCCCAAACTGTGTGGGTTAAGAGCTGAATGCCGAAGACCTTTTGCCTTAAATGTTCAGATAAGTTCTTGTTCTCCTAGCCCAGGAGCACATTCTCGTTGTATTATCAAACTTGTGTTTCTCATCAGTCGGTTAAGCAACTATTAATTGGTACATTGTTTTCTGTCTTACATCTGCCCCAAAGCTCCAACCGTTCACCCCGTCGAACGGCGGCGCGTTGTGGGCTGCCTGGGCCTTTCGTGTCGTTGGGTCGCTAGGTCGGCGAGGGGTGGGCGTCTGGGTGGGTCGGTCGGTCGGTCGAGCGCGAATCGATGCCAATAAACGCCAGTGCCAAAGGCGGTCCGCGGGGGCGGAGGGACTGGGAGGGGAGTGCGGATGCGGGGGGGGGGAAAGTTTTATCCCCCACCAACGACGACGCCTCCGCAGCAATAAAAGGAGGCTTATGAATAACAGAGACGAATGCAAGAAATGTATTGCGGGAGCGACGGGCAGGGCTCAACGCAGCTTCTGCCGGCGGCGGCGACGACTGCGCTTGCTAGAAACGAGCGCCCTCCGTTGCCCTCCCCGCTCCCCACCCACCCCCTCACCCCGCTCCACCCCTCGGCGCTGCTCTCCCCAGAAATATTTCCAACCGCGAAATACTTTTAACGAAGTAAAAAATGGCTGCTGGCTTTATGAGGAGCTTCGCGAGGGCTCTCGAAGATACACCCGCAGCCCTGGTTCTCGTCCCCCGAAGACAGAGCACTGAATGGCGCATGCTTTCTTTTTTTTCGGAGGAGTGAAAGATATAAATTGATCATCGTTGAGCACTAAAGAATACTTAATTAATTTACGTGTAATGATAGGATTTTTATCTCCTTGATTCGTGCAAAGGCTGCTGTTTTTAAAAAGTGAATAAAAGTACTGGCAATGTGAAATTTAAAAAAAATGCTACAACATGCAACCCGAAACTCAATAAAGAATCGATGGACTAATTAATTTTCACATTCAAGGACACTTGATTAAGTTACACGCGTATTATATGTAGTGACCATTGAGACAAGTGCGATACTAATATGACATGAAAAGTGTGCTTTGAATTTCATAACGCAGTAAAACCAACATTATTTTGACGTAAAGTACTTCTCAATGTTTTGGATACATTCCTCTGCCTCACGAGGGCTGATAGACAAATGATAAGTATACGATTTTGAGCAATATTAATCATTCGTCGTGTACCCAGGAATATGATACTTAATTATCACGAGAAAATTCAGACGTAACTTCCTTTGGCAAAATACATTTTCTACTTTTCGAAAGATACTGCAAAGCTCTCAAGTGCAAGACTCGAAATCCAAGAGCTGTCCTTAAAATTCCTTAGCACTCTACGAAAGCTACAGAGAGACCCGGCATAACGCTCCCTGGCCCGGCGGCAGCCGAAAGGCAAGAGCGAGGGCGAGGGCCGTGGGCGGTGGGCGGCCGGCCAAGGGGAAGGGGAAGGGGAAGGGCAGGGGGCGGCGGGCGCTAGAAGGCGAGCGCGCGCAGACCCTCGTGTGTGGACAGCCCGCAGGTTCCCACGCACTGGAACGCCGCCGCCGCCGCTCTTCAACCAGAGGCCGTGACCCGAGAATGACGCCGGAGTAGGGGGCGAGGACATGGGTGAGGGCGAGGACGAGGGCCAGGCCAGGTCGAGGGCGGGGGCCACGGAGAGGGCACGGACAAAAGCGTGGGTGGGGCAGAAGTGGGGCGTGGCCGGGGTCGTAGACGGTACGTGGGCGGTACGGGGGCGGGGCAGGGGGGACGAGGGCGGGGGCCAGATCGAGGCGGGGGCGAAGTGGACGGGGCGAGGGCGGGGCCGAGGACGACGGCAGGGGCGGGAGCGAGGCGGGGGCGTAGAGTGCACAGGGCGAGAGCGAGGTGGGGGCTTGGGCGAGGGCGAGGGCGAGGGCGAGGGCGGGGTGGAGGCGGAGGCGGGGGCGGGGGGCGGGAGCGGGGGCGGGGGCGGGGGCGGGAGCGAGGGCGAGGGCGAGGGTTGCCGCCTGTACCAGCGGAGAGAGCAGAAATCGGCAGACGCAGCAGCATTAACAGATGCAGCACAGTCAAACTGTTACGGGGCATTGTAACACCGACAGGGACAATAATACTGACGGTACGAACCGTAAAATTCGTTGTTCTTGTCGAGGATGACTATAGAAGCAGATGACGAGCGACGGAATAGCGAATCATAACACACCAGTAACACAAGCATTTCGAGGGAAGAGTGCAAAGATAAAGTTTGGGATGGAATTAGAACAAGCGAGGATAGAAGCAATGGCGGTAAATGAAGACAACGTGGGAACGATAATGGTTTTCGTTGAATATTTATTTGCAGCACAAATCTGGGTTTCTAAGAAAGAATGTTCTAGGAAAAGTTTGACTATGGCTAGCGATACGAGTGTAGCAGGTTACAAAGAAGAAGAGCGTAATTTATTATTTATTAAAGTAACTTTAGTGCAACAGCTCCAGGGATATGCAACAAAAGTTTCGCCGGGAATTGAGTACATACAACAAGTTTCAATTCTCTGAAAAGCTATACATCTTTGCTAGTAGTTGGAAATAGGGATAACGAGTAGGTCGGCGAGGATTCTGGATAAGAAAATACATTGTAGTTTCTGTAAGCAA
Source organism: Acheta domesticus (assembly GCA_031308135.1). Classification (NCBI taxonomy): domain Eukaryota; kingdom Metazoa; phylum Arthropoda; class Insecta; order Orthoptera; family Gryllidae; genus Acheta; species Acheta domesticus. Next base: position 183,524,641 of record JAHLJT010009436.1, on the reverse strand, counting down.
TAGGAATGGAACAGCAATAGCGAAAACGGAACCCAGCAGTACCGAAAAACAAAGGGCGTTGTGACAAAAGGTACTGAAACAACGTTCGAAAGTCAAAGAAGGGACCTAGTCAGGCCGCATAGGCGAAGAAGAGAGTAGCAAAGGAAAGAGCCAGTTCCGCTTCCACCGTTGAACGCGCCTTCCCTTGGGTCCGTTCGTGGCAGCCCGCTCAACGCCGCTCCGCTTGGCACTTAAAATTTACGACCCCTTGAAATTAGACTCGTATAATTTTAAGCGATCGCCTCCCCTTCTCGGGCTATTTCCCACTTAAGGCCGCCCCGGCTGCTCAATCACACCTCAGCCTGGCGCCACAGGGGGCGACGGGGCGGGCGAGGAGGGCGGCGGCGCTGGAAAGCGCAGCGGAGGCGAGGAAGGAAAGCCACCTCGAGGCACGCCGCTTAAAGGAAACGAGAATCGGTTTGATCTCCAACACTTCATACAAGAACAGTATTCCATTTCATTGACTGATTAGTGATTCCGGTCGCGGCAACTGCGAAAGTCATTGGTCCCGTACGTGTAGTGCTTGCACATTCCTCGTGGGGTGGCTGTGATCTTCCCCCGCTGGATGGTGAGATCCGGCGTCGACCTACACCTCGGTTAGTGGACTTTTCGTTGTCTCCCACCAGCGAGACACCGCTTCAGCCGGGACAAGCTCCCGACTGGCCTCCCGGCATGTGTGGTAGGATAGTGAAAGTGTAAGTGTGTGTGAGTAAGAGGTTGAGAATAGGACAAGGAAGGGGAGGGAAAGATCGCGCGCAGCTCATGTCCCGTTTGTTAGGGTATTGCTCCGACAATCGCCTGGTGTTGATCGGAGAAGCCACGGAAAACTACCGATCAGAGCAGCGGTCCGCTCTAATTTTCTCAAAGACAGCAGCTGAATTCTACCTAGCAATGCAGCCAGTGTGGAAAATACAGCCGCAGCACTCGAACCCTAGGATCACCCGATCATAGACACTGGAGTGACATCAGTTAGTGCTCTGAGCCACCTAAGCCGGTAACAGCATTTCTAAAACTCTCTCTCTCGCGCAATATCAATTCCTATTTTTCATTAAGAAATGGCCATTCGTACATGATCTAAACAGAAACTGGAAAGAAACTAAAAACTAGACACATCGCTCTGCATCTTGGTTTGGAATTCATATCATGGCTTTCTTGTTACAAACACTTGTTACACAACTTTCTTGTTTCAAAAAAACTTGTTACAACGTATAAAAAGTATTCAATAATTTTTTACGCCAATTTAGGCGTTATACGCCGTTGTTCCGTATCATTTAATTTTCAAAGAGTCTGCTAGCCAGACATACCAGACAATTTTACAAGAGAAACAAAACCCTCGCGTTGACTAATCCTTTGACATCAATAAATTCTCGCCACATTTTACGTGGGAAAGAACGCCTCATTTGAAAATTCAATTGGCACTGAACAATCGCTAGTAAGTTACAAGTTCCAATTTCACGCAAAGATTTTTCATAGAGGACAAAGTAATGAATATACTATTCCGACTTCAATACCTTATTTCAAACAATAGGGACTAACTGCCCACCAAAGCATATCAATTCAGGAGCACTATGACGAACATGTTAGTAAACACAGCGGTCCATATTCAATATTGAACTATTCGTCAGAGCGAGAACGAAATGAGTTTTCAATATTTGTAGATCGAAAATCTGATACTTATTAGCATTCTGCGTTTTATGCATCACTGCCAAGTTATGCAAAACATACTGCAAAGCATTTCACACACTGGAGTGAAACCATGTACCCTGCCACGCCTTGCGGGCAAGAAAAAAAGGAACACTGGCTGGCAAACATTGCGCCCGATGGAGCGTGATGCACATAGGATGTGTATGCAACCCATTCGCGCGATGACGGGAATTCGCATGCGCGTATGCGAGAGAGTAAGGGCGCGTGATGAGTAATTCATCAACAACAAACGAGGCCTCACCAATTCACGCTCCCCGGGCACTTTCTATTGCCGTATTAAACGCGCGCGCTTTTGCATGTGACCGGTATTCATGGCTATTGCAGCACTCTAATGCGGCGAGGACGTGCTGTGTTCCTACGGGAACAAGCGCGTTTGTTACTGTAGATGTATGTCACGGTCAAATATTTCTTGCTCTGATGAACGTCACCACATCCTTCCTAACTCCCTCCATTCGAAAGTAACATTTGAAGGAAATTACGTGAGAAATTTAACAAAGAAGCGAGAATTAACATGTAAAAGGACCAGCGTTTCGATGGTGAATGTACGAATGTACGCCATTAGTAATGGTGAATATGAAAATACTACTGAAACATTGGTATTTGGGCGATACAAAATAAACAGGTAATTTTACTATTTCATTGTGAGTGCAGTCGTAGACATCTTTCCTACCGGAATATAATCACCAAAAGGAGATGTGAGAGATACTGCAGTGGATTATGCTTGCACTGAATCTGAATAATTATAATATTGCACAATACTATTCATGAATTGGTGGAGCGTCTATTTAATTTCAGTCGCAAAAGTAACCACCAGACACATTCAATGCTACAAAAGTTCCATTTCAATTTAATTTCCAACGCATGTTTAATTTTAATAACACTGCTCGTTACTAACTTGCAAAAGCATTCGATCAGTTCCCGCGTGCATCAATTACCTGCAACTCTAAAACGAAACCTAAATCATAAGCAATCGGATGTTCTGACGAACATGCCGGCCTGCGCCTGCTCACGCCTCCGGGAGGTTCTGCAAAAACTCGTATCCCCCGTCCGCCCGCCCCCCAAATGCATCAGCAGCGCGGAGCAAAGCAGGACGCCGCTTCTCCCTCGGCCGCCATCAAAGGCAGAGTGCGAGCGGCAAATGCCTCCGGCACGGGCCTCGAGCGGCGCCAAAGAGCGCAGGAGATTTCGCTCTCTGACGACGAGGGCGGCGGCGACGGCGGCGGCGGTGGGGGGCGGGGGCGGCAGCGGCGCTGGTAGTGGCACGGGCGGCAGGGGCGGGGGCGAGGGCGACGGTAGCGGTGGTGGGGGCGGGGGCGGGGGCGAGGCCGGGGAGGGGCTGGGGACGAGGAGAGCATTGAGGAGACGTCGCCAGCAGGGACTGCAAACAGAAGGCGACATTTGACTCTTCCCTCCGTTGTTGACAGCGGGAGGAGGGGGGTCCCGAAGTGGTGAAGGTGACAGCCTAGTGGCGTCCAGGGGATGGACAGCGGCGGAGGGGTGGTGTAATAACGGCAGAGGTCACGGGAATGAGGAGCTGGGGTGATAGCAAGTCCCTGGGGGCAATCGGAGTTGCTATCGCTTTGGCGGCAACCAGCGTCTGGTATAATCGATATCATCAGTAGGCATAGTCACTATCGTTTGTCAGTCACTAACAATATCAGTTGTAGTCACTATAGGTTCATTCATTTGATTAGTTTTCCAGGCGCGTCAACAGCTAAAGACACCAGTCCCTTAAGTATAGTGCATGTTTTATCGTGGGAGTTTACAGTGATCTTACCCCGCTGGATGGCAAGATCCGCCGTCGACCTTCGGCGGCTAGCAGGGTTTTCCCCAACAGGGTATCTTTCACCAGCATGACACCGCCCCAGGCCGGACAAACTCTACGGTCCCGACCGGTCACCCGGCATGTGTGGAAGTGAAGTACATGTAAGAGTGTGTGTAAGTAAGAGACAAGACATGGCAAGACATTGGACAAGAAATGGGAAGGGACGATCGCGCACGGTCCGTGGCAGTTGTTAGGATAATGCTACGGCATTCGCCTGGTGTCGATCGGAGAAGCTTAGGAAAACTACCGATCAGAGCAACCGACAATTACAATTCTCCGGCAGCTACAATTCTCCTCCAGACAGCTGCTGAATTCGACCTAGCTGTCTAGCTAGTACCGAAAATCTTGCCACCATCGGGACTGCAACCCTACAACCTACGAATTAGAGGCACAGAATTGACATCAACTGATTCCCTGAGCCACCTAAGCTGGTACGGTTCATCCAACTTCTCTGTCTCTTCAAAACTACCATTACCGTCGCTTCAGCTGATTCTCTCCTCAGAAGCATCTCTTCTTTCTTTAGTATTATTACCGTGCGTTTCACTTTCAAAGCACTATCATCTCCATCGCCATGTTCCATTACTGGGACGTCGGTCACTGTAACCAATAGTGTCTGTAGCCCACGCCGCCCGCCGTTTTATTACCTCCATTACCGCTTATACTCCTCTGACATCTGAAAATAGATAACTCAACCAATAAAAAATCAAACTCACAATACGCGTCAGTGGGCGAGGCTTTGAAGGTATACTTGTACATTATTTCATTGATAGGAGAAACAGACAAAAATTCAAAACCGGAATGACGCTGTTTTCTGCATCTGAATACAATTCGTCCCTGCAAGAACTTTTGAGTGGAGTACCTTTCTCACCTTGATGCATTCTCATGTTTATAAAGATATCTTTTACTTCTACGCATTTATAGAGCTCAAAACTAAAGTGAATCATTCTCCACGCGATTGTAAGTTTCTTCCTAGGCAGGAAGTGAAAAACGGAATGGCTTTGAAAGCACTTTTTCAGACACCTAGTTTATATTGCACTTCTAAATTTCAAATAGGTATTCACTTCGCTTTTTGTTTAGAAGGTACCTTATCGCCCAGCGCTTTAGCTGTGCCATTATAAATTGCATTGAAGCTTTAAAATTGCTTTTGATACAAATTAAGATTAACATTTAATTTTTAAATGAAGAGTGTACAACTACGATTATTTTAGATATAACTCTACTTCTTAAAGTATGCTGCAATGCTTTTATTTACGAAATGTTAAAGAAAATTAGAAATCCAGTTTCTATAACATTCTATACGAAGGAATTAAAATGCTTTACGTTTTTTGTCAGCTGTTTAATTCTTTCAAACAAATGTCTTTCCGTTTAAACACTCAAAAGCAATACCGCAGTAAAGGGTATGCTATTCCCAAAACTGAATACATTTCAGCTTGGTACAAGTTATTAGTCAGAAGAAACAAAACACTATGTGAAAATAAATTATTGGATTTCAGAAGAAAACTACTGGGTGGATTAGCAAAAATGCTGCAGAACGAAAACACACAAAATAGTTTAAAAAAGAGCTTGCACACTTCCCAATAACAACGAATAAAATATTCCGGTACACCACTTTAAATGAAGACTTCGGGGCAATAAAATGCTATGCCACAATACGTAAGTTATCAGAAAAAGGTGAGTAAACGGTTTATACACTGCATTTTATACATTGTAATGAAGAACATTACTTTATGAATTACACTACCATCTTGTGACGAATCTTCTAAATAAAAACCCAACATCTAGATACATCTATAGGGCGTTGAAGTACACTAATATCTCAATTTTATGAGAAACGTGGCACAGAATGTTATTGCCCCAAGGTCTTCAAATACTTTAACAAAACCACTGGTGTGTGGCCTCTTCCTCGTAGCCTCGCTGTTGTATGGCGTAGTGCGCCAGATATGACGCAACCAGTGACACACAGAGTATAGGAATGCAATCGGTACGTGCAGTATGAGAATATGCAAATATAACACAAATATTTTCATTTTTCAGTCAAAATCGAAACCGTTCCGTAGTTTGGGGTCTCCCCCGAGTTCCTGAGTATCTATCGAAACCATAGACACCTCTCACATAGTTTTTTTTTTTTTTTTCAATTTCGGCGCTTTGAAAATTAGTAATACTACCGTACCCGTGCGAGAACTCTCGCATGTTAAATCCCACCCTTTCCCTATCCATTTGTGTATCCTTTCCATAAAGGAGAGGAACTTCTAATGTACTTACAGAATATCAAACAAAATAACAATGTAATTGATGTTTGAAACATATTTTCAATTAAAGTTTATTCGATATTATAGAGAGATATTCTTGGAACAATTCATACTTCTTTAAAAACAACTTTTTAAGAAATGTTTCAGTCTTCCTTGAGAGTTAGCTTTTCGCTTTCCTTGATAGTCGAATAATAGAAAAGGTTTTTACTCTTGAGAAAGCCATGTAAAGTAGTGCGAAAATACCGGATCGGGCAAGAACAGACCTACTCATTGCAATATTATTTAATTTTCCTTGATTTGTTATGAAGAACCGAGTGGGTTTTGGAGAGTCAGGATGCCAACTTGCTGGGGTGAGAAAATTAAAAAATTATTTTGTGTACTAAAAAGTCTTAAATTATTTTCTGCGTCCTTACGTACCTCAAGAAAAGCAATTCCGAGCCAAAAAATAATCAAATTAATGTTTTCACCTTGGCGTACTAAATACCATTTGTTAGCATTAGAAACAACTTAGTATGCATTAGGAAGCCCACTTCGGTACATGGGAATGTTGCTTAAACAATGTTTGCATTTTAATATCTTAACGAACCGACACCTTGAGTTTAATATCAAGCGGTGTTTTATTTACAATATAAGTTTGTAGCTGGGCGTTTGGTGTACATACTTCCAGATACCGCCAACATTTAAATTGTGCATTTGGACTGCGATCGTTGGCAGTTGCGGGTGACTTGCACTATTCTTTCTATAATTTTAAATTTAGTTGTTTTTTAATTGATTCACATAGTATTGTAGTCTAGCGCGTTTTGATTTTTGTTTACTATTTATTTCAAGCTATTTTACATTAACTACTTTAAAAAGTTTGTTCTTTGTGTTGTGCCATAGCACAAGTTTTCCCCCACTACCTCTGCGTACCCGTGCGAGAACTCTCGCATGTTAGACCCCACACCCATCCCTATCCTTCTATTTTTATTCTAAGACGGAAAGTAGTTAACGAAACGTGTTTATTTGTTTAAAATCTATAAAGGTAACTTGCAATGTACTAACACAATTACAAATAAAATAAAAAAAACAATGCAATTATGTGTAAAAGAAATTTTTAATAAATATTTATTCAATATCATGGAGAATTTGCTTGGAACAATTCCCAACACTACTTAAAGACATTTGAAGTAATTAGTCAATATTCTTTGTCAGTTAGGTTTTAGTTTTTCGTGATAGTCACAAAATATTAGCTTTTTACTTTTGAGAAAGCTACCGTGTCTGAACCCGTTGACTTGAAAATTTCATCGAATGATAACGAAAATATTGGTACAGGTTAAACACAAACACAGTCTTCACTCTTCACCTGAACGCCCACATCTCTCCACAATTAAGTACACAGCACTTATAGACCATGAAAAAACGTTAATTGAATAGTTTTCACTACACGCATAAGAAACAATCTTCATAGGTATAGGTATCAAGCAACTATAATAGTACTTCTAGTTGTTGCTGGAGAGCAAATCTTGAATTAATGATTATGCAAATAAACCTCGTCAGACTGCACAAACTCCGGTGTTAACAGAACGCGTAAATAAAGATTTTGGAATCTAAGCCTTCTAAGCGTGTCGCCACAAAAATTGCTACCAGCAGGAAGGGCTGAAATATTGAGGTGGCCTTCATAGTATTGAAACGTGGAACCAAAAAGTTAATTGAATGAATCGGAGAATGTCTCACCTTATAGATTATGGTGTGAAAAACGCTTCTTTGAGGCCTTCGGTCTTAAAATTTTACTTTTTAAGGCTCTAAAATGCTTTGTTTATGAGTTTTTGCCGATGTAGGTAGACATGTCACGGCGTGACATTGTCACGCGGGTTGCATTTTACATTAATATTTTGATGAGTTTTTTTAAAGAAATCATCCACATTTTTAAAGTCAAAGTGGAATTCGTCAAGTCTCCGTGAAATTCTCTTGATTTGGAGCCGTCATTTATAAAGATTGGTTGCGTGTGAGAGCCGGAACCCAAAGGTATACTACTGAAATAATACAGGAGACGATAGATATGTGCTTTTCGTAAGTTCAGTTATGAACAATACAACGTATCCGATTATCAAGTAAAACTTACCGCGACATTTTTCACAAAACAAATTTTTTTCAGAACAGGATTATCTTTTCAGCAGAAAAAGGAAATTAAGTATTCTTTCGCTACCAGCGTCATTGAGAATCTCTCCTTTGTTCGGACGACCTGTCCTCGTAATGTGTCAAGAGAATGAATAACTAATTATTCTACTGCAGATCAGAGATTATTACAGACACCGGATACAATATATATTCATCAATTTTGAAATGTCATTATTTGTACGATAATGTATTTTGGACACGCGAGACTCCCGAACAAAGCCACTATTTGGAGTGGAAATTTAATATCCACGCTTAGGATTAGAATTCGAGCCCGCTTTTACCAGTACTTCAATGAATGCACATTTTAAACAAGCTCGTTAATTTACAGCATTGTCGAGAACATGTTTAACAGAAAAAAAATCTGAAAAAAAGAACCTACAAAAAATAGTATGTAGAAAGAAAACAGTTCATAGTAACTTACTGGAATCTGACCTCAGAACGCAAAACCAATTTCGTACAGCCCACTATTCCGAGTCTGAAATCAATGCCAAATTGCGACACAGCATGCATAATCGCGATCTGGGGCAGCCCCCGCCACAATGGGTTTGTTCGCCGGCCCGCCCCCGCCCTCCGCGCCGCTCATCCCACCGCGCCCTGACAGGGACATCGACGAGGGCCCGTTCCGGCGGCGGCCCGAGGATGGAATTTTCGATGAAGCTCGCGGGGCGGCGCGACGATTTCGTTATGCAGCCACTGCGGGCGTGGATTTTATGCATCAGAGTCCATGACTTGAATGCCGTTCGACGCCCGCCTTGCCTCCGACCGACTGGAGTGCCTCTCTCATAAAAAAAAGACGAAGAAGAAGAAGAAAAAGCCGTATCCCGTTGCGAAATGCTCGAGTGCGACTTTTCGCTGATACAAAGCAAGTAAGACGTTCGAACTCCCCCCCCCCCCGCACGCGCCGCGAGGAAAATACCTCAACGTTTCACCAACAGAGAAAGAGAGATGGGCCTGACGTAAGACGCTCGCAAGAGAACAACAACAACAAAAAAAGGTATTCTTTGTACACTTTACGTTCGTTTACCCGCTACAGACAGATTCCGGGCATAT